>JAIRCJ010000105.1:701808-768026 GCA_020883675.1 Bruguiera gymnorhiza | reverse complement strand
ATTGCTATTTATAATATTAATGCACTAAATTGTATTTTATACAATTGACTCAATTACTCGTATTTTGTTTAATTTAAATCTTCAAATATTATGTTTTCTTGCACTCAAATGGAATACATTGACATTTATTAAAAAAAATCAAAACATTGCATTTTTACAATTTTATCATTTAAGTGTTCTAGCGATAAATGCATTATCAATAATTAGTTGAATTTAAATTTTACAATTTTTTAATTGTCTCCTTAGCCAGAATGCATTTGAAATGATTTACTATTTTTGTGTACACACATATTTCTTAGCAAATTAAGTGCAAAGGACTCTTAGAAGTTTTCCACTCTCCATAGATATATGCTAAGCCAACATTAATGCTTGGTTTGCATATTTATAACATTCATCCATTAAAGTGTATCTTTTCAATTGACTCGATTACTTATGTTTGTCTTCAATTATGAAGTTCCCAACTTCACCCTAGGATCTACTAGTTTGTGATACTGAGAGGGGGGTGAATCAGTATCACCACAATTCACAATTCGCAGGAAAGTGAACACTTCAATCTCTTCTTAAAAGCGAACTCTTTCTCAGATTCGACTAAGGTAGATCTATTGCTACCTACTAATCACAATAGTCCCCAAAGTCACCTTTCAGACACCTTGCCTAATAGACAATTTGGATGTTCTTGTTTAGGTCTTCGTTAGGTTATGGGTTGGCTGATACTTTAGTTGCGTTCACAACTTAATTCAAAACACAGAATGTAAAGCAAAATAAGGACACACGAGATTTACGTGGTTCCGTCAACGTGACGTACATCCACGGTAGTAGGGACTCTCCCTTACCGAGACTATCCACTATACTTGAGAATTATAGTTACAATGGATGTCTTAATCTTCTGCTCCTTTCACTATTGCAATTACTAAGCAAGTACAATACAAAGAGTGTCACTTACTGTGTCTACTCTTCTTCTAGCTTGTCTTGCCTCTGTTGAATTGAAAGGCTGCTCCACTGCCGCTTAGAAGTTCACCGCAACGCTCTCTAACCTCTCTTGAAGAAATCTAGAAATACGTTGAGTTCTTTCTGATGCTTCGCCAAATTCCTTCTCTAGGTTGTCTCACACAGCTCCTGCTTTCACCGTCTCACGGTTTCACAGCTTGCACTCAAGCTTCTGGTCTGCCGTTTCACGTCTCACAGCCTGCCCCACGCTTCTGATCAGTCACGCCGTTGCACGTTCTGGTCTCACACTCCTGGTCTGCTATTTCACGTCTCTTGGCCTGCCTCACACTACTGGTTTTTCTGGTTCACGTCTCTCGGCCTGCCTCACGCTTCTAGTCTGCTGTCTTCTCTTCCGGGTGGTCTCACGGATACCAGGTCTGCTGTCTTCTCTCCGGGTGGTCTGTTTCTTATTTCTCCTCTTGCTGGTTGTGCATTTCTGGTTTGGTTGCAGGATGTGTTTCTGGTTTGCTTGCAGGAGGCGTTTCTGGTTTGATTGCAGGAGGTGTTTCTGGTTTGCTGCAGGAGGCGTTTCTGGTTTGGTTGCAGGAGGCGTTTCTGGTTTGCCTGCAGGATGTGTTTCTGGTTTGCTTACAGGACGTGTTTCCGGTTTGCTTGCAGGACGTGTTTTTGGTTTGCTTTCCTGGTGGTATGTTTCTGATCTCTTGCCGTTCTGCTCTCTCTTCCTTTTGGCCGGTTGCTGTAGGGTTGCTGTTTATTCAATTGTGTTGGCCCTCTGCCCTAGTTTTGTCTTCCAAGGCCTTTATATACTCTCTTCCATAAAACCCTAATAGGGCTTACATGGCGGATTTACGTTCTTGCCCTTACGCGGCAGATTTACTTTCTTGCCCTTCCATGTGACTTTACTGCCCTTCCATATGACTTTACTCTCTTGCACACTTAACCCTAGTTGACAACAATTACAACCCATACAAGGCTGTGGGAACAACAATCTCCCCCTTTGTAATTGTTGGCAACATTCATAACAAAAGCCATTATGCAGCAGTCTTTCATAATCTTCTTGGAGTAACAATCCAGAAGCAGATGGATTACAACTCCCCCTAAATATGCACTCCCCCTTCCTTAACAACTCCCCCTGCACTGTTGCTTCTCTACCCCTTTGCCAACCAATTACAAATTTGAAAAACTTGCAAAGTAGAGATGGAGGATTCACCTGAACTTCAGGCTTGAGGAGGCATTTGCACAGACAGACTCATTCTGTGCTTTTCAAACAGCTCTGTGGACAAAGGTTTAGTTAGAATATCTGAGATTTGATCTTTAGTACCGACATACTCCAACTGAATTGTGCCCTCTTCCACTTGATCCTTGATAAAGTGATACCGGATGTCAATATGCTTGCTCCTTGAATGTTGAACTGGATTCTTGCTAAGATCAATTGCACTTTGATTATCACAAAGTACACTCACTGGTAACTTCACTTCAACACCCAAATCGGCCAATTGTCTTTGCATCCATATCACCTGAGTACATGCTGCACAAGCAGCCATATACTCAGCCTCCGCTGTGCTCAAAGCAACACTGTTTTGCTTTCTACTTAGCCATGCAACACACTTTGAACCCAAGTAGAAGCTGCAGCCACTGGTTGATTTTCTATCATCTGTGCTTCCTGCCCAGTCTGCATCAGTGTATGCTCGTAGTTTTACAGAATCCATGGCAGGATACCACAAGCCCATTTCCAGTGTCCCCTTGAGGTATCTTAGGATTCTTTTCACTGCCAACACATGAGATTCCTTAGGATCAGCTTGGAATCTGCTGGCGATGCACACAGCTTGCATGAGATCAGGCCTTGATGCTGTAAGGTACAGAAGGCTCCCTATCATCTTCCTGTATTCTGTAGGGCTTGTACTCCTTCCTTCCTGATCTTTTGTTAACTTGCAGCCCACTGTCATAGGGGTACTGACAGGTCTGCTATCCTCCATGCCAAACTTTTTCAGCATCTCTTTGGCATATTTTGTCTGAGAAATAAAAATACCTTATTCACATTGTTTTATTTGTAATCCAAGAAAGTAAGTCATTTCTCCAATCAATGACATCTCAAATTCCTCACTCATCTTCTGTGCAAATTCTTGGCATAGCGCAGAGTGATCCCCTCCAAAGATGATGTCATCTACATATACTATGGTTATCAGTTGGCCTTTCTCTGAGTTGAACACATATAGGTTATTATCAACTGTTCCTCTTTTGAAGTTCAACCTTCTCAAATACGCGTCCAGCCTGCTATACCATGCTCTTGGGGCTTGTTTAAGGCCATACAAGGCTTTCTTCAGCTTGCACACATGTGTCTCATCCTCACTGATTTGTACTCCATCGGGTTGTTCAATATACACTTCTTCTTTTAGGAGCCCATTCAAAAAGGCTGATTTCACATCCATCTGGTAAACTTTATACCTCTTATGTGCTGCCAAAGCTAAGAACATTCTGATAGTTTCCAACCTTGCTACTGGTGCAAAAGTTTCATCAACATCTACTCCTTCTATCTGAGTGTAGCCTTTGCAAACCAGCCTAGCCTTGTTCCTCACCACCTTGCCATCCTCATTGTGTTTATTTTTAAACACCCATTTTGTTCCTATGACATTCTTGTTAGTGGGTCTTGGAACTAGCTCCCATGTTTCATTCTTCTCGATTTGATCTAGCTCCTCATTGATAGCTTTGATCCATGCTTTGTCTTGTGCAGCCTCTTCAACAGATTTAGGTTCAACTTGTGAGAGTAAAGCAGTAGCTCCCACAATTCTTCTTCTTGTTGTAACTCCTGCTGATGGGTCACCTATTATCTGATTTCCTTGATGAGCACTGGTCCATGTCTTCTTTGTCTTTCTTTCTTGCACAGTCTTAGTTGCAAGAGAATCTCCTTCTTCATCTTCAGACTCACTCTTCTCTGAGTCTGAACTTACTTCTTTTCCCACTTCTTCATGTTGGTCAGATTCTTCATCTATCTTGAAGTCATCTTCTTCACTATCCTCAGCTTCTCCATTATGCGTTGTTTTCCAGTTTTCATCTATTCTCACATCACTGGAAGTGACCACTTTTCCCAGTTTATGTAGAAAAACTCTGTAACCTTTTGTCTTTGCTGAGTATCCCACAAAGATGCCTTCATCTGACCTAGCATGGAATTTTCCCAAGTTTTGCTCCTTGTTCTTCACAAAACATGGGCTGCCAAAGATTCTAAGATACTTGGCTGTTGTCTTCTTCCCACTCCATAGCTCATATGGAGTCTTATCAGTATTGGGCCTTAGTGAAACTCTGTTCAATAGGTGCACGGCTGTAAATGTTGCTTCTGTCCAAAATCTTGTGTGAAGCTTGGATTCTAGCAGTAGAGTTCTTGCCATTTCAACCACAGCTCTATTTTTCCTCTCTACCACCCCGTTCTGTTGAGGAGTTCTTGCTGCTGCCATCTGATGGTGAATTCCATGCTTGTCAAGGTAATCTTCAAAAGCTCCATTTGTGAATTCAGTGCCTTGATCTGACCTCAATACTTTGATCTTCTTTCCACTCTCATTTTCAGCCAATCTTCTGTATCTCTTGAAGCATTTCAAAACTTCTGACTTATGTGTGAGGTGCATGATGCAGGTCCTTCTAGAATAATCATCAACAAACAAGATGAAGTACCTCTCACCATTCAACCCTTTTGTTCTCATCGGCCCACACAAATCAGTATGCACAATGTCAAGCACTGCTTTAGAACTGACCTCTTTGGTCTTATACTGCTTTCTGACCTGTTTTCCTTTAGAGCATGCTGAGCAAACATACTCCCTCTCTCTCTTAAGGTCTGGAATGTCTCTGATTGCATGAGTAGTGGTCAGCTTCCTCATGTTCTTCTGTGTTAAGTGTCCCAGCCTCCGATGCCAGAGTTGATTTTCTTCTTCTTTTGTAAGTAAACAGCTGTTTGTCTTGTCCTCATCAATTACATATAAATTTCCAGCTATTCTTTTCCCAGCTGCAACAGTATTGCCTTCTTTACTCTTTACTTGGCAACCTGTTTTTGTGAATATCACTTTATGGTCTTCATTGCATAGTTGGCTGACAGATGCTAGATTATATCTGAGTCCTTCAACATGCAGAACATCTTTCAGCTTTCCTTTTCCAATATTTACTGACCCTTGACCACTGATGTTGAGTGAATCATCATTGCCAAACTTGACTCTGCCTTCTCTTGACTTGTTTAGCTTTGACAATTTACTCTTGTCTCCCGTCATGTGTGAAGTGCATCCACTGTCAAGGATCCACTGCTTATCCTTGTAGTCAGCTTTGAGTGCAATTTCAGCTATATTAGCCACCTCCCTTTTAGCTTTATATTCCTTCTTTTGAATTGGCTGGAAGATAGCTTTCTCCTTTTTCTCAGCTTTGACTACACCGCTTGTTTTCACTATGCCATTGAGTGCCTTCTCTTGCTCAGGGAGAAGTGTCATGCATCTCTTGACATTATGGTCATCCTGCCCACACCTTTCACACTGTTCCAAGTCTCCCAATATAGCAAACTTGTTCTTTGAAACCACTGGTTTGGGCTTCCACCAACAATCCTTGTCAGTGTGTCCTTGCTTTTTACAGTATGTGCAAGAACTCACGACAGGTGTTCTCCTCTGAATTTTGTATTGTCTCCCCCTGTATACAGCATCATATCTTCTCAAGTTGGAGACATATACTGGCCTTCTCCACCAGCAGTTACTTGCCTTATGACCCCAAACTCCACAATAAAGACAGTGACCTTGAAACTGCCTCTTCTTGGGTCTAATCACAGCTTGTTTTCTTTTGTTCATTACTTGCTGTGTAGGCAACGTGGCTGGCTTCTTTGCTTGTGTGGCTTTCATTTCAGCTACCTTTTTCTCCTTCTTCTGTTCAGCCATAGCCCTTTGCTGGCTGATCTTCTTTTCTTCATTTTTGTTTGCCACCCTAGGTTGCTTCTTCAAATCCTCTTTATTCTCAGCTATCTTCTCCTGAGTCACAACCTTCTCTTTCAACTTATGTGGCACATTCTTATTATCTTTAGGCAATGCAGCCTCAGATTGCTGCACTTTCTCTTCATTCTTCTTTTCTCTTGCAGAACTTGTTTCTCCTATCATTTCAAGCTTCTGCACGTTCTCTTCACTCCTTTTGAGTTGTTGCTGAAGTCTCAGCAACTCTATCTCCATTTCTTCAATTGTTGAAGTCCTTGAGCCAAGCTCCATAGTAAGGTCTTCACATATTTTGATATGTTCTTCAAATCTTCTCTTCAAGTCAATATGTTCAGCCCTTATTTCATCCTTTTGACTTTCAGCTTCCTCAGACTTTGCTTCAACTTGTTTTATGTGGGCCTCTAACCTTCTTATGGTTCTGCCCCTTCTGATTATCTCCTTTGAAGCTGCTTCCAACTCAGCTTCAAAATCTGGTTCTTCTTCATCAACCTCCTCTTCCTCTTCAGAGGTTGAACTACCACCTTGAGTTGATGCCATAAAGGCATGCTCATCTGATGAGTCTACATCTTCCTCCTCATCGGCTTCTTTTGTCTGGCTCACATAACTCTTGAATGAGCCTCTCTTCTTCTTCTGTGGGCTAGCAGTCTTCTTGCTGGACTTCCTTGACTTGAATGATGGTCTTCTCCATTTTGAATTCTGCTCATCATCACCATCCTCATCTTCATCATCAAGTTTCACTTTGCACTGAGAAGCAAAGTGTCCAGTCTGTCCACAACGATAACATCTCAAGGACAACTGTCCTTTTCCCTTCTTAGACCCCCTTTTGAATTTCCTTGTGAAGTATGCCAACACTTCACCTTCACTTTCTTCCTCATCATCATCATCATTCTCGCTGGATGATTCTTCCTCTTCTTTTATCTTCAAGTGTTTCATAGCTTTGAAAGCTGCCTCCTTTGATACCTTTGACGTTGAGGAGCTCTCAGTTGACTTCATTCTCATCTCATATGCAATGAGATTGCATTGGAGATCATGCAGAGACATGGAATTGAGATCTCTACTCTCCTCTATGGCTGCCACCTTTGAGGCAAACCTCTCAGGCAGAATTCTCAGAATTTTCTTCACAATAGATGAGTCCTTCTTGTTCTTCCCATGACTTCTAAGATCGTTTACAGCATCAATAACCCTGGTGAAGAACTCTTGGACTGTATCATTTTTCTGCATTCTGAGAGATTCATATCTCTCCTTGAAAACTTGAAGCTTGGCCTCCTTCATTCTGCCATCACCTTCATAGACTTTCTGCAATCTGTCCCATATCTCCTTGGCAGATTTGCAGTCCATAACTTTAGCATATTCAGCATCTGTCAATGCTGAAATGATGACATTTGAGGCCTTCCCATTTATCTCAAACTGTCTTAATTCCTCTGGGGTTGGATCTTTACCTTCTTCTGGAGGCTCAAAACCCTCCTGTACAGATTTCACCACGTTCATGCCCATGGTTGCAAATACCACCTGCATTCTCGCTCTCCACATATGGTAGTTGGTTCCGTTGAAGATTGGAACCTTCTTGCTGTAAGTAGTGCTGGTGTTGGTACCGGCGTCCATTTCTCAGTATGCTAAACAAGTTAAAACTTCTGGAGCTCTTCAAACTAGTACACCAAGCTGTTAAGCTTTATCCTGGTGAACCTGTGCTCTGATACCAATTGAAGTTCCCAACTTCACCCTAGGATCTACTAGTTTGTGATACTGAGAGGGGGGTGAATCAGTATCACCACAATTTGCAATTCACAGGAAAGTGAACAACTTCAATCTCTTCTTAAAAGCGAACTCTTTCTCAGATTCAACTAAGGTAGATCTATTGCTACCTACTAATCACAATAGTCCCCAAAGTCACCTTTCAGACACCTTGCCTAATAGACAATTCGGATGTTCTTGTTTAGGTCTTCGTTAGGTTATGGGTTGGCTGATACTTTAGCTGCGTTCACAACTCAATTCAAAACACAGAACGTAAAGTAAAATAAGGACACACGAGATTTACGTGGTTCCGTCAACGTGACATACATCCACGGTGGTAGGGACTCTCCCTTACCGAGACTATCCACTATACTTGAGAATTATAGTTACAATGGATGTCTTAATCTTCTGCTCCTTTCACTATTGCAATTACTAAGCAAGTACAATACAAAGAGTGTCACTTACTGTGTCTACTCTTCTTCTAGCTTGTCTTGCCTCTGTTGAATTGAAAGGCTGCTCCACTGCCGCTTAGAAGTTCACCGCAACGCTCTCTAACCTCTCTTGAAGAAATCTAGAAATACGTTGAGTTCTTTCTGATGCTTCGCCAAATTCCTTCTCTAGGTTGTCTCACACAGCTCCTGCTTTCACCGTCTCACGGTTTCACAGCTTGCACTCAAGCTTCTGGTCTGCCGTTTCACGTCTCACAGCCTGCCCCACGCTTCTGATCAGTCACGCCGTTGCACGTTCTGGTCTCACACTCCTGGTCTGCTATTTCACGTCTCTTGGCCTGCCTCACACTACTGGTTTTTCTGGTTCACGTCTCTCGGCCTGCCTCACGCTTCTAGTCTGCTGTCTTCTCTTCCGGGTGGTCTCACGGATACCAGGTCTGCTGTCTTCTCTTCCGGGTGGTCTGTTTCTTATTTCTCCTCTTGCTGGTTGTGCGTTTCTGGTTTGCTTGCAGGATGTGTTTCTGGTTTGCTTGCAGGAGGCGTTTCTGGTTTGATTGCAGGACGTGTTTTTGGTTTGCTTTCCTGGTGGTATTGTTTCTGATCTCTTGCCGTTCTGCTCTCTCTTCCTTTTGGCCGGTTGCTGTAGGGTTGCTGTTTATTCAATTGTGTTGGCCCTCTGCCCTAGTTTTGTCTTCCAAGGCCTTTATATACTCTCTTCCATAAAACCCTAATAGGACTTACATGGCGGATTTACGTTCTTGCCCTTACGCGGCAGATTTACTTTCTTGCCCTTCCATGTGACTTTACTGCCCTTCCATATGACTTTACTCTCTTGCACACTTAACCCTAGTTGACAACAATTACAACCCATACAAGGCTGTGGGAACAACAATTAACATATTCAAATATTATGTTTTTCTCACTTCTCAAAATGCAATGACATTAATAATAAATTTAAAATTCAAAATATTCCATTTTTTCAATTTTTAGAATTTTAAAGTTTTCTAGGGATAAATGCATTGTCAATAATTTGTTGAATTTAAATTTTGTAATTTTTTTGATTGTCTCATTGGCCACAATACAATTAGAAATGATTTGTGTTATTTTTCTGTACAAACATAATACTTCAGTAAAAGCAGGTGCAAAGGACTCTAATAAGAAGTTTTTCCACTCCCCTCTAAATGTATATGCTTGTCCTAACATTGACACTCAGGATTGCTATTTATAATATTCATTCACTAAAGAGTGTTTTCTACAATTGAGTCTGTTACCTATATTTTTGTACAATTAACATATTCGCGTCTTATGTTTTGTTGCAATTCAAAATGGAATGACATTAACAATATATTACAAAATGATAACTTTGCATTTTAAAAATTTTTATAATTTTAACGACTTCTAGCGATAAATGCATTGTCAATGATTAGATGAATTTTAATTTTGTAATTTTTTTCATTGTCTCCTTGCCCAGAATGCAATTTGAAATGATTTGTGCTATTTTTGTGTACATATATATTTCTTTAGTAGAAGTAAGTGCAAAGGACTCAATTAAAAAGTTTCTCCACTCTCCTCTAGATGTATCTGTTTGGCCAAACATTGACACCTGGGATTGCTATTTGTAATATTCATCCACTAAAGTGTATTTTCTACAATTAAGTCCGTTACTTGTATTTTTGTTTAACTAACATATTCACATATTATATTTTTGTCACCATTCAAAATTGAATGGCATTAACAATATATTAAAAAATGAAAACTTTGCATTTTTAAAATTTTTATAATTTATATATTTCTAGGGATAAAGACATTGTCAATAATCAGTTGAATTTAAATTTTGTAATTTTTTTAATTGTCTCCTTAGCCACAATGCAATTTGAAATGATTTGTGTTATTTTTCTGTACAAACATAATACATAAGCAAAAGCAGGTGCAAAGGACTTTAATAGGAAGGTTTTCCTCTTCCCTCTAAATGTATATGCTTGTCCCAACATTGACACTTGGAATTGCTATTTATAATATTCATCCACTAAAGTGTATTTCCTACAATTGAATCCATTACTTGTATTTTTGTACAATTAACATATTGACATATTATATTTTTGTCGCCATTCAAAATGGAATGACATTGACAATATATTAAAAAAACAAAAACATTGCATTTTTGAAAATATTTATAATTTTAAATATTTCTAGGGATAAATGCATTGTCAATAATCAGTTGGATTTAAATTTTGTAATTTTTTTAATTGTCTCCTTGACCACAATGCAATTTCAAATGATTTGTTCTATTTTTGTGTACAAACATATTACTCAAGCAAAAGCAAGTGCAGAGGACTCTAATAAGAAGTTTTCTCACTTCCCTCCATTGATATATGGTTGACCCAACATTGATGCCTGGATTGATATTTATAATATTCATCCACTAAAGTGTATTTTATACAATTGACTCCATTACTTATATTTTTGTGCAATTAAGATATTCAAATATTATATTTTTCTCATCTCTCAAAATGCAATGACATTAATAATAAATTTAAAATTCAAAACATTCCATTTTTTCAATTTTTAGAATTTTAAAGTTTTCCAAGGATAAATGCATTGTCCATAACCAATTAAATTTAAAATTTGAAAATTTTTTGATTGTCTCCTTGGCCACCATGAAATTTGAAATGATTTGTGTTATTTTTCTGTACAAACATAATACTTAAGCAAAAGCAGGTGCAAAGGACTCTTATAAGAAGGTTTTCCTCTTCCCTCTAGATGTATATGCTTGTCCCAACATTGACACTTAGGATTGCTATTTATAATATTCATCCACTAAAGTGTATTTCCTACAATTGAGTCCATTACTTGTATTTTTGTACAATTAACATATTCACATATTATGTTTTTGTCACCATTCAAAATGGAATGACATTAACAATATATTAAAAAAACAAAAACATTGATTTTTTAAAATCTGAAGTTCCCAACTTCACCCTAGGATCTACTAGTTTGTGATACTGAGAGGGGGGTGAATCAGTATCACCACAATTTGCAATTCACAGGAAAGTGAACAACTTCAATCTCTTCTTAAAAGCGAACTCTTTCTCAGATTCAACTAAGGTAGATCTATTGCTACCTACTAATCACAATAGTCCCCAAAGTCACCTTTCAGACACCTTGCCTAATAGACAATTCGGATGTTCTTGTTTAGGTCTTCGTTAGGTTATGGGTTGGCTGATACTTTAGCTGCGTTCACAACTCAATTCAAAACACAGAACGTAAAGCAAATTAAGGACACACGAGATTTACGTGGTTCCGTCAACGTGACGTACATCCACGGTGGTAGGGACTCTCCCTTACCGAGACTATCCACTATACTTGAGAATTCCAGTTACAATGGATGTCTTAATCTTCTGCTCCTTTCACTATTGCAATTACTAAGCAAGTACAATACAAAGAGTGTCACTTACTGTGTCTACCCTTCTTCTAGTTTGTCTTGCCTCTGTTGAATTGAAAGGCTGCTCCACTGCCGCTTAGAAGTTCACCGCAACGCTCTTTAACCTCTCTTGAAGAAATCTGGAAATACGTTGAGTTCTTTCTGATGCTTCTCCAAATTCCTTCTCTAGGTTGTCTCACACAGCTCCTGCTTTCACCGTCTCACGGTCTCACAGCTTGCACTCAAGCTTCTGGTCTGCCGTTTCACGTCTCACGGCATGCCCCACGCTTCTGATCAGTCACGCTGTTGCACGTTCTGGTCTCACGCTTCTGGTCTGCCGTTTCACGTCTCTTGGCCTGCCTCACGCTACTGGTTTTTCTGGTTCACGTCTCTCGGCCTGCCTCACGCTTCTAGTCTGCTGTCTTCTCTTCCGGGTGGTCTCATGGATACCAGGTCTGCTGTCTTCTCTTCCGGGTGGTCTGTTTCTTATTTCTCCTCTTGCTGGTTGTGCATTTCTGGTTTGCTTGCAGGATGTGTTTCTGGTTTGCTTGCAGGAGGCGTTTCTGGTTTGCTTGCAGGATGTGTTTCTGATCTCTTGCCGTTCTGCTCTCTCTTCCTTTTGGCCGGTTGCTGTAGGGTTGCTGTTTATTCAATTGTGTTGGCCCTCTGCCCTAGTTTTGTCTTCCAAGGCCTTTATATACTCTCTTCCATAAAACCCTAATAGGGCTTACATGGCGGATTTACGTTCTTGCCCTTACGCGGCAGATTTACTTTCTTGCCCTTCCATGTGACTTTACTGCCCTTCCATATGACTTTACTCTCTTGCACACTTAACCCTAGTTGACAACAATTACAACCCATACAAGGCTGTGGGAACAACAATCTCCCCCTTTGTAATTGTTGGCAACATTTATAACAAAAGCCATTATGCAGCAGTCTTTCATAATCTTCTTGGAGTAACAATCCAGAAGCAGATGGATTACAACTCCCCCTAAATATGCACTCCCCCTTCCTTAACAACTCCCCCTGCACTGTTGCTTCTCTACCCCTTTGCCAACCAATTACAAATTTGAAAAACTTGCAAAGTAGAGATGGAGGATTCACCTGAACTTCAGGCTTGAGGAGGCATTTGCACAGACAGACTCATTCTGTGCTTTTCAAACAGCTCTGTGGACAAAGGTTTAGTTAGAATATCTGAGATTTGATCTTTAGTACCGACATACTCCAACTGAATTGTGCCCTCTTCCACTTGATCCTTGATAAAGTGATACCGGATGTCAATATGCTTGCTCCTTGAATGTTGAACTGGATTCTTGCTAAGATCAATTGCACTTTGATTATCACAAAGTACACTCACTGGTAACTTCACTTCAACACCCAAATCGGCCAATTGTCTTTGCATCCATATCACCTGAGTACATGCTGCACAAGCAGCCATATACTCAGCCTCCGCTGTGCTCAAAGCAACACTGTTTTGCTTTCTACTTAGCCATGCAACACACTTTGAACCCAAGTAGAAGCTGCAGCCACTGGTTGATTTTCTATCATCTGTGCTTCCTGCCCAGTCTGCATCAGTGTATGCTCGTAGTTTTACAGAATCCATGGCAGGATACCACAAGCCCATTTCCAGTGTCCCCTTGAGGTATCTTAGGATTCTTTTCACTGCCAACACATGAGATTCCTTAGGATCAGCTTGGAATCTGCTGGCGATGCACACAGCTTGCATGAGATCAGGCCTTGATGCTGTAAGGTACAGAAGGCTCCCTATCATCTTCCTGTATTCTGTAGGGCTTGTACTCCTTCCTTCCTGATCTTTTGTTAACTTGCAGCCCACTGTCATAGGGGTACTGACAGGTCTGCTATCCTCCATGCCAAACTTTTTCAGCATCTCTTTGGCATATTTGGTCTGAGAAATAAAAATACCTTCTTCACATTGTTTTATTTGTAATCCAAGAAAGTAAGTCATTTCTCCAATCAATGACATCTCAAATTCCTCACTCATCTTCTGTGAAAATTCTTGGCATAGCGCAGAGTGATCCCCTCCAAAGATGATGTCATCTACATATACTATGGTTATCAGTTGGCCTTTCTCTGAGTTGAACACATATAGGTTATTATCAACTGTTCCTCTTTTGAAGTTCAACCTTCTCAAATACGCGTCCAGCCTGCTATACCATGCTCTTGGGGCTTGTTTAAGGCCATACAAGGCTTTCTTCAGCTTGCACACATGTGTCTCATCCTCACTGATTTGTACTCCATCGGGTTGTTCAATATACACTTCTTCTTTTAGGAGCCCATTCAAAAAGGCTGATTTCACATCCATCTGGTAAACTTTATACCTCTTATGTGCTGCCAAAGCTAAGAACATTCTGATAGTTTCCAACCTTGCTACTGGTGCAAAAGTTTCATCAACATCTACTCCTTCTATTTGAGTGTAGCCTTTGCAAACCAGCCTAGCCTTGTTTCTCACCACCTTGCCATCCTCATTGTGTTTATTTTTAAACACCCATTTTGTTCCTATGACATTCTTGTTAGTGGGTCTTGGAACTAGCTCCCATGTTTCATTCTTCTCGATTTGATCTAGCTCCTCATTGATAGCTTTGATCCATGCTTTGTCTTGTGCAGCCTCTTCAACAGATTTAGGTTCAACTTGTGAGAGTAAAGCAGTAGCTCCCACAATTCTTCTTCTTGTTGTAACTCCTGCTGATGGGTCACCTATTATCTGATTTCCTTGATGAGCACTGGTCCATGTCTTCTTTGTCTTTCTTTCTTGCACAGTCTTAGTTGCAAGAGAATCTCCTTCTTCATCTTCAGACTCACTCTTCTCTGAGTCTGAACTTACTTCTTTTCCCACTTCTTCATGTTGGTCAGATTCTTCATCTATCTTGAAGTCATCTTCTTCACTATCCTCAGCTTCTCCATTATGCGTTGTTTTCCAGTTTTCATCTATTCTCACATCACTGGAAGTGACCACTTTTCCCAGTTTATGTAGAAAAACTCTGTAACCTTTTGTCTTTGCTGAGTATCCCACAAAGATGCCTTCATCTGACCTAGCATGGAATTTTCCCAAGTTTTGCTCCTTGTTCTTCACAAAACATGGGCTGCCAAAGATTCTAAGATACTTGGCTGTTGTCTTCTTCCCACTCCATAGCTCATATGGAGTCTTATCAGTATTGGGCCTTAGTGAAACTCTGTTCAATAGGTGCACGGCTGTAAATGTTGCTTCTGTCCAAAATCTTGTGTGAAGCTTGGATTCTAGCAGTAGAGTTCTTGCCATTTCAACCACAGCTCTATTTTTCCTCTCTACCACCCCGTTCTGTTGAGGAGTTCTTGCTGCTGCCATCTGATGGTGAATTCCATGCTTGTCAAGGTAATCTTCAAAAGCTCCATTTGTGAATTCAGTGCCTTGATCTGACCTCAATACTTTGATCTTCTTTCCACTCTCATTTTCAGCCAATCTTCTGTATCTCTTGAAGCATTTCAAAACTTCTGACTTATGTGTGAGGTGCATGATGCAGGTCCTTCTAGAATAATCATCAACAAACAAGATGAAGTACCTCTCACCATTCAACCCTTTTGTTCTCATCGGCCCACACAAATCAGTATGCACAATGTCAAGCACTGCTTTAGAACTGACCTCTTTGGTCTTATACTGCTTTCTGACCTGTTTTCCTTTAGAGCATGCTGAGCAAACATACTCCCTCTCTCTCTTAAGGTCTGGAATGTCTCTGATTGCATGAGTAGTGGTCAGCTTCCTCATGTTCTTCTGTGTTAAGTGTCCCAGCCTCCGATGCCAGAGTTGATTTTCTTCTTCTTTTGTAAGTAAACAGTTGTTTGTCTTGTCCTCATCAATTACATATAAATTTCCAGCTATTCTTTTCCCAGCTGCAACAGTATTGCCTTCTTTACTCTTTACTTGGCAACCTGTTTTTGTGAATATCACTTTATGGTCTTCATTGCATAGTTGGCTGACAGATGCTAGATTATATCTGAGTCCTTCAACATGCAGAACATCTTTCAGCTTTCCTTTTCCAATATTTACTGACCCTTGACCACTGATGTTGAGTGAATCATCATTGCCAAACTTGACTCTGCCTTCTCTTGACTTGTTTAGCTTTGACAATTTACTCTTGTCTCCCGTCATGTGTGAAGTGCATCCACTGTCAAGGATCCACTGCTTATCCTTGTAGTCAGCTTTGAGTGCAATTTCAGCTATATTAGCCACCTCCCTTTTAGCTTTATATTCCTTCTTTTGAATTGGCTGGAAGATAGCTTTCTCCTTTTCTCAGCTTTGACTACACGCTTGTTTTCACTATGGCCATTGAGTGCCTTCTCTTGCTCAGGGAGAAGTGTCATGCATCTCTTGGCATTATGGTCATCCTGCCCACACCTTTCACACTGTTCCAAGTCTCCCAATATAGCAAACTTGTTCTTTGAAACCACTGGTTTGGGCTTCCACCAACAATCCTTGTCAGTGTGTCCTTGCTTTTTACAGTATGTGCAAGAACTCACGACAGGTGTTCTCCTCTGAATTTTGTATTGTCTCCCCCTGTATACAGCATCATATCTTCTCAAGTTGGAGACATATACTGGCCTTCTCCACCAGCAGTTACTTGCCTTATGACCCCAAACTCCACAATAAAGACAGTGACNTATTGCCTTTCTTTACTCTTTACTTGGCAACCTGTTTTTGTGAATATCACTTTATGGTCTTCATTGCATAGTTGGCTGACAGATGCTAGATTATATCTGAGTCCTTCAACATGCAGAACATCTTTCAGCTTTCCTTTTCCAATATTTACTAACCCTTGACCACTGATGTTGAGTGAATCATCAATTGCCAAACTTTGGACTCTGCCTTCTCTTGACTTGTTTAGGCTTTGACAATTTACTCTTGTCTCCCGTCATGTGTGAAGTGCATCCACTGTCAAGGATCCACTGCTTATCCTTGTAGTCAGCTTTGAGTGCAATTTCAGCTATATTAGCCACCTCCCTTTAGCTTTATATTCCTTCTTTTGAATTGGCTGGAAGATAGCTTTCTCCTTTTTCTCAGCTTTGACTACACCGCTTGTTTTCACTATCCCATTGAGTGCCTTCTCTTGCTCAGGGAGAAGTGTCATGCATCTCTTTGGCATTATGGTCATCCTGCCCACACCTTTCACACTGTTCCAAGTCTCCCAATATAGCAAACTTGTTCTTTGAAACCACTGGTTTGGGCTTCCACCACACATCCTTGTCAGTGTGTCCTTGCTTTTTACAGTATGTGCAAGAACTCACGAACAGTGTTCTCCTCTGAAATTTTTGTATTGTCTCCCCCTGTATACAGCATCATATCTTCTCAAGTTGGAGACATATACTGGCCTTCTCCACCAGCAGTTTACTTGCCTTATGACCCCAAACTCCACAAATAAAGACAGTGACCTCTGAAACTGCCTCTTCTTGGGTCTAATCACAGCTTGTTTTCTTTTGTTCATTACTTGCTGTGTAGGCAACGTGGCTGGCTTCTTTGCTTGTGTGGCTTTCATTTCAGCCACCTTTTCTCCTTCTCTCTTCAGCCATAGCCCTTTGCTGGCTGACCTTCTTTTCTTCATTTTTTGTTTGCCACCCTAGGTTGCTTCTTCAAATCCTCTTTATTCTCAGCTATCTTCTCCTGAGTCACAACCTTCTCTTTCAACTTCTGTGGCACATTCTTATTATCTTTAGGCAATGCAGCCTCAGATTGCTGCACTTTCTCTTCATTCTTCTTTCTCTTGCAGAACTTGTTTCTCCTATCATTTCAAGCTTCTGCACGTTCTCTTCACTCCTTTTGAGTTGTTGCTGAAGTCTCAGCAACTCTATCTCCATTTCTTCAATTGTTGAAGTCCTTGAGCCAAGCTCCATAGTAAGGTCTTCACATATTTTGATATGTTCTTCAAATCTTCTCTTCAAGTCAATATGTTCAGCCCTTATTTCATCCTTTTGACTTTCAGCTTCCTCAGACTTTGCTTCAACTTGTTTTATGTGGGCCTCTAACCTTCTTATGGTTCTGCCCCTTCTGATTATCTCCTTTGAAGCTGCTTCCAACTCAGCTTCAAAATCTGGTTTCTTCTTCATCAACCTCCTCTTCCTCTTCAGAGGTTGAACTACCACCTTGAGTTGATGCCATAAAGGCATGCTCATCTGATGAGTCTACATCTTCCTCCTCATCGGCTTCTTTTGTCTGGCTCACATAACTCTTGAATGAGCCTCTCTTCTTCTTCTGTGGGCTAGCAGTCTTCTTGCTGGACTTCCTTGACTTGAATGATGGTCTTCTCCATTTTGAATTCTGCTCATCATCACCATCCTCATCTTCATCATCAAGTTTCACTTTGCACTGAGAAGCAAAGTGTCCAGTCTATCCACAACGATAACATCTCAAGGACAACTGTCCTTTTCCCTTCTTAGACCCCCTTTGAATTTCCTTGTGAAGTATGCCAACACTTCACCTTCACTTTCTTCCTCATCATCATCATCATCCTCGCTGGATGATTCTTCCTCTTCTTTTATCTTCAAGTGTTTCATAGCTTTGAAAGCTGCCTCCTTTGATACCTTTGACGTTGAGGAGCTCTCAGTTGACTTTATTCTCATCTCATATGCAATGAGATTGCATTGGAGATCATGCAGAGACATGGAATTGAGATCTCTACTCTCCTCTATGGCTGCCACCTTTGAGGCAAACCTCTCAGGCAGAATTCTCAGAATTTTCTTCACAATAGATGAGTCCTTCTTGTTCTTCCCATGACTTCTAAGATCGTTTATAGCATCAATAACCCTGGTGAAGAACTCTTGGACTGTCTCATTTTTCTGCATTCTGAGAGATTCATATCTCTCCTTGAAAACTTGAAGCTTGGCCTCCTTCATTCTGCCATCACCTTCATAGACTTTCTGCAATCTGTCCCATATCTCCTTGGCAGATTTGCAGTCCATAACTTTAGCATATTCAGCATCTGTCAATGCTGAAATGATGACATTTGAGGCCTTCCCATTTATCTCAAACTGTCTTAATTCCTCTGGGGTTGGATCTTTACCTTCTTCTGGAGGCTCAAAACCCTCCTGTACAGATTTCACCACGTTCATGCCCATGGTTGCAAATACCACCTGCATTCTCGCTCTCCACATATGGTAGTTGGTTCCGTTGAAGATTGGAACCTTCTTGCTGTAAGTAGTGCTGGTGCTGGTACTGGCGTCCATTTCTCAGTATGCTAAACAAGTTAAAACTTCTGGAGCTCTTCAAACTAGTACACCAAGCTGTTAAGCTTTATCTTGGTGAACCTGTGCTCTGATACCAATTGAAGTTCCCAACTTCACCCTAGGATCTACTAGTTTGTGATACTGAGAGGGGGGGTGAATCAGTATCACCACAATTCACAATTTGCAGGAAAGTGAACAACTTCAATCTCTTCTTAAAAGCGAACTCTTTCTCAGATTCGACTAAGGTAGATCTATTGCTACCTACTAATCACAATAGTCCCCAAAGTCACCTTTCAGACACCTTGCCTAATAGACAATTTGGATGTTCTTGTTTAGGTCTTCGTTAGGTTATGCGTTGGCTGATACTTTAGCTGCGTTCACAACTTAATTCAAAACACAGAATGTAAAGCAAAATAAGGACACACGAGATTTACGTGGTTCCGTCAACGTGACGTACATCCACGGTGGTAGGGACTCTCCCTTACCGAGACTATCCACTATACTTGAGAATTATAGTTACAATGGATGTCTTAATCTTCTGCTCCTTTCACTATTGCAATTACTAAGCAAGTACAATACAAAGAGTGTCACTTACTGTGTCTACCCTTCGTCTAGCTTGTCTTGCCTCTGTTGAATTGAAAGGCTGCTCCACTGCCGCTTAGAAGTTCACCGCAACGCTCTCTAACCTCTCTTGAAGAAATCTAGAAATACGTTGAGTTCTTTCCGATGCTTCGCCAAATTCCTTCTCTAGGTTGTCTCACACAGCTCCTGCTTTCACCGTCTCAAGGTTTCACAGCTTGCACTCAAGCTTCTGGTCTGCCGTTTCACGTCTCACGGCCTGCCCCACGCTTTTGATCAGTCACGCCGTTGCACGTTCTGGTCTCACGCTCCTGGTCTGCTGTTTCACGTCTCTTGGCCTGCCTTACACTACTGGTTTTTCTGGTTCACGTCTCTTGCCCTGCCTCACGCTTCTAGTCTGCTGTCTTCTCTTCCGGGTGGTCTCATGGATACCAGGTCTGCTGTCTTCTCTTCCGGGTGGTCTGTTTCTTATTTCTCCTCTTGCTGGTTGTGCGTTTCTGGTTTGGTTGCAGGATGTGTTTCTGGTTTGCTTGCAGGAGGCGTTTCTGGTTTGCCTGCAGGATGTATTTCTGGTTTGCTTGCAGGACGTGTTTCTGGTTTGCTTGCAGGACGTGTTTCTGGTTTGCTTGCAGGAGGTTGCACGTCCTGGTTTGCTTTCCCGATGGTGACGTTTCTGGTTTGCTCTCCTGGTGGTGTTGTTTCTGATCTCTTGCCGTTCTGCTCTCTCTTCCTTTTGGCTGGTTGCTGTAGGGTTGCTGTTTATTCAATTGTGTTGGCCCTCTGCCCTAGTTTTGTCTTCCAAGGCCTTTATATACTCTCTTCCATAAAACCCTAATAGGGCTTACATGGCGGATTTACGTTCTTGCCCTTACGCGGCAGATTTACTTTCTTGCCCTTCCATGTGACTTTACTGCCCTTCCATATGACTTTACTCTCTTGCACACTTAACCCTAGTTGACAACAATTACAACCCATATAAGGCTGTGGGAACAACAAATATGTTAATTGAAGAAAAATGGAACTAATGGACTTACTTGAATAGAATACAATTTAGTGGATGAATATTTTAAATACCAATTTCACGTTTCAATGTTGGGTCAAGCATAAATCTCTGGAGGGGAGTGGGGAAGCTTCTTATTAGAGTCCATTGCTTTCGTTGTTTTTTAAGTGATATGTTTTTGCCCAAAAAGTAGATAAATCATTTCAAATTGCAATGTGGCAAAAGAGACAATTAAAAAAATTACAAAATTTAAATTCAATTGATTATTGACAATGCATTTAAACCTAGAAGACTTTAAAATTGTAAAAATGCAATGTTTTGATTTTAGAATTCAATGTTAATGCCATTGCATTTTGAGTGGAGAGAAAAACCTAATATTTAAATATGTTAATTGAAGAAAAATACAATTAATGGACTCACTTCAATAGAATATGTTTTAATGGATGAATATTATAAATACCAATCGCACACTTCAATGTTGCGTCAAGCATAAATCTCTAGAGGGGAGTAGGGAAGCGTCTTATTAGAGCCCATGGCGTTCGTTTTTTCTTAAGTGGTATGTTTGTACCCAAAAAGTAGATAAATCATTTCAAATTGCATTGTAGCGAAGAAGACAATTAAAAAAATTACAAAATTTTAAATTCAATTGATTATTGACAATGTATTTATCCCTAGAAGACTTTAAAATTATAAAAATGAAATGTTTTGATTTTTAAAAACAATGTTAATGCCATTGTATTTAGAGAGGAGGGAAAAATATAATATTTGAATATGTTAATTGAAGAAAAGTACAAGTAATAGACTCACTTCAATAGAATACAATTTAGTGGATGAATATTATAAATACCAATCGCACGCTTCAATGTTGCATTAAGTATAAATCTCTAGAGGGGAGTGGGGAAGCATCTTATTGGAGCCCATTGCTTTCACTTTTTCTTAAGTAGTATGTTTGTACCCACAAATTAGATAAATCATTTCAAATTGCATTGCAACAAAGAAGACAATTAAAAAAATTACAAAATTTCAAATTTAACTGATTATTGACAGTGGATTTATCCTTAGAAGAGTTTAAAATTGTAAAAATGCAATATTTTGATTTTAAAATTCAATCTTAATGGCATTGTATTTTGAGTGGAGAGAAAAACCTAATATTTGAATATGTTAATTGAAGAAAAATACAATTAATGGACTCACTTAAATAGAATTTACTTTAGTGGATGAATATTACAAATACCAATTGCACGCTTCAATGTTGCGTCAAGCATAAATCTCTAGTGGGGAGTGGGGATTTGTCTTATTAGACCCCATGGCATTCGCTTTTTCTTAAGTGGATTATTTGTACCCAAAAAGTAGATAAATCATTTCAAATTGCATTGTAGGAAAGAAGACTTGTTGTTCCCACAGCCTTGTATGGGTTGTAATTGTTGTCAACTAGGGTTAAGTGTGCAAGAGAGTAAAGTCATATGGAAGAGCAGTAAAGTCACATGGAAGGGCAAGAAAGTAAATCTGCCGCGTAAGGGCAAGAACGTAAATCCGCCATGTAAGCCCTATTAGGGTTTTATGGAAGAGAGTATATAAAGGCCTTGGAAGACAAAACTAGGGAAGAGGGCCAACACAATTGAATAAACAGCAACCCTACAGCAACCGGCCAAAAGGAAGAGAGAGCAGAACGGCAAGAGATCAGAAACAACACCACCAGGAGAGCAAACCAGAAACGTCACCACCGGGAGAGCAAACCAGAACGTGCAACCTCCTGCAAGCAAACCAGAAACACATCCTGCAAGCAAACCGGAAACACGTCCTGCAAGCAAACCAGAAACACATCCTGCAGGCAAACCAGAAACGCCTCCTGCAACCGAACCAGAAACGCCTCCTGCAAGCAAACCAGAAACACATCCTGCAAGCAAACCAGAAACGCCTCCTGCAAGCAAACCAGAAACACATCCTGCAACCAAACTAGAAACGCACAACCAGCAAGAGGAGAAATAAGAAACAGACCACCCGGAAGAGAAGACAGCAGACCTGGTATCCGTGAGACCACCCGGAAGAGAAGACAGCAGACTAGAAGCATGAGGCAGGGCGAGAGACATGAACCAGAAAAACCAGTAGTGTGAGGCAGGCCAAGAGATGTGAAACAGCAGACCAGGAGCGTGAGACCAGAACGTGCAACAGCGTGACTGATCAGAAGCGTGGGGCAGGCTGTGAGACGTGAAACGGCAGACCAGAAGCTTGAGTGCAAGCTGTGAAACCGTGAGACGGTGAAAGCAGGAGCTGTGTGAGACAACCTAGAGAAGGAATTTGGCGAAGCATCAGAAAGAACTCAACGTATTTCTAGATTTCTTCAAGAGAGGTTAGAGAGCGTTGCGGTGAACTTCTAAGCGGCAGTGGAGCAGCCTTTCAATTCAACAGAGGCAAGACAAGCTAGATGAAGGGTAGACACAGTAAGTGACACTCTTTGTATTGTACTTGCTTAGTAATTGCAATAGTAAAAGGAGCAGAAGATTAAGACATCCATTGTAACTGCAATTCTCAAGTATAGTGGATAGTCTCAGTAAGGGAGAGTCCCTACCACCGTGGATGTACGTCACGTTGACGGAACCACGTAAATCTCGTGTGTCCTTAATTTGCTTTACGTTCTGTGTTTTGAATTGAGTTGTGAACGCAGCTAAAGTATCAGCCAACCCATAACCTAACGAAGACCTAAACAAGAACATCCGAATTGTCTATTAGGCAAGGTGTCTGAAAGGTGACTTTGGGGACTATTGTGATTAGTAGGTAGCAATAGATCTACCTTAGTCGAATCTGAGAAAGAGTTCGCTTTTAAGAAGAGACTGAAGTTGTTCACTTTCCTGTGAATTGCGAATTGTGGTGATACTGATTCACCCCCCCTCTCAGTATCACAAACTAGTAGATCCTAGGGTGAAGTTGGGAACTTCAAGACTATTACAAAAATTCCAAAATTTCAAATTTTACTAATTATTGAAAATGCATTTATCTCTAGAAGATTTTAAAATTATAAAAATGCATTGCTTTGATTTTTAAAATCAATGTTAATGCCATTGCATTTTGAGTAGAGAGAAAAACCTAATATTTGAATATGTTATTAGAGTCCATTGCATTCGTTGTTTCTTAAGCGATATGTTTTTACCCAAAGAGTAGATAAATCATTTTAAATTGCATTGTAGCAAAGGAGACAATTAAAAAAATTACAAAATTTAAATTCAACTGATTATTGACAATGCATTTAAACCTAGAAGACTTTAAAATTGTAAAAATTCAATGTTTTGATTTTTAAATTCGTGTTCATGCCACAACTTTTTGAGTGGAGAGAAAAACTAATATTTAAATATGATAATTGAAGAAAAATACAAGTAATGGACTCACTTGAATAGAATACAATCTAGTGGATGAATATTCTAAATACCAATCTCATGCTTTAATGTTGGGTCAAGGATAAATATCTAGAGGGGAGTGGCAAGCTTTTTATTAGAGCCCATTGCATTTCCTTTTTCTTAAGTGATATGCTTGTACTCAAAAAGTAGATAAATCATTTCAAATTGCATTGTAGCAAAGGAGACAATTAAAAAAATTACAAAATTTAAATTTAACTAATTATTGGCAATGCATTAATCCCTTGAAGAGTTTAAAATTTTTGATTTTTAAATTCAATGTTTATGCCTTTGCATTTTGAGTGGAGAGAAGAACCTAATATTTGAATATCTTAATTGAAGAAAACTACAAGTAATGGACTCACTTGAATAGAATACTATTTAGTAGATGACTATTATAAATACCAATCTTACGCTTTAGTGCTGGGTCAAGTATAAATCTCTAGAGGGGACTTGGGAAACTTCTTATTAGAGCCCTTTGCATTCACTTTTTCTTAAATGATATGTTTGTACCAGAAAAGGAAATAAATCATTTCCAATTACATTGTAGCAAAAGAGACAATTAAAAAAATACAAAATTTGAATTCAACTGATTATCGACAATGCATTAATCCCTTGAAGAGTTTAAAATTGTAAAAATTTTAAAAATGTAATGTTTTGATTTTTAAATTCAATATTAATACCATTGCATTTTGAGTGGAGTGAACAACATAATATTTGAATATGTTAATTGAAGAAAAATATAAGAAATGGACTCAATTGAATAGAATAAAATTTAGTGGATGAATATTTTAAATACTGATCTCACACTTTAATGTTGGGTCAAGCATAAATCTCTAGAGGGGAGTGGTAAGCTCCTTATTAGAGTCCATTGCATTCTCTCTTTCTTAAGTGATATGTTTGTACCCGAAAAGTAAATAAATCATTTCGAATTGCAGTGTAGCGAAGAAGACAATTAAAAAAATTACAAAATTTAAATTCAACTGATTATTAACAATGCATTTATCCATAAAAGTCTTTAAAATTGTAAAAATGCAATGTTTTGTAATTTTTTTAATTGTCTCCTTTGCTACAATGCAATTTAAATTTGTAATTTTTTTCATTGTCTCCTTTGCTACAATGCAATTTGAAATGATTTATTTACTTTTCGTGTACAAACATATCACTTAAGAAAGAGTGACTATAATAGACTCTAATAAGAAGCTTCCCCACTCCTCACTAGAGATTTATCCTTGACCTAACATTGAAGCATGAGATTAGTATTTATAATATTTATCCACTAAATTGTATTCTATTTAAGTGAGTCCATTACTTGTATTTTTCTTTAATTAACATATTCAAATATTAGGTTTTTCTCTCCACTCAAAATGCAAAGGCATTAACATTGAATTTAAAAATCAAAACATTACATTTTTACAATTTTAAAGACTTCTACAGTTAAATGCATTATCAATAATCAGTGAAATTTAAGTTTTGTAATTTTTTCATTGTCTCCTTTGCTACAATGCAATTTGAAATGATTTATTTACTTTTTAGGTTCAAACATATCACTCAAGAGAAAGCGACTGCAATGGATTCTAAAAAAGAGCTTCCCGACTCCCCTCTGGGGATTTATCCTTGACCTAACATTGAAACGTGAGATTAGTATTTATAATATTCATCGACTAAATTATATGCTATTCAAGTGACTCCATTACTTGTATTTTTCTTCAATTAACATATTCAAATATTAGGTTTTTCTCTCCACTCCATATACAAAGGCATTAACATTGAATTGAAAAATCCAAACATTGTATTTTTACAATTTTAAAGACTTCTAGGGATAAATGCATTATCAATAATCAATTGAATTTAAATTTTGTAATTTTTTTAAGTGTCTCCTTTGCTACAATGCAATTTGAAATGATTTATTTACTTTTCGGGTACAAACATATCACTTAAGAAAGAGTGAATGCAGTGGACTCTAATAAGAAGCTTCCCCACTTCCCTCTAGAGAGTTATGCTTGACCAAATATTGAAGCGTGAGATTGGTGTTTATAATATTCATCCATTAAATTGTATTCTATTCAAGTGAGTGCATTACTTATATTTTTCTTCAATTAAGATATTCAAACATTAGGTTTTTCTCTCTACTCAAAATGCAATGGCATTAACATCGAATTTAAAAATCAAAACATTGCATTTTTATAATTTTAAAGACTTCTAGGCATAAATGCATTGTCACTAATCAGTTGAATTGAAATTTTGTAATTTTTTTAATTGTCTCCTTTGCCACAATGCAATTTGAAATCCTTTATTTTCTTTTTGGGTTACAAAAAAGCGAATGCAATGGACTCTAATAAGAAACTTCCCGACTCCCCTCTAGAGATTTATGCTTAACGTAGCATTAAAGCGTGAGATCGATAATTATAATATTCATCCACTAAATTGTATTCTATTGAAGTGACTCCTTTACTTGCATTTTTCTTTAATTAACATATCCAAATATTAGGTTTTGATCTCCTCTCAAAATGCAATGGCATTAGCATTGAATTTAAAAATCAAAACATTGCATTTTTACAATTTTAAAGACTCCTAGGGATAAAAGCATTGCCACTAATCAATTGAATTTAAATTTTGTAATTTTTTTAATTGTCTTATTTGCTACAATGCTATTTGAAATGATTTATCTACTTTTTGGGTACTAACATACCACTTAAAAAAAAAAAACAAATGCAATGAACTCTAACAAGAAGCTTCTTCACTCCCCTCTAGAGATTTATGCTTGACCCAGCAATGAAGCGTGAGATTGGTATTTATAATTTTCATTCACTAAATTATATTCTATTCAAGTGAGTCCAATACTTGTATTTTTCTCCAACTAACATAGTCAAATATTATGTTTTTCTCTGCACTCAAAATGCAGTGGTATTAACATTGAATTTGATTTAACATTGAATTTAAAAATCAAAACATTTCATTTTTACAATTTTAAAGACCTTTAGGGTTAAATCCATTGTCAATAATCAATTGAATTTAAATTTTGTAAATTTTTTTATTGTCTCCTTTGCTACAATCCAATTTGAAATGATTTATCTACTTTTTGGGTACAAACATATCACTTAAGAAAAAACAAATGCAATGGACTCTAATAAGAAGCTTTCCCACTCCCCTCTAGAGATTTATGCTTGACCCAACATTGAAGTGTAAGATTCGTATTTAGAATATTCATCCACTAAATTGTATTCTATTCAAGTGAGTCCATTACTTGTACTTTTCTTCAATTAACATATTCAAATATTAGGCTTTTCTCTCCACTCAAAATGCAATGGCATTGACTTTGAATTTAAAAATCAAAACATTGCATTTTTACAATTTTCAAAATTTCTAGAGATAAATACATTGTCACTAATCAATTGAATTTAAATTTTGTAATTTTTTTAATCGTCTTCTATCATACAATGCAATTTGAAATCATTTATTTACATTTCAGGTACAAACATATCACATACGAAAAAGCGAATGCAATGGACTCTAATACGAAGCTTCCCTACTCCCCTTTAGAGATTTATGTTTGACCTAACATTGAAGCATGAGATTGGTATTTATAATATTCATCCACTAAATTGTATTTTATTCAATTGAGTCCATTACTTGTATTTTTCTTCAATTAACATATTCAAATATTAGGCTTTTCTCTCCACTCAAAATGCAATGACATTAACATTGAATTTAAAAATCAAAATATCGCATTTTTACAATTTAAAAGATTTCTAGGGATAAATGCATTGTCACTAATCAATTGAATTTAAATTTTGTAATTTTTGTAATCGTCTTCTTTGCTACCATGCAATTTGAAATGATTTATCTACTTTTTGGGTACAAACATACCACTTAAGAAAAAGCGAATGCAATGGATTCTAATAAGAAACTTCCCCAGTTCCCTCTAGAGATTTATGCTGGACCCAACAATGAAGCGTGTGATTGGTATTTATAATATTCATCCACTAAATTGTATTCTATTCAAGTGAGTCCATTACTTGTATTTTTCTTCAATTAACATATTGAAATATTATGTTTTTCTCTCCACTCAAAATGCAATGGCATTAACATTGAATTTAAAAATCAAAACATTGCACTTTTGTAATTTTTACAATTTTAAACTCTTCAAAGGATTAATGGATTGCCAATAATTAGTTGAATTTAAGTTTTGTAATCTTTTTAATTGTCTCCTTTGCTACAATGCAATTTGAAATGATTTATCTACATTTTGGGTATAAACATATCACTTAAAAAAAAGCAAATGCTTTGGACTCTAATAAGAAGCTTCCCCACTCCCTTCTAGAGGTATATGCTTGACCCAACATTAAGGCGTGCGATTGGTATTCATAATATTCATCCACTAAAGTGTATTCTATTCATTTGTGTCCATTACTTGTATTTTTCTCCAATTAACATATTCAAGTATTAGGTTTTTCTCTCCACTCAAAATGCAATGGCATTAACAATGAATTTAAAAATCAAAACATTGCATTGTTACAATTTTTACAATTTTGAACTCCTCTAGGGATAAATGCAATGTCAATAATCAGTTAAATTTAAATTTTGTAAGTTTTTTAATTCTCTCCTTTGCTACAATGCAATTTGAAATGATTTATTTACTTTTTGTGTACAAACATATCACTTATGAAAAAGTGAATGCAATGGACTCTAATAAGAAGCTTCCCCACTCCCCTCTAGAGAGTTATGCTTGACCCAACAATGAAGCGTGAGATTGGTATTTGTAATATTCATCCACTAAATTGTATTATATTCAAGTGAGTCCATTACTTGTATTTTTCTTCAATTAACATATTTAAATATTAGGTTTTTCTCTCCACTCAAAAAGCTGTGGCATTAACATGAATTTAAAAATGAAAACATTGTATTTTCACAATTTTAAAGACTTCTGGGGATAAATGTATCGTCAATAATTAGTTCAATTTAAATTTTGAAAATTTTTTAATTGTCTTCTTTGCTACAATGCAATTTGAAAAGATTTATCTAGCTTTTGGGTACAAAAATATCACTTAAGAAAAAGCGAATGCAATGGACTCTAATAAGAAGCTTACCCAATCCCTACTAGAGATTTATGCTTGACCCAGCATTGAAGCGTGAAATTGGTATTTACAATATTCATCCTCTAAATTGTATTCTATTCAAGTGGGTCTATTATTGGTATTTTTCTTCAAATAACATATTCAAATATTAGTTTTTTCTCTCCACAAAAAAATTCAATAGCCTTAACATTGAATTTAAAAATCCAAACATTGCATTTTTACAATTTTAAAGACTTCTACGGATAAATGCTTTGTCACTAATTAGTTGAATTTAAATTTTGTAATTATTTTAATTGCCTCCTTTATGACAATGCAATTTGAAATGATTTATCTACTTTTTGGGTAAAAGCATATTGCTTAAGAAATAGTGAATGCAATGGACTTTAATAAAAAGCTTCCCCACTCCCCGCTAGAGATTTATGCTTGACCCAACATTGAAGCGTGAGATTGGTATTTATGATATTCATCCACTAAATTGTATTCTATTCAAGTGAGTCCATTACTTGTACTTTTCTTCAATTTACATATTCAAAGATTTGGTTTTTCTCTCCACTCAAAAAGCTATGGCATTAGCATTGAATTTAAAAATCAAAACATTTTATTTTTACAATTATAAAGACTTCTTGGGATAAAGGCACTATCACTAATTAGTTTAATTTAAATTTTGTAATTTTTTCATTGTCTCCTTTGCTATAATGCAATTTGAAATGATTTATTTACTTTTTGGGTATAACCATATCACTTAGGAAAAAGCGAATGCAATGGACTCTAATAAGAAGTTTCCCTACTCTCCTCTAGAGATTTATACTTGACCCAACATTGAAGCGTGAGATTGGTATTTATAATATTCATCCATTAAATTGTATTCTATTCAAGTGAGTCCATTACTTGTATTTTTCTTCAATTCACATATTTAAATATTAGGTTTTTGATGAGAACCATAGAGATGAAGGGTGGAAGGCTTCAAAAGATGCAAGAAGTCCGTTGCACATTCCAAGAGGCCTAATAACATGGGCTAGAGTCAGAAAGATGAAAGAAGAACTAAATGGGCTAATTAAGGACGTTCAGGCCAACCAAGCTTTAAATGGTGCGAATTCAAGCTTGGAAGAGAGTCTAGGCCTTATTAATATGATTAGAGTACTTAAAGTGTTAGGACTAAGTAATAGTAGTCACTGCAAATTAGGAGTTTATTTTTTGTATAAGAATTTGTCCCTAGATAGGAATTCCTCCTAAATAAGGAATTGTCCTAAGTAGGAATTTGTGCCCCTTTAGGATTGGAATCTTAGCCTATAAATAGGCACCCCTTGTATACAAAAAATCATATAAGACAACTTTGAGTGAAATAGAAAGCAAGGGTTTTTCTCCCTCAATTCTTTTAAGAACTAAAGAACTTATCAAGAGGTACTCCTTCTTGTGGCGTTCAAATCGACTTATCACTCCCAATTCCTTTCTTTTCTAGAGTGTGGCGTCCATATCCTTCTTAAATACCCTAAGTTCATGTTCCTTCGAATATCGGGTCTAGGGTTTTTATTATTAAACTATGATTTAGCTTTCCTGGTTCTTCTTTGATTCCTTGTGTGCGTTGGGTCCCTAAGCCACGTCTTTTTTGGGGTTTTCCGCATCAGTTTTTCTCTCCACTCAAAAAGCTATGGCATTAACATTGAATTTAAAAATCAAAACATTGTATTTTTATAATTTTAAAGTCTTCTAGGTTTAAATGCATTGTCAATAATCAATTGAATTTAAATTTTGTAATTTTTTTAATTGACTCTTTTGCCACATTGCAATTTGAAATGATTTATCTCCTTTGCTATAATGCAATGGACTCTAATAAAAAGCTTCCCCACTCCCCTCTAGAGATTTATGGTTGACCCAACATTGAAGAGTGAGATTGGTTTTTGTAATATTCATTCACTAAATTCTATTCTATTCAAGTGAGTCCATTACTTGTATTTTTCTTTAATTAACATACTCAAATATTTGGTTTTTCTCTCTACTCAAAATGCAATGGCATTAACGTTGAATTTAAAAATCAAAACATTGCCTTTTTACACTTTTAAAGTCTTCTAGGGATAAATGGATTGTAAATAATCTATTGAATTTAAATTTTGTAATTTTTTTAAGTATCTTCTTTGTTACAAAGCAATTTGAAATGATTTATTTACTTTTTGGGTACAACCATATCACTTAAGAAGAAGTGAATGCAATGAGCTCTAACAAGAAGCTTCCCCACTCCCTTTTAAAGATATATGCTTGACGCAATATTGAAGCGTGAGATTGGTATTTAGAATATTCATCCACTAAATTGTATTCTATTCAAGTGAGTCCATTACTTGTATTTTCCTTCAATTAACATATTGAAATTTTATATTTTTCTCTCCACTCAAAATGCAATGGCATTAACAATGAATTTAAAAATTAAAACCTTACATTTTTACAATTTTTACAAATTTGAACTCTTCTAAGGATAAATGCATTGTCAATGATCAGTCGAATTTAAATTTTGCAATTTTTTTAATTGTCTCCTTTGCTATAATGCAATTTGAAATGATTTATCTACTTTTGGGGTACAAACGTATCACTTAAGAAAAGCGAATGCAATGGACTCTAATAAGAAGCTTCCCCACTCCCCTCTAGAGATTTATACTTGACCCAACATTGAAGCGTTCGATTGGTATTTATAATATTCATCCACTAAAGTGTATTCTATTCAAGTGAGTTCGTTACTTCTATTTTTCTAAAATTAACATATTCAAATATTAGGTTTTTGTCTTAACTCAAAATGCAATGGCATTAACATTGAATGTAAAAATCAAAACATTGCATTTTTACAATTTTAAAGTCTTCTGGGGATAAATGCATTGTCAATAATCAGTTGAATTTGAAAATTTGTAATTTTTTTGATTGTCTTCTTTGCCATAATGCAATTTGAAATGATTTATCTACTTTTTGGGTACAAATATATCACTTAAGAAAAGGCAAATGCAATGGGCTCTAATAAAAAGTTTCCCCACTCCCCTCTAGAGATTTATGCTTGACCCAACATTAAAGCGTGCGATTGGTATTTATAATATTCATCTACTAAAGTGTATTATATTCAAGTGAGTCCATTACTTGTATTTTTCTTCAATTCACATATTCAAATATTAGGTTTTTCTCTCCACTCCAAAAGCAATGGCATTAACATTATTTAAAAATCAAAAAATTTTATTTTTACCATTTTAAACACTTCTAGGGATAAATGCATTGTCAATAATCAATTGAATTTAAAATTGTAATTTTTTAAATTGATTTCTTTGCTACAATGCAATTTGAAATGATTTATCTACTTTTTCTGTATAAACATATCACTTAAGAAAAAGCGAATGCAATAGACTCCATTAAGAAGCTTCCCCACTCCTCTCTAGAGATTTATGCTTGACCTAACATTGAAGTGTGAGATTGGTATTTATAATATTCATCCACTAAATTGTATTTTATTCAAGTGAGTTCATTACTTGATTTTTAAATTCAATGTTAATGCCATTGCATTTTTAGTGGAGAGAAAAACCTAATATTTGAACATGTTAATTGAAGAGAAATACAAGTAACGAACACACTTGAATATAACACAATTTAGTGGATGAATATTCTAAATACCAATCTCACGCTTTAATGTTGGGTCAAGTATAAATCTTTAGAGGGGAGTTGGGAAGCTTCTTATTAGAATCCATTGCAGTCGCTCTTTCTTAAGTGATATGTTTGTACCTGAAAAGTAAATAAATCATTTCGAATTGCATTGTAGCAAAGGAGACAATGAAAAAAATTACAAAATTTAAATTTAACTAATTATTGACAATGCATTTAACCCTAGAAGTATTTAAAATTGTAAAAATGTAATGTTTTGATTTTTAAATTCAATGTTAATACCATTGCATTTTGAGTGGAGAGAAAAACCTAATATTTGAATATCTTAATTGAAGAAAAATACAAGCAATGGACTCACTTGAATAGAATACAATTTAGTAAATGAACATTATAAATACCAATCTCACGCTTCAATGTTGGGTCAAGGATAAATCTCTAGTGAAGAGTGCGAAAGCTTCTTATTAGAGTCTATTGCAGTCGCTCTTTCTTAAGTGATATGTTTGTAACCGAAAAGTAAATAAATCATTTTGAATTGCATTGTAGCAAAGGAGACAATTAAAAAAATTACAAATTTTAAATTCAACTGATTAGTGACAATGCATTTATCCTTAGAAGTCTTTAAAATTTTAAAAATGCAATGTTTGGATTTTTAAATTCAATGTTAGTGCCATCACATTTTGAGTGGAGTGAAAAACCAAATCTTTGAATATGTTAATTGAAGAAAAATACAAGTAATGGACTCGCTTGAATAGAATACAATTCAGTAGATGAATATTATAAAAACCAATCACACACTTCAATGTTGGCTCAACCATAAATCTTTATAGGGGAGTCAGGAAGCTTCTTATTAGAATCCATTGTAGTCGTTCTTTCTTAAGTGATATGTTTGTACCTGAAAATTAAATAAATCATTTCGAATTGCATTGTAGGAAAGGAGACAATGAAAAAAATTACAAAATTTAAATTTAATTGTTTATTGACAATGCATTTAACCCTAGAAGTCTTTAAAATTGTAAAAATGCAATGTTTTGATTTTTAAATACAATGTTAATGGCATTGCATTTTGAGTGGAGAGAAAAATATAATATTTGAATATGTTAATTGAAGAAAAATAGAAGTAATGGACTCACTTGAATACAATTCAATTTAGTGGATGAATATTATAAATACCAATCTCACGCTTCATTGTTAGGTCAAGCATAAATCTCTAGAGGGAGTGGGGAAGTTTCTTATTAGAGTCCATTGCTTTCGTTTTTTTCTTAATTGATATGTTTGTACCCGAAAAGTAAATAAATTAGTTCAAATTGCATTGCAGCAAAGGAGATAATTCAAAAAATTACAAATTTACATTCAAATGATTATTGACATTGCATTTATCCCTAGAAAACTTTAAAATTGTAAAAAATGTAAAAATGCAATGTTTTGATTTTTAAATTCAATGTTAATCTCATTGCATTTTGAGTCGAGAGAAAAACATAATATTTGAATATGCTAATTGAAGAAAAATATAGGTAATGGACTCATTTGAATTGAATACAATTTAGTAGATGAATATTATAAATACCAATTTCATGTTTCATTGCTGGATCAAGTATAAATCTTTATAGGAGAGTGGGGAAGCTTCTTATTAGAGTCCATTGCTTTCGCTTTTTCTTAATTGATATGTTTGTACCCGAAAAGTAAATAAATCATTTCAAATTGCATTGTAACAAAGGAGAGAATTAAAAAATTTACAAAACTTAAATTCAACTGATTATTGACATTACATTTATCCCTAGAGGAGTTCAAAATTGTAAATATTGTAAAAATGCAATGTTTTGATTTTTAAATTCAATGTTAATGTCATTCCATTGTGAGTGGAGAGAAAAACATAATATTTGAATATGTTAATTGAAGAAAAATACAAGTAATGGATTCACTTGAATAAAATACAATTTAGTGGATTCTAAATACCAATCTCATGCTTCAATGTTGGGTCAAACATAAATCTATAGAGGGGAGTGGAAAGCTTTTTATTAGAGCCCATTGCATTCACTTTTTCCTAAGTGATATGTTTGTACTCAAAAATTAGATAAATCATTTCAAATTGCATTGTAGCAAAGGAGACAATGAAAAAAATTACTAATTTAAATTCAACTGATTATTGACAATGCATTTATCCCTAAAGGAGTTCAAAATTGTAAAAATTGTAAAAATACAAGGATTTGATTTTTAAATTCATTGTTAATGTCATTGTATTTTGAGTGGAGAGAAAAACCTAATACTTGAATATGTTAATTGTAGAAAAATACAAGTAATGGACACACTTGAATAAAATACAATTTAGTGGATTCTAAATACCAATCTCATGCTTCAATGTTGGGTCAAGCATAAATCTATAGTGGGGAGTGGCAAGCTTTTTATTAGAGCCCATTGCATTCGCTTTTTCCTAAGTGATATGTTTGTACTCAAAAATTAGATAAATCATTTCAAATTGCATTGTAGCAAAGGAGACAATGAAAAAAATTACAAATTTAAATTCAACTGATTATTGACAATGCATTTATCCCTAGAGGAGTTCAAAATTGTAAAAATTGTAAAAATACAAGGATTTGATTTTTAAATTCAGTGTTAATGCCATTGTATTTTGAGTGGAGAGAAAAACCTAATACTTGAATATGTTAATTGTAGAAAAATACAAGTAATGGACACACATTAATAGAATACACTTTAGTGGATGAATATTATAAATACCAATCACACACCTCAATGTTGGGTGAAGCATAAATCTCTAAAAGGGAGTGGGGAAGTTTCTTATTAGAGTCCATTGCATTCGCTTTTTTTTAAGTGATATGTTTGTACCCAAAAAGTAGATAAATCATTTCAAAATGCATTGTAGCAAAAAAGACAATTAAAAAAATTACAAAATTTAAATTGAACTAATTATTGGCAATGCATTAATCCCTTGAAGAGTTTAAAATTGCAAAAATTACAAAAATGCAATGTTTTGATTTTTAAATTCAATGTTTATGCCATTGCATTTTGAATGGAGACAAAAACATAATATTTGAATATGTAAGTTGAAGAAAAATACTAGTAATGGACTCATTTGAATATAATACAATTTAGTGGATAAATATTATAAATAGCAATCTGAAGTTTCATTGCTGGGTCAAGCATAAATCTCTAGAGGGGAGTAGGGAAGCTTCTTATTAGAGTCCATTGCTTTTGCTTTTTCTTAAGTGATATATTTGTACCCGAAAAGTAAATAAATCATTTCAAATTACATTGTAGCAAAGGAGATAATTAAAAAGATTACAAAATTTAAGTTGAACTAATTATTTACAATACATTAATCCCTTGAAGAGTTTCAAATTTTAAAAATTATAAAAATACACTATTATGATTTTTAAACTCAATGTTAATGCAATTGCATTTTAAGTGAAGAAAAAAACATAATATTTAAATATGGTAATTAAAGAGAAATACAAGTAATGGACTCACTTTAATAGAATACAATTTAGTTGATGAATATTATAAATAGCAATCTCACGCTTCATTGCTGGGTCAAGCATAAATCTCTAGAGGGGAGTAGGGAAGCTTCTTATTAGAGTCCATTGCTTTTGTTTTTTCTTAAGTGATATGTTTGTACCCAAAAAGTAAATAAATCATTTCAAATTGCATTGTAGCAAAGGAGATAATTAAAAAGATTACAAAATTTAAGTTGAATTGATTATTGACAATACATTAATCCCTTGAAGAGTTTCAAATTTTAAAAATTATAAAAATACATTGTTATGATTTTTAAACTTAATGTTAATGCGATTGCATTTTAAGTGAAGAAAAAAACATAATATTTGAATATGGTAATTAAAGAGAAATACAAGTAGTGGACTCACTTTAATAGAATATAATTTAGTTGATGAATATTATAAATTGCAATCTCACGCTTCATTACTAGGTCAAGTATAAATCTCTAGAGGGGAGTAGAGAATCTTCTTATTATAGTACATTGCTTTCGGTCTTTCTTAAGTGATATGTTTGTACCCAAAAAGTAAATAAATCATTTTGAATTGCAGTGTAGTGAAAGAGACAATTAAAAAAATTACAAAATTTAAATTCAAATGCATTTACCATAAAAATCTTTAAAATTGTAAAACTGCAATCTTTTGATTTTTAAATTCAATGTTAATGCCATTGCATTTTTAGTGGAGAGAAAAACCTAATATTTAAATATGTTAATTGAAGAAAAATACAAGTAACGGACCCACTTGAATAGAATACAATTTAGTGGATGAATATTCTAAATACCAATCTCACGCTTCAATGTTGGGTCAAGCATAAATCTCTAGAAAGGAATGGGGAAGCTTCTTATTAGAGTCCATTGCATTCACTTTTTCTTAAGCGATATGTTTGTACCCAAAAAGAAGATAAATCATTTCAAATTGCGTTGTGGCAAACAAGACAAATAAAAAAATTACAAAATTTAAATACAACTGATTATTGACAATGCATTAATCCCCTAAAGAGTTTAAAATTGTAAAAATTGCAAAAATGCAATGTTTTGATTTTTAAATACAATGTTAATGGCATTACATTTTGAGTGGAGAGAAAAATATAATATTTGAATATGTTAATTGAAGAAAAATACAAGTAATGGACTCACTTGAATAGAATACAATTTAGTGGATGAATATTATAAATACCAATCTCACGCTTTATTGCTAGGTCAAGTATAAATCTCTAGAGGGGAGTAGGGAAGCCTCTTATTAGAGTCCATTGCATTTGCTCTTTCTTAAGTGATATGTTTGTACCCGAAAAGTAAATAAATCATTTCGAATTGTATTGTAGCAAAAGAGACAATTAAAAAAAATTACAAAATTTCAATTCAATTGATTAGTGACAATGCATTAATCCGTAGAATTCGTTAAAATTGTAAAAATGCAATGTTTTGATTTTTAAATTGAAAGTTAATGCCATTGCATTTTGAGTGGAGAGAAAAACCTAATATTTGAATATGTTAATTGAAGAAAACTATAAGAAATGGACTCACTTGAATAGAATACAATTTAGTAGATGAATATTATAAATACCAATCTCACACTTCAATGTTGGGTTAAGCATAAATCTCTAGAGGGGAGTCGGGAAGCTTCTTATTAGAGTCCATTGCAGTCATTCTTTCTTAAGTGATATGTTTGTACCCGAAAAGTAAATAAAACATTTCAAATTGCATTGTAGCAAAGGAGAAAATTAAAAAAATTACAAAATTTAAATTCAATTGATTATTGACAATGCATTTATCCCTAGAACTCCTTAAAATTCTAAAAATGTAATGTTTTGATTTTTAAATTCAATGTTAATGTCATTGCATTTTGAGTGGAAAGAAAAACATAATATTTGAATATGTTAATTGAAGAAAAATATAGGTAATGGACTCACTTGAATAAAATATAATTTAGTAGATGAATATTATAATACTATACTCACGCTTCATTGCTAGGTCAAGCATAAATCTCAAGAGGGGAATGGGGAAGCTTCTTATAATAGTCCATTGCTTTCTCTTTTTCTTAATTGATATGTTTGTATCTGAAAAGTAAATAAATCATTTCAAATTGCATTGTAGCAAAGGCGACAATTAAAAAAATTACAAAATTTAAATTCAACTGATTATTGACATTGCATTTATCCCTAAAAAACTTTAACATTGTAAAAATTGTAAAAATGCAATGTTTTGATTCTTAAATTCAATGTTAATATCGTTGCATTTTGAGTGGAGAAAAAAACATAATATTTGAATATGTTAATTGAAGAAAAATACAGGTAATGGACTCACTTGAATAAAATACAATTTAGTGGATGAATATTATAAATACTATACTCACACTTCATTGCTGGGTCAAGCATAAATCTCAAGAGGGGAGTGGGGAAGCTTCTTATTCGAGTCCATTGCATTTGCTCTTTCTTAATTGATATGTTTGTGCCCGAAAAGTAAATAAATCATTTCAAATTGCATTGTAGCAAAGGAGACAATTAAAAAAATTACAAAATTTAAATTGAACTGATTATTGACAATGCATTCATCCCTAGAAGAGTTCAAAATTGTAAAAATGCAATGTTTGGAATTTTAAATTCAATGTTAATGCCATTGCATTTTGAGTGGAGAGAAAAACCTAATATTTGAATTTGTTAATTGAAGAAAAATACAAGTAATGGACTCACATGAATAGAATACACCTTAGTGGATGAATATTATAAACACCAATCGCACGCTTCAATGTTGGGTCAAGCATAAATCTCTAGAAGGGTGTGGGAAAGCCTCTTATTAGAGTCCTTTGCATTTGCTTTTTCTTAAGTGATATGTTTGTACTTCAAAAGTAGATAACTCATTTCAAATTGCTTTGTAGGAAAGGAGATAATTAAAAAAATTACAAAATTTAAATTCAACTGATTATTGATAATGCATTTATCCCTAGAAGAGTTCAAAATTGTAAAAATTGTAAAAATGCAATGTTTTGATTTTTAAATTTAACATTAATGCCATTGCTTTTTGAGTGGAGAGAAAAACATAAAATTTGAATATCTTAATTGAAGAAAATTGCAAGTAATGGACTTACTTGAATAAAATACAACTTAGTCGATGAATATTATAAATACCACTCTCACGCTTCAATGTTGGGTTAAGCATAAATTTCAAGAGGAGTGTGGGGAAGTCTCTTGTTAGAGCGCATTGCATTCGCATTTTCTTAAGTGATATGTTTTTACCCAAAAAGTAGATAAATCATTTCAAATTGCATTATAGCAAAGGAGACAACCAAAAAAATTTCAAAATTTAAATTCAACTAATTATTGACAATATTGACAATGCATTTATCCTTAGAAATCTTTAAAATTGTAAAAATGCAATGTTTTGATTTTTACATTCAATGTTAATCTCATTGCATTTTGAGTGGAGAGAAATATTTGAATATGTTAATTGAAGAAAAATACATGTAATGGACTCACTTGAATAGAATACAATTTAGTGGATGAATATTATAAATACCAATCTCACATTTCTTTGCTAGGTCTAGCATAAATCTTTAGAGGGGAGTAGGGAAGCCTTTTATTATAGTCCATTGCATTTGCTCTTTCTTAAGTGATATGTTTGTACCCAAAAAGTAAATAAATCATTTCGAATTGCATTGTAGCAAAAGAGACAATTAAAAAAATTACAAAATTTAAATTCAACTGATTATTGACATTGCATTTATCCCTAAAAAACTTTATAATTGTAAAAATTGTAAAAATGCAATGTTTTGATTTTTAAATTCAATGTTAATGCCATTGCATTTTGAGTGAAGAGAAAAACATAAAATTTGAATATCTTAATTGAAGAAAAATACAAGTAATGGACTCAATTAAATAGAATACACTTTAGTGGATGTATATTATAAATACCAATCACATGCTTTAATGTTGGGTCACGCATAAATCTCTAGAGGGGAGTGGGGAAGCTCCTTATTAGAGCCCACTGCATTCGCTTTTTCTTAAGTGATATGTTTGTACCCAAAAAGTAGATAAATCATTTCAAATTGCATTGTAGCAACGGGGACAATTAAAAAAATGACAAAATTTAAATTCAACTGATTATTGATAATAGATTTAGCACTTGAAGAGTTCAAAATTGTAAAAATTCTAAAAATACAATGTTTCCATTTTTAAATTCAATGTTAATGCCAATCTCACTCTTCAATGTTATGTAAAGTATAAATCTCTAATGGGGTGTGTGGAAGCCTCTTATTAGGGCGCATTGCATTCGCTTTTTCTTAAGTGATATGTTTGTATCCAAAAAGTTGATAAATTATTTCAAATTGCATTGTAGCAAAGCAAACAATTAAAAAAGTTACAAAATTTCAAATTCTACTAATTATTGACAGTGCATTTATCCCTATAAGACTTTAAAATTGTAAAAATGCAATGTTTTGATTTTTAAATTCAATGTTAATCCCATTGCATTTTGGGTAGAGAGAAAAACATAAAATTAGAATATCTTAATCGAAGAAAAATACAAGTAATGGACTCGCGTGAATAGAATACACTTTAGTGGATGAATATTATAAATACCGATTGCACGCTTTAATGTTGGGTCAAGCATAAATCTCTAATGGGAAGTGGGGAAACTTCTTATTAGAGTCCATTACATTCACTTTTTCTTAATTGATATGTTTGTACCTGAAAAGTAGATACATCATTTCAAATTGCATTGTAGCAAAATAGACAACTAAAAAAATTACAAAATCTAAATTCAACTGATTAACGACAACACATTTATCCCTAGAAGTCTTTAAAATTGTAAAAATGCAATGTTTTAATTTTTAAATTCAATGTTAATGCTATTGCATTTTGGGTGAAGAGAAAAATATAACATTTGAATATCTTAATTGAAGAAAAATACAATTAATAGACTCAATTAAATAGAATACACTTTAGTGTATGTATATTTTAAATACCAATCGCACGCTTTAATGTTGGGTCAAGCATAAATCTCTAGAGGGGAGTGGGGAAGCTTCTTATTAGAGCCCATTGCATTTGCTTTTTCTTAAGTGATATGTTTGTACCCAAAAAGTAGATAAATCATTTCAAATTGCATTGTAGCAAAAGGGAGGATTAAAAAAATTACAAAATTTAAATTCAACTGTTTATTGACAATGGATTTATCGCTTGAAGAGTTCAAAATTGTAAAAATTCTAAAAATACAATGTTTTGATTTTTAAATTCAATATTAATGCCATTGCATTTTGGGTGGAGAGAAAACAAAAAATTTGAATATCTTAATTGAAGAAAAATACAAGTAATGGACTCACGTGAATAGAATACACTTTAATGGATGAATATTATAATTACCGATTGCACGCTTCAATGTTGGGTCAAGCATAAATCTCTAGAGGGGAGTGGGGAAGCTTCTTATTAGAGTCCATTGCATTCGCTTTTTCTTAATTGATATGTTTGTACCCGAAAAGTAGATAAATCATTTCAAATTGCGTTGTAGCAAAAGAGACAACTAAAAAAATTACAAAATTTAAATTCAACTAATTATCGACAATGCATTTATCCCTAGAAGTCTTTCAAATTGTAAAAATGCAATGTTTTGATTTTTAAATTCAATGTTAATGTCATTGCATTTTGATTGGAGAGAAAAATATAAAATTTGAATATGTTAGTTGAAGAAAAATACAAGTAATGGACTTACTTGAATATAATACAATTTAGTACATGAATATTATAAATACCAATCTCACGCTTTAATATTGGGTGAAGCATAAATCTCTAAAGGGAAGTGGGGAAGATTTTTATTAGTGCCCATCGCGTTCGCTTTTTCTTAAGTGATATGTTTGTACCCAAATAGTAAGTAAATCATTTCAAATTGCATTGTAACAAATGAGACAATTAAAAAAATTACAAAATTTAAATTCAACTGATTATTGATAGTCAATTTATACCTAGAAGAGTTCAAAATTGTAAAAATACAATGTTTTGATTTTTAAATTCAATGTTTTGATTTTTAAATTCAATGTTAATGCCATTGGTTTTTGAGTGGAGAGAAAAACATAAAATTTGAATATCTTAATTGAATAAAAATACAAGTAATAGACTAACTAAAATGGAATACCATTTAGTGGATGAGTATTAAAAATAGCAATCTCACGCTTGATTGTTGGGTCAAGCATAAATCTCTAGAGGGGAGTGAGGAAACTTCTTATTAGAGTCCATTACATTCGCTTTTTCTTAAGTGATATGTTTGTACCCAAAAAGTAGATAAATCATTTCAAGTTGCATTGGGGCAAAGGAGACAATTAAAAAAATTGCAAAATTTAAATTCAACTGATTATTGACAATGCATTAATCCCTTGAAGAGTTCAAAATTGTAAAAATTGTAAAAATGCAATGTTTTCATTTTTAAATTCAATGTTAATGCCTTTGCATTTTAAGTGGAGAGAACAATATAATATTTGAATATATTAATTGAAGAAAAATACAAGTAATAGAGTTACTTGAATAGAATACAATTTTGTCGATGAATATTATAAATACCAATGTCACGCTTTAATGTTGGGTCAAGAATAAATCTCTAAAGGGGTGTGGGGAAGCTTCTTATTAGAATTCATTGCATTCACTTTTTCTTAAGTGATATGTTTGTACCCAAAAATTAGATTAATCATTTTAAATTGCATTGTAGCAAAGGAGACAATTAAAAAAATTACAAAATTCAAATTCGACTGATTATTGACAATACATTTATCCCTAGAATTCTTTAAAATTATAAAAATGCAATGTTTTGATTTTTAAATTCAATGTTAATGCCTTTGCATTTTAAGTGGATAGAAAAACGTAATATTTGAATATTTTAATTGAAGAAAAATACAAGTAATGAACTCACTTGAATAGAATACACTTTAAAGGATGAATATTATAAATACCAGTCTCACGCTTTAATGTTGGGTCAAGCATAAATCTCTAAAGGGGAGTGGGGAAACTTTTTATTAAAGCCCATCGCGTTCGCTTTTTCTTAAGTGATAATAGGTTTGTACCCACAAAGTTAGTAAATCATTTCAAATTACTTTGTACCAAAGGGGAAAATTAAAAAAATTATAAAATTTAAATTCAACTAATTATTGAAAAAGGATTTATTCTTAGAAGAGTTCCAAATTGTAAAAATTGAAAAAATGCAATGTTTTGATTTTTAAATTCAATGTTAATGCCATTGCTTTTTGAGTGGGGAGAAAAACATAAAATTTGAATATCTTAATTAAAGAAAAATTCAAGTAACAAACTAACTTGAATAGGATACAATTTAGTGGATGAATATTATAAATACCAATCTCACGCTTTAATGTTGAGTTAAGCATAAATCTCTAGGGATGAGTGGGGAAGCTTCTTGTTAGGGTCCATTGTATTTGCTTTTTCTTAAGTGATACATTTGTACCCAAAAAGTAGATAAATCATTTCAAATTGGATTGTAGCAAAGGGTACAATAAAAAAAGTTACACAATTTAAATTCAACTAATTATTGACAATGCATTTAACCCTAGAAGACTTTAAAATTGCACAAATTTTAAAAATGCCATGTTTTGTTTTTTAAATTCAATGTTAATGCCATTCCATTTTAAGTGGAGAGAAAAACAAAATATTTGAATAAGTCAATTAAAGAAAAATACAGGTAATAGACTTACTTGAATACAATACACTTTAGTGGATGAATATTATAAATAACAATCTCATGCTTCAATTTTGGGTCAAACATAAATCTCTAGAGGGGAGTGGGGACGCTTCTTGTTAGAGCCCATCACGTTCGCTTTTTCTTAAGTGATATGTTTGTACCCAAAAAGTAAGTAAATCATTTCAAATTGCATTGTAGCAAAGGAGACAATTTAAAGAATTACAAAATTTACATTCAACTGATTATTGACAATGCATTTATCCCTAAAAGTCTTTAAAATTGTAAAAATGCAATGTTTTGATTTTTACATTCAATGTTAATGCCTTTGCAATTTGAGTGGAGAGAAAAACCTAATATTTGGCTATGTTATTTGAAGAAAAATACAAGTAATGCACTCACTTAAATAAAATACACTTTAGGGGATGAATATTAGAAATACCAATCTCACGCTTTAATGTTGGGTGAAGCATAAATCTGTAGAGGGGAGTGGGGAAGCTTCTTATTAGAGACCATCGTGTTCGCCTTTTCTTAAGTGATATGTTTGTACCCAAAAAGTAAGTAAATCATTTCAAATTGCATTGTCACAAAGGAGAAAATTAAAAAAATTACAAAATTTAAATTCAACTAATTATTGAAAAAGGATTTATCCTTAGAAGAGTTCAAAATTGTAAAAATTGAAAAAAATGCAATTTAATACAAGCAATGTTAATGCCATTGCATTTTAAGTAGAGTGAACAACATAATATTTGAATATGTTAATTGAAGAAAAATAAAAGTAAGAGACCAACATGAATAAAATACAATTTAGTGGATGAATATTATAAATACCAATCTCACGCTTCAATGTTGGGTCAAGGATAAATCTCTAGAAGGGATTGCAGAAGCTTCTTATTAGAGTCCACTGCATTCCCTTTTTCTTAAGTGATATGTTTGTACCCAAAAAATAGATAAATCATTTCAAATTGCATTGTGACAAAGGAGACAATTAAAAAAATTATAAAATTTAAATTAAACTGATTATTGGCAATGGATTTATCCCTAGAAGATTTCAAAATTGTAAAAATCCAATGTTTTGATTTTTAAATTCAATGTTAATGTCATTGCATTTTGAGTGGAGAGAAAAACATAAAATTTAATATGTTAGTTGAAGAAAATACAAGTAATGGACTTACTTGAATAGAATACAATTTAGTACATGAATATTATAAATACCAATCTCACGCTTTAATGTTGGGTGAAGCATAAATTTCTAGAGGGGAGTGTGAAAGCTTTTTATTAGTGCCCATCGCGTTCGCTTTTTCTTAAGTGATGTGTTTGTACCCAAAAAATAGGTAAATCATTTCAAATTGCATTGTAGCAAAGGAGATAATTAAAAAAATTGCAAAATTTAAAATCAACTGATTATTGAAAAAGGATTTATCCTTGGAAGAGTTCAAAATTGTAAAAATTGTAAAAATGCAATGTTGTGATCTTTAAATTCAATGTTAATGCCATTGCATTATAAGTGGAGAGAAAAACATGAAATTTGAATATGTTAATTGAAGAAAAATACAAGTAATGGACTTACTTGAATAAAATAATATTTAGTAGATGAATATTATAAATACCAATCTCACGGTTTAATGTTGGGTCATGTATAAATCTCTAGAGGGGTGTAGGGAAGCCTCCTATTAGAGCGTATTGCATTCACTTTTTCTTAAGTGATATGTCTATATCCAAAAAGACGATAAATCATCTCAAATTGCATTGCAGCAAAGCAAACAATTAAAAAAATTACAAAATTTCAAATTCAACTGATTATTAACAATGCATTTAACAATGCATGTTAATGCCATTGCGTTTTAGGTGGAGAGAAAAATCGAATATTTGAATATGTTAATTGAAGAAAAATACAAGTAATGGACTCATTTGAATAGAATACAATTTAGTGGATGAATATTATAAATACCAATCTCATGCTTCAATGTTGGGTCAAGCATAAATCTCTAGAGGGGAGTGGGAAAGCTTCTTACTAGAGCCCATCGTGTACGCTTTTTCTTAAGTGATATGTTTGTACCCAAAAAGTAAGTAAATCATTTCAAATTGCATTGTAGCAAAGGAGACAATTAAAAGAATTACAAAATTTAAATTCAACTGATTATTGACAATGCATTTATCCCTAGAAGGGTTCAAAATTGTAAAAATTGTAAAAATGCAATGTTGTGATTTTTAAATTCAACGTTAATGTCATTCCATTTTTAGTGGAGAGAAAAACATAAAATTTAAATATCTTAATTAAAGAAGAATACAAGAAATGCACTCATTTGAATAAAGTATAATTTCGCGGATGAATATTATAAATACCACTCTCACGCTTTAATATTGGGTCAAGCATAAATATCTAGAGGGGTGTGGGGAAGCCTCTTATTAGAGTGCATTGCATTCGGTTTTTCTTAAGTGATATGTTTGTACCCAAAAAGTCGATAAATCATCTCAAATTGCATTACAACAAGGCAAACAATTAAAAAAATTTCAAAATTTTAAATTCAACCGATTATTGACAATGTATTGATCCCTATAAGACTTTAAAATAGTAAAAATGCAATATTTTGATTTTTAAATTCAATGTTAATGTCATTCCATTTTAAGCAAAGAGAAAAGACTAATATTTGAATATGTTAACTAAAGAAAAATACAAGTAGTGGACTCACTTGAATAGAATGCATTTTAGTGGAAAAATATTATATATACCAATCGCACGCCTTAATGTTGGGTCAAGCATAAATGTCGAGAGGGGAGTAGGGAAGCTTCTTATTTGAGTCCATTGCATTCGCTTTTTCTTAAGTGATATGTTTGTTCCCAAAAAGTAGATAAATCATTTCACATTGCATTGTAGCAAAGGAGACAACTAAAAAAATTACAAAATTAAAATTCGACTGATTATTGACAACGCATTTATCCCTAGAAGTCTTTAAAATTGAAAAAATTGTAAAAATGGCATGTTTTGTTTCTTAAATTCAATGTTAATGCCATTCCATTTTGAGTGGAGAGAAAAACAGAATATTTGAATAAGTCAATTAAAGAAAAATACAGGTAATAGACTCATTTGAATACAATACACTTTAATGAATGAATATTAGAAAGAGTAATCCCACGCTTCAATTTTGGGTCAAGCATAATCTCTAGATGGGAGTGGGAAAGCTTCTTATTAGAGTCCATTGCATTTGCTTTTTCTTAAGTAATATGTTTGTAACCAAAAAGAAGATAAATCATTTCAAATTGCATTGTAGCAATGGAGACAATTAAAAAAATTACAAAATTTAAATTCAACTGATTATGAACAATGCATTTATCCCTAGAAGACTTTAAAATTATAAAAATTGTAGAAATGTAATGTTTTGATTTTTAAATTCAATGTTAATGCATTGCATTTTGGTTGGAGAGATAAACATAATATTTGAATATGTTAATTGAAGAAAAATACAAGTAATGGACTCACTTGAATAAAATACACTTTAGTGGATGAATATTTTAAATACCATTCTCACCCATCAATGTTGGGTCAAGCATAAACCTCTAGAGGGGAGTGGGGTAGCTTCATATTAGACGGCATTCGATTTTTCTTAAGTTATATGTTTGTACCCAAAAGTAGATAAATCATTTCAAATTGCATTGTAGCAAAGAAGACAATTAAAAAAAATTACAAAATTTAAATTGAACTGATTATTGACAATGCATTTATCCCTAAAAGACTTTAAAATTGATAAAATTGTAAAAAGTCATGCTTTGTTTTTTAAATTCAATGTTAATGCCATTGCATTTTGAGTGGAGAGAAAAACATTATATTTGAATAAGTTAATTAAAGAAAAATATAGGTAATAGACTCACTTGAATACAATACACTTTAGTGGATGAATATTATAAATAGCAATCTCACGCTTCAATTTTGGGTCAAGCATAAATCTTTAGAGGGGAGCATGGATGCTTCTTATTAGAGTCCATTGCATTTGCTTTTTCTTCAGTAATATGTTTGTACCCAAAAAGTAGATAAATCATTTCAAATTGCATTGGACCACTGGAGATAATTAAAAGAATTACTAATTTTAAATTCAACTGATTATTGACAATGCATTTATCCCTAAAAGACTTTAAAATTATAAAAATATTAGAAATGCGATGTTTTGATTTTTAAATTCAATGTTAATGGCACTGCATTTTGGGTGGAGAGATAAACATAATATTTGAGGATGTTAATTGAAGAAAAATACAAGTAATGGACTCAATTGAATAGAATACACTTTAGTGGATGAATATTTTAAATACCAATCTCACCCATCAATATTTGGTCAAGCATAAACCTCTAAAGGGAAGTGGGGTAGCTTTTTATTAGATTGCATTACATTCGCTTTTTTTTAAGTGATATGTTTGTACCCAAAAAGTAGATCAATCATTTTAAATTACATTGTAGCAAAGAAGACAATTAAAAAACAATTACAAAATTTAAATTGAACTAATTATTGACAATGCATTTATCCCTAGAAGACTTTAAAATTGTTAAAATTGAAAAAATGTCATGTTTTGTTTTTTAAATTCAATGTTAATGCCATTGCATTTTAAGTGGAGAGAAAAACAAAATATTTGTATAAGTTAATTAAAGAAAAATACAGGTAATAGACTCACTTTAATACAATACACTTTAGTGGATGAATATTATAAATAGCAATCGACACTCCAATTTTGGGTCAAGCTTAAATCTCTAGAGGGGAGTGCGGAAGCTTCTTATTAGAGTCCATTGCATTTGCTTTTTCTTAAGTAATATGTTTCTACCCAAAAAGAAGATAAATCATTTCAAATTGCATTGGAGCACTTGAGACAATTAAAAGAATTAAAAAATTCTTATTCAATTGATTATTGACAATGCATTTATCCGTAAAAGACTTTAAAATTATAAAAATTGTAGAAATGCGATGTTTTGATTTTTAAATTCAATGTTAATGTCACTGCATTTTGGGTGGAGCGATAAACATAATATTTGAATATGTTAATTGAAGAAAAATACAAGTAATGGACTCACTTGAATAGAATACACTTTAGTGGATGAATATTTTAAATACCAATCTCACCCATCAATGTTGGGTCTCACATAAACCTCTAGAGGGGAGTGGGGTAGCTTCTTATTAGAGTGCATTGCATTCGCTTTTTCTCAAGTGATATGTTTGTACCCAAAAAGTAGATAAATCATTTCAAATTGCATTGTAACAAAGAAGACAATTTAAAAAATTACAAAATTTAAATTGAACTGATTATTAACAGTGCATTTATCCCTAGAAGACTTTAAAATTGTAAAAATTGTAAAAATGCAATGTTTTGTTTTTTAAATTCAATGTTAATGCCATTGCATTTTGAGTGGAGAGAAAAACGAAATATTTGAATAAGTTAATTAAAGAAAAATAGAGGTAATAGACTCACTTGAATACAATACACTTTAGTGGATGAATATTATAAATAGCAATGCCACGCCTCAATTTTGGGTCAAGCATAAATTTCTAGAGGGGAGTGGGGAAGCTTCTTGTTAGAGTCCAATGTATTAGCTTTTTCTTAAGTAATATGTTTGTTCCGAAAAAGTTGATAAATCATTTCAGAATGGATTGGAGCAATGGAGACAATTAAAAGAATTACAAAATTCAAATTCAACTGATTATTGACAATGCATTTATCCTTAAAAGACTTTAAAATTATAAAAATTGTAAAAATGCGATGTTTTGATTTTTAAATTCAATGTTAATGCCATTGCATTTTGGGTGGAGAGATAAACATAATATTTGAATATGATAATTGAAGAAAAATACAACTAATGGACTCACTTGAATAGAATACACTTTAGTGGATGAGTATTTTAAATACCAATCTTACCCTTCAATGTTCGGTCAAGCATAAACTTTTAGACGGCAATATGGAAACTTCTTCTTAGAGTGTATTGCATTCATTTTTTCTTAAGTTTTATATTTGTACCCAAAAAGTAGATAAATCATTTCAAATTTCATTGTAGCAAAGAAGACAATAAAAAAAATTAAATGGAATTGATTATTGACAATGTATTTTACCCTAGAAGACTTTAAAATTGCATAAATTTTAAAAATGCCATGTTTTGTTTTTTAAATTCAATGTTAATGTCATTCCATTTTGAGTGGAGAGAAAAATAGAATATTTGACTAAGTCAATGAAAGAAAAATACAGGTAATAGACTCACTTGAATACAATACACTTTAGTGGATGAATATTATAAATAGCAATCTCACTCTTCAATTTTAGGTCAAGTATAAATCTCTAGAGGGGAGTGGGGAAGCTTTTTGTGAGAGTCCATTGCATTCGCTTTTTCTTAAGTGATATGTTTGTGCCAAAAAGTATGTAAATCATTTCAAATTGCATTGTAGCAAAGGAGACAATTTAAAGAATTACAAAATTTAAATTCAACTGATTATTGACAATGCATTTATCCCTATAAGACTTTAAAATTATAAAAATTGTAGAAATGCAATGTTTTGATTTTTAAATTCAATGTTAATGCCATTGCATTTTGGGTGGAGAGATAAACATAATATTTGAATATGTTAATTGAAGAAAAATACAAGTAATGGACTCACTTTAATAGAATAGACTTTAGTGGATGAATATTTTAAATACCAATCTCACCCTTCAATGTTGGGTCAAGTATAAACCTCTAGAGGGGAATGCGGTAGCTTTTTATTAGAATGCATTACATTTGATTTTTCTTAAATTATATGTTTGTAGCCAAAAAGTAGATAAATGATTTCAAATTTCATTATAGCACAGAAGACAATTAAAAGAATTACAAAATTTAAATTCAACTGATTATGGACAATGCATTTATCCCTATAAGATTTTAAAACTTTAAAAATTGTAAAAATGCAATATTTTGATTTTTAAATTTATTGTTAATGCCATTGCATTTTGAGTGGAGAGAAACACATAATATTTGAATATGTTAATTGAAGAAAAAAAGAAGTAATGAACTCATTTGAATAGAATACACCTTAGTGGATGCATATTATAAATACCAGTCTCATGCTTCAATGTTGGGTCAAGCATAAACCTCTAGAGGGGAGTAGGGAAGCTTCGTATTAGAGTGCATTGCATTCACTTTTTCTTAAGTGATATGTTTGTGCCCAAAATGTAGATAAATCATTTCAAATTGCATTATTGCAAAGGAGACAATTAAAAGAATTACAAAATTTAAATTCAACTGATTATTAACAATGCATTTATCCTTAGAACACTTTAAAATTATAAAAATTGTAGAAATGCAATATTTTGATTTTTAAATTCAATGTTAATGCCATTGCATTTTGGGTGGAGAGATAAATATAATATTTGCATATGTTAATTGAAGAAAAATACAACTAATGGACTCACTTAAATAGAATACACTTTAGAGGGGAATGCGGTAGCTTCTTATTAGAGTGCATTGCATTCGTTTTTTCTTAAGTTATATGTTTGTGCCCAAAAAGTAGATAAATCATTTCAAATTTCATTGTAGCAAAGGAGACAATTAAAAGAATTACAAAATTTAAATTCAACTGATTATTGACAATGCTTTTATCCCTTGAAGACTTTAAAATTATAAAAATTGTAGAAATGCAATGTTTTGTTTTTTAAATTCAATGTTAATACCATTGCATTTTGGGTGGAGAGATAAACATAATATTTGAATATGTTAATTGAAGAAAAAGACAAGTATTGGACTCACTTAAATAGAATACAATTTAGTGAATGAATATTATAAATACCAATCTCATGCTTCAATGTTGTGTCAAGCATAAATCTCTAAAGGGGAGTGGGGAAGCTTTTTATTATAGTCCATTGCATTCGATTTTTCTTAAGAGATATGTTTTTACCCAAAAAGTAGATAAATCTTTTCAAATTGCATTATAGCAAAGGAGACAATTAAAAAAATTACGAAATTTAAATTCGACTGAATATTGGCAATGCATTTATCCCTAGAAAAGTTCCAAATTGTAAAAATTTTCAAAATGCAATGTTTTGATTTTAAATTCAATGTTAATGCGATTGCATTTTAAGTGGAGAGAAAAACATAAAATTTGAATTTTTTAAATGAAGAAAAATACAAGTAATAGACTCACTTGAATAAAATACAATTTAGTGGATGAATATTATATTTACCGATGACATGCTTTAATGTTAGGTTAGACATAAATCTCTAGAGGGGTGTGGGGAAGACTCTTATTCAAGCGCATTACTTTCACTTTTTCTTAAGTGATATATTTGTACCCAAAAAGTTGATAAATCAATTCAAATTGCATTGTAGCAAAGCAAACAATTAAAAAAATTACAAAATCTCAAATTCAACTGATTATTAACAATTCATTTATCTCTATAAGACTTTAAAATTGTAAAAATGCAATGTTTTTATTTTTAAATTCATTGTTAATGTCATTGCATTTTGGGTGGAGAGATAAGTACAATATTTGAATATGTTAATTGAGGAAAAATACAAGTAATGGACTACTTGAATAGAATACACTATAGTGGATGAATATCCTAAATACCAATCGCACGCTTCAATGTTAGGTCAAGTATAAATCTTTTCCTTAAGTGATATGTTTGTACCTAAAATGTAGATAAATCTTTTCAAATTGCAGTATAGAAAAGAAGACAATTAAAAAAATTACAAAATATAAATTCAACTGATTAGTGACAATGCATTTACCCCTAGAAGTCTTTAAAATTGTAAAAATGCAATGTCTTCATTTTTAAATTCAATGTTAATGCCATTGCATTTTGAGCGAAGAGAAAAGCATAATATTTGAATATGTTAATTGAAGAAAAATACAAGTAATGGACTGACTTGAATAGAATACACTTTAGTGGATGAATATTTTAAATACCAATCTCACCCTTTAATGTTGGGTCAAGCATAAACCTTTAGAGGAGAATGAGGAAGCTTCTTATTAGAGTGCATTGCATTTGCTTTTTCTTAAGTGATATATTTGTACCCAAAAATTAGATAAATCATTTCAAATAAAATTGTAGCAAACGAGACATTGAAAAAAATTACAAAATTTAAATTCAACTGATTATTGACGATGCATTTATCCCTAGAAGACTTTAAAATTGTAAAAATGCAATGTTTTGATTTTTAAATTCAAAGTTCATGCCATTATAGTTTGAGTGGAGGGAAAAACATAATATTTGGATATGTTAATTGAGGAAAAACACAACTAACAGACTCACTTGAATAGAATTGACTTTAATGGATGAATATTGTAAATACCAATCTTACGCTTCAATGTTGGGTCAAGCATAAATGTCTAGAAGGGAGTGGGGAAGCTTCTTATTAGAGTCCATTGCATTCGATTTTTCTTTAGTGATATGTTTGTACCGAAAAAGTAGATAAATCATTTCAAATAGTATTGTAATAAAAAGACAATTAAAAAATTAAAAATTTAAATTCAATTGATTATTGACAATGCATTTATCCCTAGAAGACTTCAAAATTGTAAAAATGCAATGTTTTGATTTTTAAATTCAATGTTAATTCCACTGAATTTTGAGAGGAGAGAAAAACCTATTAATTGAATATGTTAATTGAAGAAAGATATAAGTAATGGACTTACTTGAATAGAATAGACTTTAGTGGAAGAAAATTATAGATACCATTCTCACGATTCAATGTTGGGTCAAGCATAAATCTCTAGAGGGGAGTAGGGCAGCTTCATATTAGAGTGCATTGCATTTGCTTTTTCTTCAGTGATATGTTTGTACCGAAAATGTAGATAAATCATTTCAAATAGAATTGTAACAAAGAAGACAATTAAAAAATTAAGAATTTTAATTCAATTGATTATTGACAATGCATTTATCCCTAGAAGACTTTAAAATTGTAAAAATGCAATGTTTTGATTTTTAAATTCAATGTTAATGCCATTGCATTTTGAGTGGAGAGAGAAACATAATATTTGAATATATTAATTAAAGAAACATACAAGTAATGGACTCACTTGAATAGAATACACTTTAGTGGATGAATATTAGAAGTACCAATCTTATGCTTCAATGTTGGGTCAAGCATAAATATCTAAAAGGGAGTGGGGAAGCTTCTTATTAGGGTCCATTGCATTCACATTTTCTTAAGTGATATGCTTGTACCCAAAAATTAGATAAATCATTTCAAATTAAATTGTAGCAAATGAGACAATTAAAAAAATTACAAAATTTAAATTGAACTGATTATTAACAATGCATTTATCTCTAGAAGACTTTAAAATTGTAAAAATGCAATGTTTTGATTTTTAAATTCAATGTTAATGCCATTGCATTTTGAGTGGAGAGAAAAACCTAATATTTGAATATGTTACTAGATAGAAAAATACAAGTAATGGACTCATTTGAAGAGAATACATTTTAGTGGATGAATAGTATAAAGACCAATCTCACGCTTCAATGTTGGGTCAAGCATAAATCTCTAGAGGGGAGTGGGCAAGCTTTTTACTAGAATCCATTGCATTCCCTCTTTCTTTAGTGATATGTTTGTACCCAAAAGGTAGCTAAATCATTTCAAATCGATTGTAGCAAAGGAGACAATTAAAAAAAGTACAAAATTTAAATTCAACTGATTATTGACAATGCATTTATCCCTAGAAGACTTTAAAATTGTAAAAATGCAATGTTTTGATTTTTAAATTCAATGTTAATGCCATTTAATTTGGAGAGGAGAGAAAAACCTAATGATTGAATATGCTAATTGAAGAAAGATACAAGTAATAGACTCACTTGAATAGAATAGACTTTAGTGGATGAATATTATAAATACCAATCTCATGTTTTAATGTTGGGTCAAGCATAAATCTTTAGAAGGGAGTGGGGAAGTTTCTTATTAGAGTCCATTGTTTTCGCTTTTTCTTAAGTGATATGTTTGTGCTTAAAATGTACATAAATCATTTCAAATTGCATTGTAGCAAAGAAGACAATTAAAAAAATTACAAAATTTAAATTCAACTAATTATTGACAATGCATTTATCCCCAGAATACTTTAAACATCTAAAAATTGTAAAAATGAAATGTTTTATTTTTTAAATTGTGAAAATGCAATAGTTTGTTTTTTAAATTCAAAAAGTAGATAAATCATTCCAAATTACATTGTAGCAAAGTAGACAATTAAAAATATTACAAAATTTCAATTTAATAGATTATTGACAATGCATTTATCCTCAGAAGACATTAAAAGTGTAAAAATTGTAAGAATGCAATGTTTCGTATTTTAAATTCAATGTTAATGCCATTGCATTTTGAGTGGAAAGAAATCATTTCAAATAGCATTGTAGAAAGTGAGACAATTAAAAAAATTTCAAAATTTAAATTGAACTGATTATGGACTATGCATTTTTCTCTACGAGAGTTTAAAATGGTAAAAATTGTAAAAATGAAATTTTTTGATTTTTAATTTCAATATCAATGCAATTGCATTTTGAGTGGCGAGGAAAACATAATATTTGAATATATTAATTGAAGAAAAATACAAGTAATGGACTCACTTGAATAGAAAACACTTTTGTGGATGAATATTACAAGTACCAATCTCACACTTCAACGTTGGGTCAAGCATAAATCTCTAATGGGTAGTGGGGAAGCTTCTTATTTGAGTCCATTGCATTTGCTTTTTCTTAAGTAATATGTTTGTAGCCAAAAAGAAGATAAATCATTTCAAAGTGCATTGTAGCAATGGAGACAATTAAAAAACTTACAAAATTTCAATTAAACTGATTATTGATAATGCATTTATCCCTATAAGACTTTAAAATTGTAAAAATTGTAAAATTGCCATGTTTTGTTTTTTAAATTCAATGTTAATGCCATTGCATTTTGAGAGGAGAGAAAAACAGAATATTTGAATAAGTTAATTAAAGAAAAATATAGGCAATAGACTCATTTGAATATAATACACTTCAGTGGTTGAATATTATAAATAGCAATTCCACGCTTCAATTTTGGGTCAAGCATAAATCTCTAGAGGGGAGTGGGGAAGCTTCATATTATAGTTCATTGCATTTGCTTTTTCTTAAGTAATATGTTTGTACCCAAAAAGAAGATAAATCATTTGAAATTGCATTAGAGCAATGGAGACAATTAAAAGAATTAAAAAATTCAAATTCAACTGATTATTGACAATACATTTATCCCTAAAAGACTTTAAAATTATAAAAATTGTAGAAATGCAATGTTTCGATTTTTAAATTCAATGTTAATGCCATTGCATTTTGGTTGGAGAGATAAACATAATATTTGAATATGTTAATTGAAGAAAAATACAAGTAATGGACTCACTTGAATAGAATACACATTAGTGGATGAATATTTTAAATACCAATCTCACCCTTAAATGTTGGGTCAAGCATAAACCTCTAGAGGGGAGTAGGGTAGTTTCTTATTAAAGTCCATTGCATTCGCTTTTCTTTAAGTTATATGTTTGTACCCAAAAAGTAGATAAATCATTTGAAACTATATTGTAGCAAAGAAGACAATTAAAAAAAATTACAAAATTTCAATTGAACTGATTATTGACAATGCATTTTTCCCTATAAGACTTTAAAATTGTAAAAATGCCATGTTTTGTTTTTCAAATTCAATGTTAATGCCATTGCATTTTGAGTGAAGAGAAAAACAGAATATTTGAATAAGTTGATTAAAGAAAAATATAGGTAATAGACTCACTTGTATACAATACACTATAGAAAATGAATATTATAAATAGCAATCCCACGCTTCAATTTTAAGTAAAGCATAAAATCCCTAGTGGCGAGTGAAGAAGCTTCTTATTAGAGTCCATTGCATTGGCTTTTTCTTAAGTAATATTTTTGTACCCAAAAAGTAGGTAAATCATTTCAAATTGCATTGTAGCAATGGAGACAATTAAAAAAATTACAAAATTTAAATTCATCTAATTATGAATAATGCATTTATCCCTATAAGACTTTAAAACTGTAAAAATTGTAAAAATACAATATTTTGATTTTTAAATTTCTTGTTAATGCCATTACATTTTGAGTGGAGAGAAACACAAAATATTTTAATATGTTAATTGAAGAAAAATACAAGTAATGAACTCACTTGAATAGAATACACCTTAGTGGATGAATATTATAAAGATCAATCTCATGCTTCAATGTTGGGTCAAGCATAAACCTCTAGAGGGGAGTGGGGAAGCTTCTTATTAGAGTGTATTGCATTCGCTTTTTCTTAAGTGATATGTTTGCACCCAAAAAGTAGATAAATCATTTCAAATTGCATTATAGCAAAGGAGACAATTAAAAGAATTACAAAATTTAAATTCAACTGATTATTGACAATGCATTTATCCCTAGAATACTTTAAAATTATCAAAATTGTAGAAATGCTATGTTTTGATTTTTAAATTCAATGTTAATGCCATTACATTTTGGGTGGAGAGATAAAAATAATATTTGAATATGTTTATTGAAGAAAAATACAAGTAATGGACTCACTTGAGAAGAATACACTTTAGTGGATGAATATTTTTCTTAAGTTATATGTTTGTACCTAAAAAGTAGATAAATCATTTCAAATTTCATTGTAGCCAATAAGACAATTAAAAAAATTACAAAATTTAAATTAAACTAGCTATTGACAATGGATTTAACCCAAAAGACGTTAAAATTACACAAATTGTAAAAATGCCATGTTTTGTTTTTGAAATTCAATGTTAATGTCATTGCATTTTGAATGGAGAGAAAAACAAAATAGTCGAATAACATAATTAAAGAAAAATAAAGGTAATAGACTCACTTGAATACAATACACTTTAGTGGATGAATATTATAAATAGCAATCCCATGCTTCAATTTTGGGTCAAGCATAAATCTCTAGAGGGGAGTGGGGAAGCTTCTTATTAAAGTGCATTGTATTCGATTTTTCTTAAGTTATATGTTTGTACCCAAAAAGTAGATAAATCATTTCAAATTTCATTGTAGCCAAGAAGACAATTAAAAGAATTACAAAATTTAAATTAAACTGACTATGGACAATGCATTTATGCCTAGAAGACTTTAAAACTATAAAGATTGTAAATAAGCAACATTTTGGTTTTTTAATTTATTGTTAATATCATTGCATATTGAGTGGAAAGAAATGCATAATATTTGAATATGCCAATTGAAGAAAAATAAAAGTAATAAACTCACTTGAATAGAATACATCTTAGTGGATGAATATTATAAATACCAATCTCATACTTCAATGTTGGGTCAAGCATAAACCTTTAGTGGCGAGTGGGAAAGCTTCTTATTAGAGTCCATTCCATTGGTTTTTTCTTAAGTAATATTTTTGTACCCAAAAAGTAGGTAAATCATTTCAAATTGCATTGTAGCAATGGAGACAATTAAAAAAATTACAAAATTTAAATTCATCAAATTATGAACAATGCATTTATCCCTAGAAGACTTTAAAACTGTAAAAATTGTAAAAATGCAATATTTTGATGTTTAAATTTCTTGTTAATGCCATTGCATTTTGAGTGGAGAGAAAAACAAAATATTTTAAAATGTTAATTGAAGAAAAATACAAGTAATGAACTCATTTGAATAGAATACACCTTAGTGGATGAATATTATAAATATCAATCTCATGCTTCAATGTTGGGTCAGGCATAAACCTCTAAAGGGGAGTGGGGAAGCTTCTTATTAGAGTCCATTGCATTCACTTTTTCTTAAGTGATATATTTGTGCCTGAAAAGTAGATAAATCATTTCAAATTGCATTGTAGCTAAGGAGACAATTAAAAGAATTACAAAATTTAAATTCAACTGATTATTGACAATGCATTAATCCTTAGAAGACTTTAAAATTATAAAAATTGTAGAAAGGCAATGTTTTGATTTTTAAATTCAATGTTAATGTCATTGCATTTTGGGTGGAGAGATAAACATAATATTTGAATACATTAATTAAAGTAAAATACAAGTAATAGACTCACTTAAGTAGAATACAATTTAGTGGATGAATATTTTAAATACCAATCTCACCCTTCAATGTTGCGTCAAGCATAAACCTTTAGAGGAGAGTGGGGTAGCTTCTTATTAGAGTGCATTGCATTCCCTTTTTCTTAAGTTATATGTTTGTACCCAAAAAGTGGAAAAATCTTTTCAAATTGCATTGTAGCAAAGAAGATAATTAAAAAAATTACAAAATTTAAATTGAACTAATTATTGACAATGCATTTACCCCTATAAGACTTTAAAATTGTAAAAATGCCATGTTTTGTTTTTTAAATTCAATGTTAATGCCATTGCATTTTGATTGGAGATAAAAATAGAATATTTGAATAAGTTAATTAGAGAAAAATACAGGTAATAGACTTACTTGAATACAATAGACATTAGTGGATGAATATTATAAATAGTAATCCCATGTTTCAATTTTGCGCGAAGCATAAATCTCTGGAGGGGAGTAGGGAAGCTTCTTATTAAAGTCCATTGCATTTTCTTTTTCTTAAGAGATATGTTTGTACCCAAAAAGTAGATAAATCATTTCAAATTTCATTGTAGCAATGGAGACAATTAAAAAAGTTACAAAATTTAAATTCAATTGATTATGGACAATGCATTTATCCCTAGAAGACTTTAAAATTGTAAAAATTGTAAAAATGCAATATTTTGATTTTTAAATTTATTGTTAATGTCGTTGCATTTTGAGTGGAAAGAAACGCATAATATTTGAATATGTCAATTGAAGAAAAATAAAAGTAATAAACTCACTTGAATAGAATACATCTTAGTGGATGAATATTATAAATACCAATCTCATGCTTCAATGCAAGGTCAAGCATAAACATCTAGAGGGGAGTGGGGAAACTTTTTATTAGAGTCCATTGCATTCGCTTTTTCTTAAGTGATATGTTTGTAGCCAAAAAGTAGATAAATCATTTCACATTGCATTGTAACAAAGCAGACAACTAAAAAATTACAAAATTTAAATTCAACAAATTATTAAGAATACATTTATCCCTAGAAGACATTAAAATTGTAAAAATTGTAAAAATCCAATTCTTTGATTTTTAAATTTAATGTTAATGTCATTACATTTTGAGTGGAGAGAAACATATAATATTTGAATTTGTTAATTAAAGAAAAATACAAGTAATGGACTAACTAGAATAGAATAGACTTTAGTGGATCCATACTATAAATATCGATCTCACGGTTCAATGTTGGGTCAAGCATAACTTTATAGAGAGGAGGGGGGAAGCTTCGTATTAGAGTCCATTGCATTCATTTTTTCATAAGTGATATGTTTGTACCCAAAAATTAGATAAATCATTTCGCATTGCATAGTCGCAAAAGCAACCAATTAAAAAAATTACAAAATTTAAATTCAATTGTTTATTGACAATGCATTTATCCTTAGAAGACTTTAAAATTGTAAAAATGCAATGTTTTGATTTTTAAATTCAATGTTAATGTCATTGCATTTTGAGTGAGGAGAAAAACATAATCTTTGAATATGTTAATTGAAGAAAAATACAAGTAATGGACTCACTTGAATAGAATACACTTTAGTGGATGAATATTATGAATACCAATCTCATGTTTTAATGTTGGGTCAAGCATAAACCTTTAGAAAGGAGTAGGGAAACTTCTTATAAGAATCCATTGCATTTGCTTTTTCTTAAGTGATATGTTTGTACCCAAAAAGTTGATAAATCATTTCAAATTGCATTGTAGAAATGCAATGTTTTGATTTTTAAATTCAATGTTAATGCCATTGCATTTTGGGTGGAGAGATAAACATAATATTTGAATATGTTAATTGAAGAAAAATACAAGTAATGGACTCACATAAATACAATACACTTTAGTGGATGAATATTTTAAATACCAACCTCACCCTTCAATGTTGGGTCAAGTATAAACCTCTAAAGGGGAATGGGGTAGCTTCTTATTAGAGTGCATTGCATTCGCTTTTTCTTAAATTATATGTTTGTACCGAAAAAGTAGATAAATCATTTCAAATTGCATTTTAAGAAAGAAGACAATTAAAAAAATCACAAAAGTTAAATTGAACTGATTATTGACAATGCATTTATCCCTATAAGACTTTAAAATTGTAAAAATTGTAAAAATGCCATGTTTTGTTTTTTAAATTCAATGTTAATTTCATTGCATTTTGAGTGGAGAGAAAAACAAAATATTTGAATAAGTTAATTAAAAAAAATACAGATAATAGACTCACTTGAATACAATACACTTTAGTGGATGAATATTATAAATAACAATCCCATGCTTCAATTTTGGGTCAAGCATAAATCTCTAGAGGGGAGTGGGGAAGCTTCTTATTGACAAAGGAGACAACTAAAAAAATTACAAAATTTAAATTCAACTAGTTATTGAGAATGCATTTATCCTTAGAAGAGTTTAAAATTGTAAAAATCCAATGCTTTCATTTTTAAATTCAATGTTAATGCCATTGCATTTTGAGTGGAGAGAAACATATAATATTTGAATATGTTGATTGAAGGAAAATACAAGTAATGGACTCACTTAAATAGAATACACTTTAATGGAAGAATATTATAAATACCAATCGCACGGTTTAATGTCGGGTCAAGCATAAATCTCTAGAAGGGAGTGGGGAAGCTTCTTATTAAAGTCTATTACATTCACTTTTTGTTAAGTGATATGTTCGTACCCAAAAAGTAGATAAATCATTTCAAATTGCATTGTAGCAAAGGAGACAATTAAAAGAATTACAAATTTTAAATTCAATTGATTATTGGCAATGCATTTATCCTTAGAAGACTTTAAAACTGTAAAAATTGTAAAAATGAAATGTTTTGATTTTTAAATTCAATGTTAATGCCATTGCATTGTGAGTGGTGGGAAAAACATAATATTTGAATATGTTAAATGTAGAAAAATCCAAGTAATGGACTCACTAGAATAGAATCGACTTTAGTGGATGAATATTCTAAATACCAATCTCACGCTTCGATGTTAGGTTAAGCATAAATCTCTAGAGTGGAGTGGGGAAACTTCTTATTAGACTCCATTGCATTCACTTTTTCTTAAGTGATATGTTTGTATCCAAAAAGTGGATAAATCATTTCAAATTGCATTGTAACAAAGTAGATAACTAAAAACATTACAAAATTGAAATTCAACTAATTATTGATAATGCATTTATCCCTAGAAGACTTTAAAATTGTAAAAATTGTAAAAATCCAATGCTTTGATTTTTAAATTCGACGTTAATGCCATTGCATTTTGAGTGGAGAGAAACATATAATATTTGAATATGTTAATTGAAGAAAAATACAAGTAATGGACTCACTTGAATAAAATAGACTTTAGTGGATGAATATTATAAATACCAATCTCACACTTCAATGTTAGGTCAAGCATAAACATCTAGAGGGGAGTGGGGAAGCTTCTTATTAGAGTCCATTGCATTCGCTTTTTCTTAAGTGATATGTATGTACCCAAAAAGTAGATAAATCATTTAAAATAGCATTGTAGCAAAGGAGACTTTAAAATAGCAATGCATTTATCCCTAGAAGACTTTAAAATTATAAAGATGAAATGTTTTGTTTTCTAAATTCAACGTTAATGCCATTGCTTTTTGAGTGGAGAGAAAAACACGACATTCGGATATGTTAATTGAAGAAAAATAGAAGTAATGGACTCATTGGAACATAATACACTTCAGTGGATGAATATTGTAAATAACAATCCCACACTTCAATTTTAGGACAAGCATAAAACTCTAGAGGGGAGTGGGGAAGCTTCTTATTAGAGTCCATTGCATTTGCTTTTTCTTAAGTGATATGTTTGTAACTAAAAATTAGATAAATCATTTTACATTACATTGTAGTAAAGGAGACAATTAAAAAAATTACAAAATTTAAATTCGATTGATTATTAACAATGCATTTATCCCTAAACGACTTTAAAACTGTAAAAATTGTAAAAATGAAATGTTTTGATTTTTAAATTCAATGTTAATGCCATTGCATTTTAAGGTGTGGGGAAAACTTAATATTTGAATATGTCAAATGTAGAAAATACAAGTAGTGGACTCACTTCAATAGAATCGACTTTAGTGGATAAATATTATAAATACCAATCTCACACTTCGCTTTTTCTTAAGTGATCTGTTTGTACCCAAAAAGTAGATAAATCATTTCAAATAGCTTTGTAACAAAGCAGACAATTAAAAAAATTACAAAATTTAAATTTAATTGATTAGTAACAATGAATTTATACCTTGAAGAATTTAAAATTGTAAAAATTGTAGAAATACAATGTTTTAATTTTTGAATTCAATGATAATGCCATTACATCTTGCGTTGAGAGAAAAACATAATATTTGAATATGTTAATTGAAGAAAAATACAAGTAATGGACTCACTTGAATAGAATACACTTTAATGGATGAATATTATAAATACCAATCTCATGCTTTAATGTTGGGTCAAGCATAAAACTTTAGAGGGGTGTGGGGAAACTTCTTATTAGAATCCATTGCGTTTGCTTTTTCTCAAGTAATATGTGTGTACCCAAAAAGTAGATAAATCTTTTCAAATTGCATTGTAGAAAAAGAGACAATTAAAAGAATTACAAAATTTAAATTCAACTGATTATTGACAATACATTTATCCTTAGAAGACTTTAAAATTGTAAAAATTGTAAAAATGTAATGTTTTGATTTTTACATTCAATGTTAAAGTCATTCCATTTTGAGTGGAGAGAAAAACATAATATTTAAAGATGTTAATTGAAGAAAAATACAAGTAATGGACTCACTTGAACAGAATACATATTAGTGGATGAATATTATAAATACCAATCCCACACTTCCTTTTTGGGTCAAGCATAAATCTCTAGAGGGGAGTGGGGAAGCCTCTCATTAGATTCAATTGCATTCGCTTTTTCTTAAGTGATATGTTTGTACCCATAAAGTAGATAAATCATTCCAAATTGCATTGTGGCAAAGGAGACAATTAAAAAATTTAAATTCAACTGGTTATTGACATTGCATTTATCCCTACAAGACTTTAAAATTGTAAAAATTGTAAAAATACAGCGTTCTGATTTTTAAATTCAATGTTAAAGCCATTCCATTTTGAGTGGAGAGAAAACATAATATTTGAAGATGTTAATCGGAGAAAAATACAAGTAATGGATTCACTTGAATATAATACACATTAGTGGATGAATATTATAAATACCAATCCCACGCTTCAATTTTGGGTCAAGCATAAATCTCTAGAGGGCAGTGGGGAAGCTTCTCATTAGAGACCATTCCATTCGTTTTTTCTTAAGTGATATGTTTGTACTCATAAAGTAGATAAATCATTTCAAATTGCATTGTAGCAAAGGAGACAATGAAAAAAAATTAAAAAATTTAAATTCACTGATTATTGACATTGCATTTATCCCTAAAAGACTTTAAAATTGTGAAAATTGTAAAAATGCAATTTTTTGATTTTTAAATTCAATATTAATGCCATTACATGTTAAGTGGAGAGAAAAACATAATATTTGAATATGTTAATTGAAGAAAAATACAAGTAATGGACTCACTTGAATAAAATATAGTTTAGTGGATGAATATTATAAACACCAATCTCACGCTTCAATGTTGGGTCGAGTATAAACCTCTAGAGGAGAGTGGGCAAGCTTCTTATTAGAGTCCATTGCATTCGCTTTTTGTTATGTCATATGTTTGGACCCATAAAGTAGATAAATCATTTCAAATTGCATTGTAGCTAAGGAGACAATTAAAAAAATTACAAAATTCAAATTCAACTAATTATTGACAATGTGTTTATGCCTATAAAATTTTAAAATTGTAAAAATTGTAAAAATGCAATGTTTTGATTTTTAAATTCAATGTCGATGCCATTGCATTTTGAGTGGAGAGAAAAAGATAATATGTGAATATGTTAATTGAAGAAAAATATAAGTAATGGACTCACCAGAATATAATACACTTTAGTTGATGAATATTATAAATACCAATCTCAGGCTTCAATGTTGGGTCAAGCATAAACCTCTAGAGAGGAGTGAGAAGCTTCTTATTAGAGTCCATGACATTCACTTTTTCTTAAGTGATATGTTTGTACCCAAAAAGTAGATAAATCATTTTAAATTGCACTGTAGCAAAGGAGAGAATTAAAAAAATTACAAAATTTAGATTCAACTAATTATTGGCAATGCATTTATGCCTAGAAGACTTTAAAACTGTAAAAATTATAAAAGAGCAATATTTTGATTATAAAATTCAATGTTAATGCCATTGCATTTTGAGTAGGGGGAAAAACATAATATTTTAATATGTTAATTGAAGAAAAATACAAGTAATGGACTCGCTTGAATAAAATACACTTTAGTGGATGAATATTATAAATGCCAATCTCACGCTTCTATGTTGGGTCAAATATGAACCTTTAGAGGGGAGTGGGGAAACTTCTTATTAGAGTACATTGTTTTCGCTTTTTCTTAAGTGATATGTTTATACCCAAAAAGTAGATAAATCATTTCATATAGCATTGTAGCAAAGAAGACAATTAAAAAAATGACAAAATTTAAATTCAACTAGTCATTGACAATCCATTTATCCCAAGAAGACTTTAAAAGTTTAAAAATGCAATATTTTGATTTTTAAATTTAACGTTAATGCCATTGCATTTTGAGTGGAGAGAAAACCCTAATATTTGAATATGTTAAATGAAGAAAAATACAAGTAATGGACTCACTTGAATAGAATACACTTTAGTGGATGAATATTATAAATACCCATCTCATGCATCAATGTTGGGTCAAGCATAAATCTCTAGAGGGGAGTGAGGAAGCTTTTTATTAGAGTCCATTGCATTCATTTTTTCTTAAGTGATATATTTGTCCCCAAAAAGTAGATAAATCATTTCAAATAGCATTGTAGAATAGAAGACAATTAAAAAAATTATAGAATTTAAATTCAACTAATTATTGACAATGCATTTATCCCTAGAAGACATTAAAAGTGTAAAAATGCAATGTTTTGATTTTTAAATTCAATGTTAATGCCATTGTATTTTGAGTGGAGAGAAAAACCTAATATTTGAATATGTTAATTAAAGAAAAATACGAGTAATGGACTCACTTGAATTGAATACACTTTAGTGGATGAATATTATAAATACCTACCTAACGCTTCAATGTTGGGTTAGGCATAAATCTTTAGAGGGGAGTGGGTAAACTTCTTATTAGATCCCATTGCATTCCCTTTTTGGTAAGTGATATGTTGTACCCAAAAACTAGATAAATCATTTCCAATTGCATTATAACAAAGGAGACAATTAAAAAATTACAAAATTTAAATTTAACTAATTATTGACAATGCATTTATCCCTAGAAGAATTTAAGAGTGTAAAAATTGTAAAAATGCATTGTTTTGATTTTTAAATTCAATGCTAATGCCATTACATTTTGAGTGGAGAGATAAAGATATTATCTGAATATGTTAATTGAAGAAAAATGAAAGTAATGGACTCTCTTGAATATAATACACTTTAGTAGATAAATATTATAAATACCAATTTCATACTTCAATGTTGGGTCAAGCATAAATCTCTAGAGGGGAGTGAGGAAACTT
>JAIRCJ010000105.1:565569-701401 GCA_020883675.1 Bruguiera gymnorhiza | reverse complement strand
GGAAAAACATTATATTGAATATGTTAATTGAAGAAAGGTGCAAGTAACGGACTCACATTAATAGAATACACTTTAGTGGATGAATATTATAAATACCATCCACACGCTTCAACGTTCGGGTCCAAGCATAAACCTTTAGATGGGAGTAGGAAAGTTTCTTATTAAAGTCCATTGCATTTGCTTTTCCTTAAGTGATATGTTTGTACCCAAAAAGTAGATAAATCATTTCAAATTGCATTGTAGCTAATAAGAGAATTAAAAAAATTACAAAATTTAAATTAAACTGATTATTGACAATGCATTTATCCCTAGAAAACTTTAAAATTGTAAAAATTGTAGAAATGCAGTGTTTTGATTTTTAAATTCAATGTTAATGTCATTGCATTTTGAGTTGAGAGAAAAAGATAATATTTAAATATGTTAATTGAAGAAAAATACAAGTAATGGACTCACTTCAATAAAATAGACTTTAGTGGATGAATATTACAAATACCCATCTCACGCTTCAAAGTTGAGTCAAGCATAAATCTCTAGAGGGGAGTGGGGAAGCTTCTTATTAAAGTCTATTGCATTTGCTTTTTGTTAAGTGATATGTTTGTACCCAACAAGTAGATAAATCATTTTGAATTGCACTGTAGCAAAGGAGACAATTAAAAAATTATAAAATTTAAATTCAACTAATTATTGATAATGCATTTACCCCTAGAAAAATTTAAAAGTGTAAAAATTGTAAAAATGCATTGTTTTGATTTCTAAATTCAATGTTAATACCATTGCATTTTAAGTGGAGGGAAAAACATTATATTTGAATATGTTAATTGAAGAAAGGTGCAAGCAATGGACTCACATCAATAGAATACACTTTAGTGGATGAATATTATAAATGTAAATCTTACGCTTCAATGTTGGGTCGAGTATAAACCTCTAGAGGGGAGTGGGGAAACTTCTTATTAGAGTCCATTGCATTAATTTTTTCTTAAGTGATATGTTTGTACCCAAAAAGTAGATAAATCATTTCAAATTGCATTGTAGCAAAGAAGACAATTAAAAAAAATTACAAAATTTAAATTCAACTTATTATTGACAACCCATTTATCCCTAGAAGACTTTAAAAGTGTAAAAATGCAATGTTTTGATTTTTAAATTCAATGTTAATGCCATTGCATTTTGAGTGGAGAGAAAAACCTAATATTTGAATATGTTAAAGGAAGAAAAATACAAGTAATGGACTCACTTGAATAGAATACACTTTAGTGGATGAATATTATAAATACCCATCTCACGCTTCAAAGTTGAGTCAAGCATAAATCTCTAGAGGGGAGTGGGAAAGCTTCTTATTAAAGTCCATTGCATTTGCTTTTGTTAAGTGATATGTTTGTACCCAACCAGTAGATAAATCATTTTGAATTGCACTGTAGCAAAGGAGACAATTAAAAAAATTACAAAATTTAAATTTAACTAATTATTGACAATGCATTTATCCCTAGAAGACTTTAAAACTGTAAAAATTGTAAAAATGCAATGTTTTGATTTTTAAATTCAATGTGAATGCCATTTAATTTTGAGTGGAGAGAAATACCTAATATTTAAATATGTTAATTGAAGAAAAATACAAGTAATGGACTTACTTGAATAGAATAGACCTTAGTAGATGAATATTATAAATACCAATCTCATGCTTCAATGTTGTCTTAAACATAAATCTCTAGAGGGGAGTGGGGAAGCTTCTTTTTAAAGTCCATTACATTTGCTTTTTCTTAAGTGATATGTTTGTACCCAAAAAATAGATAAATCATTTCAAATTGCATTGTAGCAAGGGAGACAATTAGAAAAACATACAAAATTTAAATTCAATTGATTATTGACGATGAATTTATGCCTAGGAAACTTTAAAATTTTAAAAATTGTTAAAATGCAATGTTTTGATTTTTAAATTCAATGTAAATGCCATCACATTTTGAGTGGAGAGAAAAAACTAATATTTCAATATGTTAATTAAATAAAAATACAAGTAGTGGACTCACTTGAATAGAATACACTTTAGCGGATGAATATTATAAATACCCATGTCACGCTTCAATGTTGTGTTAGGCGTAAATCCCTAGGGGGGAATGGGTAAACTTCTTATTAGTTCCCATTGCATTCCCTTTTTCATAAGTGATATGTTTGTACCCAAAAAGTCGATAAATCATTTCAAATTGCATTGTAGCAAAGGAGACAATTAAAAGAATTACAAAATTTAAATTCAACTGATTATGGACAATGCATTTATCCCTAGAAGACTTTAAAACTATAAAAATTGTAAAAATGCAATATTTTGATTTTTAAATTTATTGTTAATGTCATTGCATTTTGAGTGGAAAGAAACGCATAATATTTGAATATGTCAATTGAAGAAAAATAAAAGTAATAAACTCACTTGAATAGAATACATCTTAGTGGATGAATATTATAAGTACCAATCTCATGCTTTAATGTAGGGTCAAGCATGAACATCTAGAGGGGAGTGGGGAAGCTTCTTATTGGAGTCCATTGCATTCGCTTTTTCTTCTGTGATATGTTTGTACCCAAAAAGTAGATAAATCATTTGAAATTGCATTCTAGCAAAGGATACAATCAAAAAAATTACAAAATTTAAATTCAACTGATTATTAACAATGCATTTATCCTTAGAAGACTTTAAAATTGTAAAAATGATTTTTAAATTCAATGTTAATGCCATTACATTTTGAGTGGAATGAAAAACCTAATATTTGAATATGTTAATTGAAGAAAGATACAAGTTGTGGACTCACCTAAATATAATACACTTTATTGGATTAACATTATAAATACCAATCTCACGATTCAATGTTGGGTCATGCATAAATCTCTAGAGGGGAGTGGGGAAGCTTCTTATTAGAGTTCATTGCATTCGCTTTTTCTTAAGTCATATGCTTGTACCTAAAAAATAGATAAATCATTTCAAACTGCATTGTAGTAAGGGAGACAATTAAAAAAATTACAAAATTTAAATTCAACTAATTATTGACAATGCATATATCCCTAGAAGTCCTGAAATTCTTAAAAATGCAATGTTGGGATTTTGAAATTCAAAGTTAATGCCATTGCATTTTGAGTGGAGAGGAAAACATAATATTTGAATATGTTAAGTGAAGAAAAATACAAGTTGTGGACTCACTTGAATATAATACACTTTAGTAGATGAATATTATAAATACCAATATCACACTTTAAGGTTGAGTCAAGTATAAATCTCCAGGGGGAAGTGGGAAAACTTTTTATTAGAGTCCATTGCATTCGCTTTTTCTTATGTGATATGTTTGTACCCAAAAAGTAGATAAATCATTTGTAATTGCATTCTAGCAAAGGACACAATTAAAAAAATTAAAAAATTTAAATTCAACTAATTATTAACGATGTATTTATCCCTAGAAGACTTTAAAATTGTAAAAATTGTAAAAATGCAATGTTATGATTTTTAAATTCAATGTTAATGCCATTGCATTTTGAGTGGAATGAAAAACCTAATATTTGAATATGTTAGTTGAAGAAAAATACAAGATTTGGGCTCACCTGAATATAATACACTTTATTGGATTAATATTATAAATACCAATCTCACGCTTCAATGTTGGGTCATGCATAAATCTCTAGAGGGGAGTGGCGAAGCTTCTTATTAGAGTTCATTGTATTCTCTTTTTCTTAAGTCATATGCTTGTACCCAAAAAGTAGACAAATCATTTCAAATTGCATTGTAGCAAATAAGACAATTAAAAAAATTACAAAATTTAAATTCAACTGATTATTGACAATGCATTTATCCCTAGAAGTCTTGAAAATCTTAAAAATGCAATGTTGTGATTTTGAAATTCAATGTTAATGCCATTGCATTTTGTGTGAAGAGAAAAATATAATATTTGAATATGTTAATTGAAGAAAAATACAGGTTGTGGACTCTTCTAAATATAATACACTTTAGTGGATGAATATTATAAATACCAATCTCACACTTCAATGTTGCGTCAAGCATAAATCTCTAAGGGAGAGTAGGAAACTTCTTCTTAGAGTCCATTGCATTCGCTTTTTCTTAAGTGATATGTTTGTACCCAAAAAGTAAATAAATCATTTCAAATTGCTTTGCAGCAAAGGAGACAACTAAAAAAATTACAAAAATTTAAATTCAATTGATTATTGATAATGTATTTATCCCTAGAAGACTTTAAAGTTGTAAAAATTGTAAACATGCAATGTTTTGATTTTTAAATTCAATGCTAATGCCATTGCTTTTTGAGTGGAGAGAAAAACATAATATTTTAATATGTTAATTGAAGAAAAATACAAGTTGTGGATTCACTTGAATATAATACACTTTAGTGGATGAATATTATAAATACCAATCTTACGCTTCAATCTTAGTTCAAGTATAAATCTTTAAAGGGGTGTAGGGAAGTTTCTTATTAGAGTGCATTGCATCCGATTTTTCTTAAGTGATATGGTTATGCCCAAAATGCAGATAAATCATTTCAAATTACATTGTAGCAAAGGAGACAACTAAAAATATTATAAAATTTAAATTCAATTGATTATTGACAATTCATTTATCCCTAGAAGACCTTAAAATTGTAAAAATTGTAAAAATGCAATGTTTTGATTTTTAAATTCAATGTCAATGTCATTGCATTTTAAGTGGATAGAAAAACATAATATTTTAATATGTTAATTGAAGAAAAAAAACAAGTAATGGACTCGCTTGAATAGAATACACTTTAGTGGATGAATATTATGAATACGAATCAGACGCTTTAATGTTGGGTCAGGCATAAATCTCTAGAGGGCAGTGGGGAGCTTCTTATTAGAGTCCATTGCATTCGCTTTTTCTTAAGTGATATGGTTGTACCCAAAAAGTAGATAAATCATTTCAAATTGCATTGTAGCAAAGGAGACAATTAAAAAAATTAAAAAATATAAATTCAAATGACTATTGACATTGTATTTATCCCTAGAAAACTTTAAAATTGTAAAAATTGTAAAAATGCAATGTTTTGATTTTTAAATTCAATGTAAATGCCATTGCATTTTGAGTGGAGGGATAAACATAATATTTGAACATGTCAATTGAGGAAAAATATCAGTAATAGACTCGCATGAATAGAATACACTTTAGTGGATGAATATTATAAATACCAATTGCACGCTTCAATGTTGGGTCAAGCGTAAATCTTTAGAGGGAAGTGGGGAAGTGGGGAAGTGGGGAAGCTTCTTATTAGAGCACATTGCATTAACTTTTTCTTAAGTAATATGTTTGTACCCAAAAAGTAGATAAATCATTTGAAATTGCATTGTAGTAAAGGAGACAATTAAAAAAAATTACAAAATTTAAATTCAATTGATTATTAACGATGCATTTAACCCTAGAAGATCTTAAAATTGTAAAAATTGTAGAAATGTAATGTTTTGATTTTTAAATTCAATGTTAATGTCATTGCATTTTGAGTGGATAGAAAAACATAATATTTGAATATGTTAATTGAAGAAAAATACAAGTAATGGACTCACTTGAATAAAATACACTTTAGTGGATGAATATTATAAACAACAATCCCACGCTTTAATTTTGGGTCATGCATAAATCTCTAGAGGGGAGTAGGGAAGCTTCTTATTAGAGTCCATTGCATTTGGCTTTTCTTAAGTGATATGTTTGTGCCTAAGAATTAGATAAATTATTTCAATTTGCATTATAGCAAAGGAGACAATTAAAAAAATTAAAAAATATAAATTCAAATGACTATTGACATTGCATTTATCCCTAGAAGACTTTAAAATTGTAAAAATTGTAAAAATGCAATGTTATGATTTTTAAATTCAATGTTAATGCCATTGCATTTTTAGTGAGGAGAAAAACATAATATTTTAATATGTTAATTGAAGAAAAAAACAAGTAATGGACTCGCTTGAATAGAATACACTTTAATGGATGAATATTATAAATACCAATCGCACGCTTCAATGTTGGGTTAAGCATAAATCTCAAGAGGGCAGTGGGGAAGCTTCTTATTAGAGTCCATTGCATTCGCTTTTTCTTAAGTTGTATGCTTGTATCCAAAATGATGTGGAAAACCGCAAAAAGAGGTGGGTTAGGGACCCAACGCACACAAGGAATCAAAGAACAACCAGGAAAGCTAAATCAGAGTTTGATAACAGAAACCCTAGACCCAATATTCGAAGGAACACAAACCTAGGGTATTCAAGAAGGATATGGACACCACACTCCAGAAAAGAAAGGAATTGGGAGTGATAAGTCAATTTGAACACCACAAGAAGAAGTACCTCTTGATAAGTTCTTTAGTTCTTAAAAGAACCAAGGGAGAAAAACCCTTGCTTTTTATTTCACTTGAATTTGTCTGATTTCCAGAGCTTACAAGGGGTGCCTATTTATAGGCTAAGATAGCAATCCTAAAGAGGCACAAATTCCTACTTAGGAGAAATCCTTATTTTGGAGGAATTTCGGACAAATTCCAGCAGATACAATGAACTCCTATTTAGGAGTGAATGCTATTACTTAATCTGACCCATTAAGTATCCCAATTATATTAATTAGGCCTGGACTCTCTTTAAAACTTGAATTCGCACCATTTGAAGCTTGGTTGGCTTAATTGTCCTGAATCAGTCCATTTAGTGCTTCTTTAATCTTTTTGGCCCGAGCTCATGTTATTGGGCCTTCTGGAATGTTCAATGGACCTCTTGCATCCATTAAAGCTCTAGCTCGTGTTATTGGGCCTTCTGGAATGTGCAATGGACCTCTTGTATCCATTGAAGCTCTAGCTTGTGTTATTGGGCCTTCTGGAATGTGCAATGGACCTCTTGGATCTATTGAAGCCTTCCACCTATCATCTCCATGATTCTCATCATTCCCCCTCTCCTTAAAGGGATTCACCCTCAAATCATCACCTACATCAAAAGGAGAAAGGTTAGAAATGTTAAATGTTGCACCCACATTATACTCACCAAGAAGGTCCAACTTATAAGTATTGTCATTAATTCGTGCTACAACTTGAAAGGGACCATCTCCTCTAGGTTGTAGCTTTGAATGCCTCTGAGTTAGGAATCGTTCCTTGCGCATATGAACCCAAACCCAATCACTAGGTTCAAACACCACCTTCTTTCGTCCCTTGTTGACATGGGATACGTATTGCTCAGTTTGTTTTTCAATATGTTGCCACACCTTCTCATGCAATTTTTTTATCATGTCTGCTTTGTGTTCACCATCAATGCTGGCATACTCATTGACAGGTATAAGTACCAAATCCAAAGGAGTCAACGGATTAAAACCATATGCAATTTCAAATGGAGAGTAGCTAGTAGTAGAATGAACACTCCTATTATACGCAAACTCGACATATGGTAAACAATCTTCCCATGTTTTCAAATTTGTTTGAATAATAGCACACAAAAGAGTAGAAAGATTTCGATTAACTACCTCAGTCTGCCCATCAGTTTGTGGATGACAAGTAGTTGAAAACAATAGCTTAGTACCTAACTTACCCCACAAAGTCTTCTAGAAATAGCTTAAGAACTTTGTATCCCAGTCTGAAACAATGCTTTGTGGCATGCCATGCAAACATACTACTTTTCTAATGAATAAGTCAGACACATTGTTTGCATCATTAGTTTTATGGCATGGGATGAAGTGTGCCATCTTTGAAAATCTATCAACAACAACAAATATAGATTCCCTACCCCTTTTTGTTTGCGGCAATCTGAGTACAAATTCCATGGATAAATCAACCTAGGGATGGCTAGGTATGGGTAAAGGGGTATACAAGCCATAGGGTAAAACTCTAGATTTAGCCTGTGTGCATGTTATGCATTTCTCACATATCCTCTCAACATCTCGTTTCATGTGTGGCCAAAAGAAGTGTTCATTTAGGACATCTAGGGTTTTCCTAACTCTGAATGACCTATTAGACCACCCTCATGAGCTTCTCTTACAACCAACTCCCTTAAAGAACGCATAGGCATGCATAAACGATTTTCTCTAAATAAGAAACCCTTATTCCTATAAAACTTCTCAAAGGCTGACTTCTCACATGCTCCATACACATTAGCAAAGTCCGGATCATTCATATATAAATCTTTAATATGTTCAAATCCTAATAAGTTTGCAGTAAGTGTAGAGATAAGGGCATACCTGCGAGATAATGCATCAGCTACCACATTTTCCTTACCTTGTTTATATTTGATGATGCAGGGAAAGGTCTCAATGAATTCAATCCACTTGCCATGTCTTTTGTTCAACTTTCCTTGTCCCTTTAAGTACTTCAACGATTCATGGTCAGTATGGATGACAAACTCCTTGGGCCAAAGTTAATGTTGCCATGTCTCCAAATGCATACATCTCTTTATCATAAGCAAGATAATTAAGGCTTGCTCCACTTAACTTTTCACTGAAGTAAGCAATTAGGTGCCTTTCCTGCATCAAAACAGCTCCAATGCTGATGCCTGAAGCATCACACTTAATCTCGAAAGCTTTTGCAAAGTTAGGTAAAGCAAGTAGGGGTGCAGAACTTAATTTTTCCTTGATGCAATTAAAAGCCATGTCTTGGTCACTACCCCACTTAAAACTCGTGTTCTTTTTGATAAGCTTACTGAGTGGTGCAGCAATGGTGCTAAAGTCCCTAACAAAGCATATAAAAACTAGCTAGACCATGAAAGCTACACACATCACTAATTGACTTAGGTGTAGGCCAATCATGAATTGCCTTAACTTTTTCCTCATCAACCTCGACACCTTTAGAACTCATAACATAGCCAAGAAATGTGATCTGATTAGTACAAAAGGAACATTTCTTTAAGTTAGCATACAATTTCTCAGAACGTAAAACACATACAATAGAACATAAATGATCAAGATGCTCTTCTAGGGTTTTACTATAGACCAAAATATCATCAAAATACACAACCACAAATTTACCAATGAATGGACGCAAAACATGATTCATTAGTCGCATAAAAGTGCTTGGTGCATTAGTGAGACCAAATGGCATAACAAGCCATTCATACAAATCGTACTTAGTTTTGAAAGCTGTTTTCCACTCATCTCCCTCTCTCATCCTAATATGATGATATCCACTTTTCAAATCAATCTTAGAAAAGACACAGGAACCATGCAATTCATCCAACATGTCATCTAATCTAGGTATGGGATGACGATACTTTACAGTGATTTTGTTGATTGCTCGACAATCAACACACATCCTCTAAGTCCCATCTTTCTTGGGTACAAGTAGGACAGGAACAGCACATGGACTCATGCTTTCCCTCACATATCCTTTGGAAATAAGCTCCTCAACCTGCCTTTGAAGCTCCTTTGTCTCCTTAGGATTACTCTTATATGCTGGCCGGTTAGGGATGGATGCACCTGGGATGAAATCAATTTGATACTCAATTCCTCTATTAGGTGGCAATCCACTTGGAACATCGTCAGGGAATACATTTTCAAATTCCTGTAATAGAGCAACAACAACACTAGGCAAAGATGGGTCAAACTTGTTAGTGTTAAAACAAGCCTCCTTGTACAGAAGTACGATCATAGGTTGTTTGGCATAGAATGCTCTTTTGACATCACTCTCTTTTGCATATAAACTTTCTCTTTTCTTCTCTTTCTCTTGTGTCATCATGTTTTCTCCTTTCTTTTCTCTTTTATCAATCTTTCTTTTCTGTTCACTCTCATTTTTAATCCTTAATTGATCCTCATAAGCTTGTTGAGGTGATAATGGTACAAGAGTGACGAGTTTTTCATTCATTACAAAGGAATATCGATTCTTGAAGCCATCATGCATAACTCCCACATGCATAGGTACAACATCATATAAAATTTCATCATGGTACCTTCCGATAGAAAATGATATGAGCACTTGCTTATTTACCTTGACTTCACCACTCTCATTCAACCATTGAAGCTTCTATGGCCTAGGATGCTTCATAGTAGGTAAATCCAGCTTCTCAACCATAGTTGTGCTAGCAACATTAGTGGAACTCCCACCATCAATAATCATACTACATACCTTATCTTTGATGATATACCTCATCTAAAAGATGTTATCTCGTTACACCTTATTTTCTTCCTTTACTTGCACATTCAATGCTCGCCTTGTAACAAGAGCTACTCCATTAACTGGATACTCCTCTCCATCACTTTCACCCTCTGATGATGGCGTAGAATCATCATCTGATTCACTTTTAGTTTCAACTTCACCATTACTTCTCAAGATCATTGCACGCTTATTTGGACATTAAGATGTAATGTGACCCCTGCCCAAACACTTAAAACATTTAACATCTCTATTTCTACTTGGTTGGGGGTCAGAATTACCTACCTCCTTGCTAGAACCCATATTCTTGTACTTGGATAGCTCGGCTTTGGACTTGTAGTTGGTCATCTTGTCCCTTTTATTCCAATTTGGCTTCCTAGGTGAGGTAGATCCTGAGTTCTGCCCAAATTGTGTGGAACCCTTTCATTTGAGTTGCCTTTCAACTTTCATGTCCATGTGCACCATGTCTTCTAATTCCATATAGTGTTGCAATTGCAATTCAACCACATTTGCTATGTCCCTATTTAGCCCTTTCAGAAATCGAGCCATGGTTGCTTCTCTATCTTCTTCTACATTCACCCGAATCATGGTAATCTTCATCTCCTTGTGGTAATCCTCCACACTTTTGGTGCCCTGAGTGAGCCCTTGTAGCCTTTGGTACAGCTCCCTGTAATAGTGATTAGGGACAAACCTCCTCCTCATGATAGCCTTCATCTCCTCCCATGTATTAATAGGCCGCTCACAATTCCTTCTCCTAGTCAAAACAAGTTGATCCCACCAAATAATAGCATAATCAGTGAATTCAACTACAGCAAGCTTTACCTTTTTCTCCTTGGAATAGTTGTGGCAGTCAAAAACCAATTCAACCTTCTTCTCCCATTCTAGGTATGCATCAGGATCATTCTTACCTTGGAATGGAGGAATTGTCATTTTAATACTGTCCAAATTATGGTCATAGGTGCCTTGCCTCCCAAATTCTCTTTGATCCCTTCTATTGTTAGTGGTTTTGACCACAGTAGTTTGATTGTCAACTTCATCATCTTCTACATCATCTTTATGGTCATAGGCACATCTTAACTACCTTCTTGCTTTAGGAGCCTCATATTCCCCATGCCTCCTTTGCAACTCTGCTAAAGTATTAGATTGCTCCTCTATCCTCTCCCTTATATCATCAAATCTGGTATTTATACGCTCAAATTGTTGTTGCATAGCTTTGATCATAAAGGACACATCACCAATTCCCTCCTGAGCTGCACCTTTGTCTTTGGATGTCATAGTATTACTTTTACACAAAATAATAAGATACCTCACAAAGCACTCCCTCTTGTGTTTCACTCAAAAGAAGGTGTCACACTCCCTCGTGTTTACACTCTTTATGGCCTTTTCTTTATATGAACTTTCACTCTTGCCTTTTACCACTCGGATTTCTCCTTTCAGCTCTATAAAGAACTAAACAAGGTAAATCAAGAGTATTGATTTTGAACAGAATAAGATAAATGGCATAAAATTGAACAAATTGGAGAACAAGGAATCAAAAAAAAAAAAAAAGAAAAAGGATATCAAGGCAAACGAATTTAATGAACTAAACTCACAAAAAAATCAGGATAGGGGTAGTTAAATTTAAAGGACAAACTTGGGTAATAAGACAAGAAAATGGATGGCAGAATTGGAGTTGAGCAAGAAAACTTTGTTGTTATTGTGGCCAATATAACCAAACTGTTAACTTTATTAATAACTTGAATTTAATGTTTTCTTTCTTTTCTTCTTTTTCTTTTTTTTTTGTTGATCCTTCTTTTTTGTTTTTTTTTCCTTTTTCTTTTGCTCAACACAAAACAACAGTCGAACACTTAGATACAACAATTGGAATTGAAATTAGCACGTTGAGAAGGATTGCAAACAAACAGACTTGTGCATTTGAATTGTAATGCACATAATAGATAAATTGAACCGAAATAAAGACATCACAAGGTAGAAAATTGAAGAGTGAGTGGATTCAACTTGATTTAGAGCCAGGCTCTGATACTAATTGATGCAGAAAACCCCAAAAAGACATGGGTTAGGGACCCAATGCATACAAAGAATCAAAGAACAAACAGGAAAGCTAAATCAGAGTTTAATAATAGAAACCCTAGACCCAATATTCAAAGGAACACGAACCTAGGGTATTCAAGAAGGATATGGATGCCACACTTTAGAAAAGAAAGGAATTGGGAGTGATAAGTCGATTTGAACGCCACAAGAAGAAGTACCTCTTGATAAGTTCTTTAGTTCTTAAAAAAATCGAGGGAGAAAAACCCTTGTTTTCTATTTCACTCAAAGTTGTCTGGTTTCTAGAGCTTACAAGGGGTGCCTATTTATAGGCTAAGATAGCAATCCTAAAGAGGCACAAATTCCTACTTAGGAGAAATCCTTATTTTGGAAGAATTTCGGACAAATTCCAGCAGATATAATGAACTCTTATTTAGGAGTGAATGCTATTACTTAGTCTGACCCATTAAGTATCCCAATTATATTAATTAGGCCTGGACTCTCTTTAAAACTTGAATTCGCACCATTTGAAACTTAGTTGGTCTGAATGTCCTGAATCAGGCCATTTAGTGCTTCTTTAATCTTTTCGGCCCTAGCTCATGTTATTGGGCCTTCTGGAACGTGCAATGGACCTCTTGCATCCATTAAAGCTCTAGCTTGTGTTATTGGGCCTTCTGGAATGTGCAATGGATGTTTTGCATCCATTAAAGCTCTAGCTTGTCTTATTGGGCCTTTTGGAATGTGCAATGGACCTCTTGGATCTATTAAAGCCTTCCACCTATCATCTCCACAATTCTCATCGCAAAAAGTAGATAAATCATTTCAAATTGCATTGTAGCAAAGGAGACAATTAAAAAAATTAAAAAATATAAATTCAAATGACTATTGATATTGTATTTATCCCTAGAAGACTTTAAAATTGTAAAAATTGTAAAAATGCAATGTTTTAATTTTGAAATTCAATGTAAATGTCATTGCATTTTAAGTGGAGGGAAAAACATAATATTTGAATATGTTAATTAAAGAAAAATACAAGTAATGGACTCACTTGAATAAAATACACTTTAGTAGATGAATATTATAAACAGCAATCTCATGCTTCAATTTTGGGTCATGCATAAATCTCTAGAAAGGAGTAGGGAAACTTCTTATTAGAATCCATTGCATTTGGATTTTCATAAGTGATATGTTTGTACCCAAAATGTAGATAAATCATTTCAAATTGCATTGTAGCAAAGGAGAAAATTAAAAAATATAAATTCAAATGACTATGGACATTGTATTTATCACTAGAAGACTTGAAAATTGTAAAAATTATAAAAATGTAACGTTTTGATTTTTAAATTCAATGTAAATGTCATTGCATTTTAAGTGGAGGGAAAAACATAATATTTGAACATCTCAATTGAAGAAAAATAGCAGTAATGGGCTCACTTGAATAGAATACACTTTAGTGGATGAATATTATAAATACCAATGGCATGCCTCAATGTTAGGTCAACCATAAATCCTTAAAGGGGAGTGAGGAAGCTTTTTATTAGAGCCCATTGCATTCGTTTTTTCTTAAGTGATATGTTTGTACCCAAAAAGTAGATAAATCTTTTGAAATTGCATTGTAGCAAAGGATACAATTAAAAAAATTACAAAATTTAAATTTAACTAATTATTAACAATGCATTTATCCCTAGAAGACCTTAAAATTGTAAAAATTGTAGAAATGCAATGTTTTGTTTTTTAAATTCAATGTTAATGCCATTCCATTTTGAGTGGAGAGAAAAACATAATATTTGAATATGTTAATTAAAGACAAAATACACGTAATGGACTCACTTGAATAGAATACAATTTAGTGGATGAATATTATAAATACCAATCTTACCCTTCAATGTTGGGTCAAGCATAAATCTGTAGAGGAGAGCGGGGAAGCTTCTTATTAGACCCATTGCATTCGTTTTTTCTTAAGTGATATGTTTGTACCCAAAAAGTAGATAAATCATTTCAACTTGCATTGTAGGAAAGAAGACAATTAAAAAAATTATAAAATTTAAATTCAACTGATTATTGACAATGCATTTATCCCTAGAAGACTTTAAAATTGTAAAAATTGTAAAAATGCAATGTTTTGACTTTTAAATTTATTGTTAATACCATTGAATTTTGAGTGGAGAGAAAAACATAATATTTGAATATGTTAATTGAAGAAAAATACAAGTAATGGACTCACTTGAATAAAATACACTTTAGTGGATGAATATTATAAATACCCATGCATCAATTTTAGGTCATGCATAAATCTCTAGAGGGGAGTATGGAAGCTTCTTATTAGAATCCATTGCATTTTGCTTTTCTTAAGTGATATGTTTATACCCAAAAAGTAGATAAATCATTTCAAATTGCATTGTAGCAAAGGAGACAATTAAAAAAATTAGAAAATATAAATTCAAATGACTATTGACATTGCATTCATCTCTAGAAGACTTGAAAATTGTAAAAATTGTAAAAATGCAATATTTTGATTTTTAAATTCAATGTAAATGTCATTGCATTTTGAGTGAAGGGAAAAACATAATTTTTGAAAATATTAATTGAAGAAAAATACAAGTAATGGACTCACTAGAAAAGAATACACTTTAGTGGATGAATATTATAAATAGTAATCTCACACTTCAATTTTGGGTCAAGCATAAATCTCTAGAGGGGAGTGGGGAAGCTTCTTATTAAAGCCCATTTTATTCGCTTTTTCTTAAGTGATATGTTTGTACCCAAAAAGTAGATAAATTATTTCAACTTGCATTGTAGGAAAGAAGACAGTTAAAAAAATTATAAAATTTAAATTTAACTAATTATTGACAATGCATTTATCCCTAGAAGACTTTAAAATTGTAAAAATTGTAAAAATGCAATGTTTTGATTTTTAAATTTATTGTTAATACCATTGAATTTTAAGTAGAGAGAAAAACATAATCTTTGAATATGTTAATTGAAGAAAAATACAAGTAATGGACTCACTTGAATAAAATACACTTTAGTGGACGAATATTATATATACCCATGCATCAATTTCAGGTGATGCATAAATCTCTAGAGGGGAGTACGGAAGCTTCTTATTAGAATTCATTGCATTTGGCTTTTCTTAAGTGATATGTTTATACCCAAAAAGTAGATAAATCATTTCAAATTGCATTGTAGCAAAGGAGACAATTAAAAAAATTAGAAAATATAAATTCAAATGACTATTGACATTGCATTCATCTCTAGAAGACTTGAAAATTGTAAAAATTGTAAAAATGCAATATTTTGATTTTTAAATTCGATGTAAATGTCATTGCATTTTGAGTGAAGGGAAAAACATAATTTTTGAAAATATTAATTGAAGAAAAATACAAGTAATGGACTTACTAGAAAAGAATACACTTTAGTGAATGAATATTATAAATAACAATCCAACACTTCAATTTTGGGTCAACCATAAATCTCTATAGGGGAGTAGGTATGCTTCTTATTATAGTCCATTGCATTTGCATCTACTTAGGTAATATATTTGTACCCAAAAAGTAGATAAATAATTTCAAATTGCATTGTAGCAAAGGAGACAATTAAAAAATTACAAAATTTAAATTCAACTTATTATTGACAATGCATTTATCCCTAGAAGACTTTAAAATTGTAAAAATTGTATAAATGCAATGTTTTGATTTTTACATTCAATATTAATGTCATTGCATTTTGAGTAGAAAGAAAAACATAATATTTGAATATGTTAATTGAAGAAAAATACAAGTAATGGACTCATTTGAATAGAATACACTTTAGTGGATGAATATTATAAATACAAATCTTACGCTTCAATGTTGGGTCAAGCATAAACATCTAGAGGGGAGTGGGGAAGCTTCTTATTTGAAAGTTTCTATGCAAAAGAAAGTAAAGCCAAAAGAGCAATTTTTGCCATACAATCTATGATCCTACTTTTGTACAAAGAGGCTTCTTTTAACACTAACAAGCTTGAACCATCTTTGCCTAGTACTATTGTTGTTCTATTGTAGGAATTTGAAGATGAATTCCATGATGATGTCCCAAGTGGATTGCTACCTAAGAGAGGAATTAAGAATCAAATTGTTTTCATCCCTGGTGCATCCATTCCAAACCGGCTAGCATATAAGAGTAATCCTGAGGAGACAAAAGAGCATAAAAGACAGGTTGAAGAACTTATTTTCAAAGGATATGTGAGGGAAAGCATGAGTCATTGTGTAATTCCTATCCTACTTGTACGAGGAAAGTTCAACAGAAGGCATGCCAAGTGGATCAAATTAATTTAGACCTTTCCCTACATCATGAAGTATAAACAAGATGATGATTCGAGAATGAATCTTTTCGAGGATAGGGCAAATCTTTTCGAGGAAAGGGGGAATGATGAGAACCGTAGAGATGAAGGGTGGAAGGCTTCAAAGGATGCAAGAAGTCCATTGCGCATTCCAAGAGGCCTAATAACACGGGTTAGTGTCAGAAAGATGAAAGAAGAACTAAATAGGTTGATTAAGGACGTTTAGGCCAACCAAGCTTCAAATGGTGCGAATTCAAGCTTAGAAGAGAGTCCAGGCCTTATTAATATCATTAGAGTACTTAAATTGTTAGGACTAAGTAATAGTAGTCACTGCAAATTAGGAGTTTATTTTTTGTATAAGAATTTGTCTCTAGATAGGAATTCCTCCTAAATAAGGAATTGTCCTAAGTAGGAATTTGTGCCCCTTTAGGATTGCAAACTTAGCCTATAAATAGGCACCCCTTGTATACAAAAAATCATATAAGACAACTTTGAGTGAAATATAAAGCAAGGGTTTTTCTCCCTCGGTTCTTTTAAGAACTAAAGAACTTATCAAGAGGTACTTCTTCTTGTGGCATTCAAATCGACTTATCACTCCCAATTCCTTTCTTTTCTAGAGTGTGGCATCCATATCCTTCTTGAATACCCTAGGTTCATGTTCCTTCAAATATTGGGTCTAGGGTTTCTATTGTTAAACTCTAATTTAGCTTTCCTAGTTGTTCTTTGATTCCTTGTGTGCGTTAGGTCCCTAAGCCACGTCTTTTTGGGGTTTTCCGCATTAGTTGGTATCAGAGCTTGGCTCTAAATCAGGTTGAATCCACTCACTCTTCAATTTTCTACCTTGTGATTTATTTATTTTGATTCAATTTGTCTATTATGTGCATTACAATTCAAATGCGCAAATCTTTTTGTTTGTAATCCTTCTCAACGTGCTAATTTCAATTCCAATTGCTGTATTTAAGTGTTATACTGTTGTTTTGTGTTGAGCAAAAGAAAAAAAAAACAAAAAGAAGGATCAACAAAAAAAAAAAGAAAAAGAAGAAAAGAAAGAAAACATCAAATTTAAGTTATTAATAAAGTTAACAGTATGGTCATATTGGCCACAATAATAATAAAGTTTTCTTGCTTAACAAATGTCAGGTCAAGTATAAATCTCTAGAGGGGAGTGGGGAAGCTTCTTATTGGGGTCCATTGTATTCGTTTGTTCTAAAGTGACATGTTTGTACCCAAAAGTGGATAAATCATTTCAAATTGCACTTTAGTAAAGGAGACAATTAGAAAAATTACAAAATTCAAATTCAATTGATTATTTACAATGCATTTATTCCTATAAGACTTTAAAATTGTAATAATGCAATGTTTTGATTGTGAAATTCAATGTTAATGTCATTTCATTTTGAGTGGAGGGAAAAACCTAATATTTGAATATGTTAATTGAAGAAAAATACAAGTAATGGACACATTCGAATAGGATAGACTTTAGTGGATAAATATTATAAATACCAATCTCACGCTTTAATGTTGTGTCAAGCATAAATATCTAAAGGGGAGTGAGGAGGCTTCTTATTAGAGTCTATTGCATTCGCTTTTTCTTAAATGATGTGTTTCTACCCAAAGAGTAGAGAAATCTTTTCAAATTGAATTATAGCAAAGGAGACAATTAAAAAAATTACAAAATTCAAATTCAACTGATTATTTACAATGCATTTATTCCTAGAAGACTTTAAAATTGTAAAAATGCAATGTTTTGATTTTTAAATTTAATGTTAATGCCATTGCATTTTGAGTGGAGGGAAAAACCTAATATTTGAATATGTTAATTGAAGAAAAATACAAGTAATAGACACACTTGAATATAATACACTTTAGTGTATGAATATTATAAATACCAATCGCACGCTTAAATGTTAGGATCAAGAATAAATCTTTAGAGGGGAGTGGGGAAGCTTCTTATTAGAGTCCATTGTATTCGTTTTTTCCTAAGTGATATGTTTGTACCCAAAAAGTAGATAAATCATTTTAAATTGCATTGTAGCAAGGGAGACAATTAAAAAAATTATAAAATTTCAATTCAACTGATTATTGACATTGCATTTATCCCTAAAAGACTTTAAAATTGTAAAAATTGTAAAAATGCAATGTTTTGATTTTTGAATTCAATGTCAATTCCATTGCATTTTGAGTGGAGACAAAAACATAATATTTGGATATGTTAATTAAAGAAAAATTCAAGTAATGGACTCACTTCAATAGAATACACTTTAGTGGTTGAAAATTATAAATACCAATCTCACGCTTTAATCTTGGATCAAGCATAAACCTCTAGAGGAGAGTGAGGAAGCTTCTAATCAGAGTCCATTGCATTCACTTTTCCTAAGCGATATGTTAGCACCCAAAAATTAGATAAATCATTTCTAATTGCATTATAGCAAGGGAGACAATTAAAAAAATTACAGAATTTAAATTCAATTGATTATTGAATATCCATTTATCCCTAGAAGACTTTAAAAGTGTAAAAATGCAATGTTTTGATTTTTAAATTCAATGTTAATGTCATTGCATTTTGAGTGGAGGGAAAAAGCTAATATTTGAATATATTAATTGAAGAAAAATACAAGTAATGGACACACTTGAATATAATACACTTTAGTGTATAAATATTAGAAATACCAATCACACGCTTAAATGTCAGGTCAAGTATAAATCTCTAGAGGGGAGTGGGGAAGCTTCTTATTAGAGTCCATTATATTCATTTTTTCCTAAGTGATATGTTTGTACCCAAAAAGTAGATAAATCATTTCAAATTGCATTGTAGCAAGGGAGACAATTAAAAAAATTATAAAATTTAAATTCAATTGATTATTGACATTGCATTTATCCCCAAAAGATTTTAAAATTGTAAAAATTGTAAAAATGCAATGTTTTGATATTTGAATTCAATGTCAATTCCATTACATTTTGAGTGGAGACAAAAACATAATATTTGGATATGTTAATTGAAGAAAAATTCAAGTAAAGGACTCACTTGAATATAATACACTTTAGTGGTTGAATATTATAAATACCAATCTCACGCTTCAATCTTGGATCAGGCATAAACCTCTAGAGGGGAGTGAGGAAGCTTCTAATTAGAGTCTATTGCATTTGCTTATTCCTAAGCGATATGTTAGTACCTAAAAATTAGATAAATCATTTCTAATTACATTATAGCAAAGGAGACAATTAAAAAAATTATAGAATTTAAATTCAATTAATTATTGACAATCCATTTATCCCTAGAAGACTTTAAAAGTGTAAAAATGCAATGTTTTGATTTTTAAATTGAATGTTAATGCCATTGCATTTTGAGTGGAGGGAAAAAGCTAATATTTGAATATGTTAATTGAAGAAAAATACAAATAATGGACACTCTTGAATATAATACACTTTAGTGTATAAATATTAGAAATACCAATCACATGCTTAAATGTTAGGTCAAGTATAAATCTTTAGAGGGGAGTGGGAAAGCTTCTTATTGGAGTCCATTGTATTCATTTGTTCCTAGGTGATATGTTTGTACCCAAAAAGTAGATAAATCATTTTGAATTGCATTGTAGCAAAGGAGACAATTAAAAAAATTACAAAATTCAAATTTAACTGATTATTTACAATGGATTTATTCCTAGAAGATTTTAAAATTGTAAAAATGCAATATTTGATTTTTAAATTCAATGTTAATGCCATTTCATTTTGAGTGGAGGGAAAAACCTAATATTTAAATATGTTAATTGAAGAAAAATACAAGTAGTGGACACACTTGAATATAATACACTTTATTGTATGAATATTATAAATACCAATCGCATGCTTAAAAGTTAGGTCGAGTATAAATTTCTAGAGGAGAGTGGGGAAGCTTCTTATTAAAGTCCATTGTATTCAATTTTTCCTAAGTGATATGTTTGTACCCAAAAAGTAGATAAATCATTTCAAAGTGCATTGTAGCAAGGGAGACAATTAAAAAAATTATAAAATTTAAATTCAACTGATTATTGACATTGTATTTATCCCCAAAAGACTTTAAAATTGTAAAAATGCAATGTTGTGATTTTTGAATTCAATGTCAATTCCATTGCTTTTTGTGTGGAGACAAAAACAAAATATTTGGATATGTTAATTGAAGAAAAATTCAAGTAATGGACTCACTCGAATAGAATACACTTTAGTGGTTGAATACTATAAATACCAATCTCACGCTTCAATCTTGGATCAGGCATAAACCTCTAGAGGGGAGTGAGGAAGCTTCTAATTAGAGTTCATTGCATTCGCTTTTTCCTAAGCGATATGTTAGTACCCAAAAATTAGATAAATAATTTCTAATTGCATTATAGCAAAGGTTACAATTAAAAAATTATAGAATTTAAATTCAATTGATTATTGAGAATCCATTTATCCTTATAAGACTTTAAAAGTGTAAAAATGCAATGTTTTGATTTTTAAATTCAATGTTAATGTCATTGCATTTTGAGTGGAGAGAGAAACCTAATATTTGAATGTTAATTGAAGAAAAGTGCAAGTAATGGACTCTCCTGAATATAATACATTTTCGTAGATGAATATTATAAATACCAATCTCACGCTTCAATGTTGGGTCAAGCATAAACCTCTATAGGGGAGTGGGGAAGCTTCTTATGAGAGTCCACTGCATTTGTTTTTTCATAAGTGATATGTTCATACCCAAAAATTAGATAAATCATTTCAAATTGCATTGTAGTAAAGAAGACAATTAAAAAAATTACAAAATTTAAATTCAACTGACTATTGACAATGCATTTATCCCTAGAAAACTTTAAAATTGTAAAAATTGTAAAAATGCAATGTTTTCTTTTTTAAATTCATTATTAATACCATTGCATTTTAAGAGGAGAGAAAAACTTAATATTTTAATAAGTTAATTGAAGAAAAATACAAGCAATGGACTCACTTGAACAGAATACACTTTAGGGGATGAATAATATAAATACTAATCGCATGCTTCAATGTTGGGTCAAGCATAAATCTCTAGAGGGGAGTGGGAAGCTTTTTATTAAAGTCCATTGCATTTGCTTTTTCTTAATTTATATGTTTGTACCCAAAAAGTAGATAAATCATTTTAAATTGCATTGTAGCGAATGAGACAATTAAAAAAATTACAAAATTTAAATTCAACTGATTATTGACAATGCATTTATCCCCAAAAAAAGTTCAAAATTGTAAACATTGCAAAAATGCAATGTTTTGATTTTAAATCAATGTTAATGCTATTTCATTTTGAGTGGACAGAAAAATATAATATTTGAATATGTTAATTGAGGAAAATTACAAGTAATGGAGTCCTTCGAATAGAATGGACTTTAGCAGATGAATATTATAAATAATAATCTCATGCTTTAATTTTGGGCCAAGCATAAATTTCCCAAGGTGAGTGAGGAAGCTTCTTATTAGAGCCCATTGCATTTGCTTTTTCTTAAGTGATATGTTTGTACCCAAAAAGTAGATAAATCATTTTAGATTGAATTGTAGCAAATGAGAGAATTAAAAAAATTACAAAATTTTAATTCAACATATTCTTAACAATGCATTTATTCCTAGAAGGCCTCAAAATTGTAAAAATTGTAGAAATGCAATGTTTTGATTTTTAAATTCAATGTTAATGCCATTGAATTTTGAATGGAGAGAAAAGCATAATATTTGAATATGTTAATTGAAGAAAAATACAAGTAATGGACTCACTTGAACAAAATACAATTTAGTGGATGAATATTATGAATACCAATCTCACCCTTTAATGTTGGGTGAAGCATAAATCTTTAATAGGGAGTGGGGAAGCTTCTTGTTAGAGCCCATTTCATTCGCTTTTTCTTAAGCAGTATGTTTGTACCCAAAAAGTAGATAAATCATTTCAAATTGCATTGTAGGAAAGAAGAGGATTAAAAAATTACAAAATTTAAATTGAAATGATTATTGACAATGTATTTATCCCTAGAAGACTTTAAAATTGTAAAAATGCAATGTTCTGTTTCTTAAATTTATTGTTAATGCCATTGAATTTTGAGTGGAGAGAAAAACATAATATTTCAATATGTCAATTTTAGAAAAATACAAGTAATGGACTCACTTGAACAAAATACAATTTAGTGGATGAATATTATGAATACCAATCTCACCCTTTAATGTTTGGTGAAGCATAAATCTTTAATAGGGAGTGGGGAAGCTTCTTGTTAGAGCCCATTTCATTCGTTTTTTCTTAAGCAGTATGTTTGTACCCAAAAAGTAGATAAATCATTTCAAATTTCATTATAGAAAAGAAGAGAATTAAAAAATTACAAAATTTTAATTGAATTGATTATTGACAATGTATTTATCCCTAGAAGACTTTAAAATTGTAAAAATTGTAAAATTGCAATGTTCTGTTTCTTAAATTTATTGTTAATGCCATTGAATTTTGAGTGGTGAGAAAAACATAATATTTCAATATGTCAATTTTAGAAAAGTACAAGTAAAAGACTTACTTGAATAGAATACAATTTAGTGGATGAATATTATGAACACCAATCTCACCCTATAATGTTAGGTCAATCATAAATCTCTAGTGGGGAGTGGGGAAGCTTCTTGTTCGGGCCCATTGCATTTGCTTTTTCTTAAGTGATATGTTTGTACCCAAAAAGTAAATAAATCATTTCAAATTGCATTATATCAAAGGAAACAATTAAAAAAATTACAAAATTTAAATTGAACTAATTATTGACAATATATTTATCCCTATAAGATTTTAAAATTGTAAAAATTCAAAAAATGCAATGTTCTGATTCTTAAATTTATTGTTAATACCGTTGAATTTTTGAGTGGTGAGAAAAACATAATATTTGAATATGTTAATTTTAGAAAAATACAAGTAATGGACTCACTCGAATAGAATATGTTTTAGTAGATGAATATTATAAACAACAATCCCACGCTTCAATTTTGGGTCAAGCATAAATCTCTAGAGGGGAGTGGGGAAGCTTCTTATTAAAGTTTGAAGTTCCCAACTTCACCTTAGGATCTACTAGTTTGTGATACTGAGAGGGGGGGTGAATCAGTATCACCACAATTCTCAATTCGCAGGAAAGTGAACAACTTCAATCTCTTCTTAAAAGCGAACTCTTTCTCAGGTTCGACTAAGGTAGATCTATTGCGACCTACTAATCACAATAGTCCCCAAAGTCACCTTTCAGACACCTTGCCTAATAGACAATTCGGATGTTCTTGTTTAGGTCTTCGTTAGGTTATGGGTTGGCTGATACTTTAGCTGCGTTCACAACTCAATTCAAAACACAGAACGTAAAGCAAATTAAGGACACATGAGATTTACGTGGTTCCATCAATGTGACCTACATCCATGGTGGTAGGGACTCTCCCTTACCGAGACTATCCACTATACTTGAGAATTCTAGTTACAATGGATGTCTTAATCTTCTGCTCCTTTCACTATTGCAATTACTAAGCAAGTACAATACAAAGAGTGTCACTTACTGTGTCTACCCTTCTTCTAGCTTGTCTTGCCTCTGTTGAATTGAAAGGCTGCTCCACTGCCGCTTAGAAGTTCACCGCAACGCTCTCTAACCTCTCTTGAAGAAATCTGGAAATACGTTGAGTTTTTTCCGATGCTTCGCCGAATTCCTTCTCTAGGTTGTTTCACACAACTCCTGCTTTCACCGTCTCACGGTTTCACAGCTTGCACTCAAGCTTCTGGTCTGCCGTTTCACGTCTCACAGCCTGCCCCACGCTTCTGATCAGTCACGCCGTTGCACGTTCTGGTCTCACGCTTCTGGTCTGCTGTTTCATGTCTCTTGGCCTGCCTCACACTACTGGTTTTTCTGGTTCACGTCTCTCGGCCTGCCTCACGCTTCTAGTCTGCTGTCTTCTCTTCCGGGTGGTCTCACGGATACCAGGTCTGCTGTCTTCTCTTCCGGGTGGTCTCACGGATACCAGGTCTGCTGTCTTCTCTTCCGAGTGGTCTGTTTCTTATTTCTCCTCTTGCTGGTTGTGCGTTTCTGGTTTGGTTGTAGGATGTGTTTCTGGTTTGCTTGCAGGAGGCGTTTCTGGTTTGCTTGCAGGAGGTCGCACGTTCTGGTTTGCTCTCCTGGTGGTGACGTTTCTGGTTTGCTCTCCCAGTGGTGTCGTTTCTGATCTCTTGCCGTTATGCTCGCTCTTCCTTTTTGGCTGGTTGTTGTAGGGTTGCTGTTTTTTCAATTGTGTTGGCCCTCTGCCCTAGTTTTGTCTTCCAAGGCCTTTATATACTCTCTTCCATGAAACCCTAATAGGGCTTACATGGCGGATTTACTTTCTTGCCCTTCCATGTGACTTTACTGCCCTTCCATGTGACTTTACTCTCTTACACACTTAACCCTAGTTGACAACAATTACAACCCATACAAGGCTGTGGGAACAACAAAGTCCATTTCATTCACTTTTTTTTAATTCATATGTTTGTACCCAAAAAGTGGATAAATCATTTCAAATTGCATTATTGTAAAGGAGACAGTTAAAAAAATTACAAAATTTAAATTTAACTAATTATTAACAATGCATTTATCCCTAAAAGAGTACAAAAATTGTAAGAATTGTAAAAATGCAATGTTTTGATTTTAAATTCAATGTTAATGCTATTCCATTTTGAGTGGATAGAAAAATATAATATTTGAATATATTAATTGAAGAAAAATACAAGTAATGGAGTCCTTGGAATAAAATACACTTTGGTAGATGAATATTATAAATAGCAATCCCACGCTTCAATTTTAGGTCAAGCATAAATCTCTAGAGGGGTGTAGGGAAGCTTCTTATTAGAGTCCACTAAATTTGCTTTTTTTTAAGTAATATGTTTGTACCCAAAGAGCAGATAAATCATTTCAAATTGCATTGTTGCAAAGGAGACAACTGAAAAAATTACAAAATTTAAATTCAACTGATTATTGACAATGCATTTATCCCTAGAAGACTTAAAAATTGTAAAAATGCAATGTTTTGATTTTTAAACTCAATCCTGATGCCATTGCATTTTGAGTGGAGAGAAAAACAAAATTTTTGAATATGTTAATTGTAGAAAAATACGAGTAATGGACTCACCTAAATATAATACACTTTATGTGATGAATAATATAAATACTAATCACATGCTTCAATGTTGGGTCAAGTATAAATCTCTAGAGGAGAGTGGGGAAGCTTCTTATTAAAGTCCATTGTAATCGCTTTTTCTTAATTTATATGTTTGTACCCAAAAAGTAGATAAATCATTTCAAATTGCATTGTGGCAAAGGGGACAATTAAAAAAATTACAAAATTTAAATTCAACTGATTGTTGAGAATGCATTTATCCCTAAAAGAGTACAAAATTGTAAAAATTATAAAAATGCAATGTTTTGATTTTAAATTCAATGTTAATGCTATTGCATTTTGAGTGGATAGAAAAACATAATATTTGAATATGTTAATTGAAGAAAAATACAAGTAATGGACTTGCTTGAATATAATACACTTTAGTGGATGAATATTATAAATACCAATTGTACGCTTTAATGTTGGGTTAAGTATAAATCTCTAGAGGGGAGTGGGGAAGCTTTTTATTATAGTGCATTGCATTTGCTTTTTCTTAAGTGATATGTTTGTACCCAAAAAGTAAATAAATCATTTCAAATTGCATTGTAGGAAAGAAGACATTTAAAAAATTACAAAATTTAAATTGAACTGATTATTAACAATGCATTTATCCTTAAAAGACTTTCAAAATTGTAAAAATTGTAAAAATGCAATGTTTTGATTTTCAAATTTATTGTTAATGCCATTGGATTTTAAGTGGATAAAAAAAATATAATATTTGAATATGTTAATTGAAGAAAAATACAAGTAATAGACTCACTTGAATAAAATACACTTTAGTGAATGAATATTGCAAATAGCAATCCCACGCTTCAATTTTGGGCCATGCATAAATCTCTAGAGGGGAGTAAGGAAGTTTCTTATTAGAGTCCATTGCATTTGACTTTTCTGAAGTGATATGTTTGTACCCAAAAAGTAGATAAATCATTTCCAATTGCATTGTAGCAAAGGAGACAATTAAGAAAATTACAAAATTGAAATTTAACTTATTATTGACAATGCATTTATCCCTTGAAGTCTTTAAAATTTTAAAAATATTAAAAATGCAATGTTTTGATTTTTAAATTCAATGTTAATGCCATTGCATTTTGAGTGGAGAGGAAAACAAAAAATTTGAACATGTTTATTGAAGAAAAATACAAGTAATGGACTCATTTGAATAAAATACGCTTTAGTAGATGAATGTTATAAACAACAATCCCACTCTTTAATTTTGGGTCAAGCATAAACCACTAGAGGGGAGTGGGGAAGCTTATTATTAGACTCCATTGGATTCGCTCTTCCTTCAGTGATATATTTATACCCAAAAAGTAGATGAATCATTTCAAATTGCATTGTAGCAAATGAGAGACTTAAAAAAATTACAAAATTTTAATTCAACTAATTATTGATAATGCATTAATCCCTAGAAGGCTATAAAATTGTAAAAATTGTAAAAATGCAATGTTTTGATTTTTAAATTTAATGTTAATACCATTGCATTTTGAGTGGAGAGAAAAACATAATATTTGGAAATGTTAATTGAAGAAAAATACAAGTAATGGACTCACTTGAATATAATACACTTTAGGGGATGAATATTATAAATACCAATCTCACGCTTGAATGTTGGGTCAAGCATAAATCTTTAGAGGGGAGTGTGGGAGCTTCTTATTAGAGTCCATTGCATTTGCTTTTTCTTAAGTGATATGTTTGTACCCAAAAAGTAGATAAATTATTTGAGATTGCATTGTAGCAAAGGGTACAACTAAAAAAATTCCAATATTTAAATTCAACTAATTATTAACAATGCACTTAACCCTAGATGACTTTAAAATTGTAAAAATGCAATGTTTCAATTTTTAAATATATCATTAATGCCATTGCATTTTGAGTGGAGAGAAAAACATAATATTTGAAGAGAATACACATTTCTAAATGAATACTTTAAATACCAATCTCACGCTTCAATGTTGGGTCAAGCACAAACCTCTAGAGGGGAGTGGGGAAGCTTCTTGTTAGAGTCCATTGCTTTCGCTTTTTGTTAAGCGATATGTTCTTACCCAAAAAGTAGATAAATCATTTCAAATTGCATTGTAGTAAATAAGACAATTAGAAAAATTACAAAATTTAAATTCAAGTTATTATTGACAATCCATTTATCACTAGAAGACTTTAAAAGTGTAAAAATGCAATGTTTTGATTTTTAAATTTGATGTTAATGCCATAGCATTTTGAGTGGAGGGAAAAACATAATATTTGAATATGTAAATTGAAGAAAAATACAAGTAATGGACTCACTTGAATAGGATAGACTTTAGTGGATGAATATTATAAATACCAATCTCACGCTTCAATGTTGGGTCAAGTATAAATCTTTAAAGGGGAGTGTAGAGGCTTCTTATTAGAGTTCATTGCATTCGCTTTTTCTTAATTGAAGTGTTTGTACCCAAAAAGTAGATAAATCATTTCAAATTGCATTGTAGCAAGGGAGAAAATTAAAAAACATTCCAACATTGAAATTCAACTGATAATTGATAATGCATTTAACCTTAGAAGACTTTAAAATTGTAAAAATGCAATGGTTTGATTTTTACATTCTATGTTAATGCCATTGCATTTTGAGTGGAGAGAAAAACATAATATTTGAATATGTTAATTGAGGAAAAACACAAGTAATTGACTCTCTTGAATAAAATACACTTTAGTGGATGAATATTATAAATAGCAATCCCACGCTTCAATTTTAAGTCAAGCATAAATCTCCAGATAGGAGTGGGGAATCTTCTTATTATAATCCATTGCATTTGCTTTTACTTAGGAAATATGTTTGTACCCAAAAAGTAGATAAGTCGTTTCAAATTGCATTGTAGCAAAGGCTACAATGAAAAAAATTACAAAATTTAAATTCACCTGATTATTAACAATGCATTTATCCCTAGAAGACTTTAAATTTGTAAAAATTGTAAAAAGCAATGTTTAGATTTTCACCTTCTATATTAATGCCATTTCATTTTGAGTGGAGAGAAAAACATTATATTTGAATATGTTAATTGAAAAAAAATACAAGTAATGGACTCACTTGAATAGAATACACTTTAGGAGATGAATATTATAAATACCAATCTCACACTTCAATGTTGGGTCAAGCATAAACCTCTAGAGAGGAGTGAGGAAGCATCTTATTATAGTCCATTGTATTCGCTTTTTCTTAAGTGATATGTTTGTACCCAAAAATTAGATAAATCATTTCAAATTGCATTGTAACAAAGGAGACAATTAAAAAAATTACAAAATTTAAATTCAACTGATTATTGACTATATATTTATCCCTATAAGACTTTAAATTTGTAAAAATTGTAGAAATGCAATGTTTTGATTTTTAGATTCTATGTTAATGTCATTGCATTTTAAGTGGAGAGAAAAACATAATATTTGAATATGTTAATTGAAGACAAATACAAGTAATGGACTTACTTGAATATCATACACTTTAATGGATGAATATTATAAATACCAATCTCATGCTTCAAAGTTGGGTCAAGCATAAACCTCTAAAGGGGACTTAGGAAGCCTCATATTAAAGTCCATTGCATTAGCTTTTACTTAGGTAATATGTTTGTTCCCAAAAAGTAGATAAATCATTTCAAATTGCATTGTAGCAAAGGAGACAATCAAAAAATTCCAACATTGAAATTCAACTGATTATTGACAATGCATTCAACCCTAGAAGACTTTAAAATTGTAAAAATTGTAAAAATGCAATGCTTTGATTTTTAAATAGATCGTTAATGCCATTGCATTTTGAGTGGAGAGAAAAACATAATATTTGAATATGTTAATTGAGGAAAAAATACAAGTAATGGACTCACTTGAATAGAATACAACTTAGTGGATGAATATTATAAATAGCAATCCCACGCTTCAATTTTGGGACAAGCATAAATCTCTAGATGAAAGTGGGGAAGCTTCTTATTATAGTCCATTGCATTCACTTTTTCTTAAGTGATATGTTTGTACCCAAAAATTAGATAAATCATTTCAAATTGCATTGTAGCAAAGGAGACAATTAAAAAAATTACAAAATTTAAATTCACCAGATTATTGACAATATATTTTGTAAAAATTGTAAAAATACAATGTTTTGATTTTTACATTCTATGTTAATGCCATTGCATTTTGTGTGGAGAGAAAAACATAATATTCAAATATGTTAATTGAAGAAAAATACAAGTAGTGAACTCACTTGAATATAATACACTTTAGTGTATGAATATTATAAATACCAATTTCACACTTCAATGTTGGGTCAAGTATAAATCTCTAAAAGGGAGTGCAGAGGCTTCTTATTAAAGTCCATTGCATTCACTTTTTCTTAATTGATGTGTTTGTACCAAAAAAGTAGATAAATAATTTCAAATTGCATTATAGTAAGGGTGACAATTAAAAAAATTACAAAATTCAAATTCAACTGATTATTGACAATGCATTTTTTCTTAGAAGACTTTAAAATTGTAAAAATGCAATGTTTTGATTTTAAAATTCAATGTTAATGCCATTCCATTTTAAGTGGAGAGAAAAACATAATATTTGAATATGTTAATTGAAAAAAAATACAAGTAATGGACTCACTTGAATATAATACACTTTAGCGGATGAATATTTTAAATACCAATTTCACGCTTCAATGTTAGGTCAAGCATAAACCTCTAGAGGGGAGTGAGGAAGTTTCTTATTAGTGTCCATTGCATTTGCTTTTTCTTAAGTGATATGTTTGTACCCAAAAAGTAGATAAATCATTTCAAATTGGATTATAGCAAAGTAGACAATTAAAAAAATTCCAACATTAAAATTCAACTAATTATTGATAATGCATTTAACCCTAGAAAGCTTTAAAATTGTTAAAGTTGTATAATGCAATGTTTTGATTTTTATATAGATCGTTAATGCCATTGCATTTTGAGTGGAGAGAAAAACATAATATTTGGGTATGTTAATTGAAGAAAAATACAAGTAATGGACTCATTTGAATAGAATACACTTTAATGGATGAATATTATAACTACCAATCTCATGCTTGAATGTTGGGTCAAGCATAAATCTCTAGAGGGGAGTGGGAAAGCTTCTTACTAGAGCCCATCATGTATGCTTTTTCTTAAGTGATATGTTTGTACCCAAAAAGTAAGTAAATCATTTCAAATTGCATTGTAGCAAAGGAGACAATTAAAAAAATTCCAACATTAAAATTCAACTGATTGTTGACAATGCATTTAACCCTAGAAGGCTTTAAAATTGTAAAAATTGTATAATGTAATGTTTTGATTTTTATATAGATCGTTAATGCCATTGCATTTTGAGTGGAAAGAAAAACATAATATTTGAATATGTTAATTGAAGAAAAATACAAGTAATGGACTCACTTGAATAGAATACATTTTAGTGGATGAATATTATAAATACGAATCTCACGCTTTAATGTTGGGTCAAGCATAAATCTGTAATGGGGAGTGGGGAAGCTTCTTATTATAGTCCATTGCATTTGCTTTTACTTAGGTAATATGTTTGTACCCAAAAATTAGATAAATCGTTTCAAATTGCATTGTAGCATAGGAAACAATCATAAAAATTGCAAAATTTAAATTTAATTGATTATTGATAATGCATTTATCCCTAGAAGACTTTAAATTTGTAAAATTGTAAAAAAGGAATGTTTTGATTTTTACATTTTATGTTAATGCCATTGGATTTTGAGTGGAGAGAAAAACATTATATTTGAATATGTTAAATGAAGAAAAATACAAGTAATGGACTCACTTGAATAAAATACACTTTTGTGGATGAATATTATAAATAGGAATGTGACACTTCAATTTTGGGTGAAGCATAAATTTCTAGAGGGGAGTGGAGAAGCTTCTTGTTAAAGTCCATTGCATTTGCTTTTTCTTAAGTGACATGTTTGTACCCAAAAAGTAGATAAATCATTTCAAACTGCATTGTAGCAAATGAGACAATTAAAAAAAAATTAAAAAATTTAAATTCAACTGATTGTTGATAATGCATTTATCCGTAGAATACGTTAAAATTGTAAAAATTGTAGAAATGCAATGTTTTGAATTTTACATTTTATATTAATGCCATTGCATTTTGAGTGGAGAGAAAAACATAATATTTGAATATGTTAATTGAAGAAAAATACAAGTATTGGACTCACTTGAATAGAATACACTTTAGTGGATGAATATTATAAATAGCAAACCCATGCTTCAATTTTGGGTCAAGCATAAATCTCTAGAGGGTTGTTGGGAGGCTTTTTACTAGAGTCCATTGCATTTGCTTTTTCTTAAGTAATGTGTTTGTACCCAAGAAGTAGATAAATCATTTCAACTTGCATTGTAAGAAAGAAGACAATTAAAAAAATTATAAAATTTAAATTCAACTAATTATTGACACTGCATTTATCCTTAGAAGACTTTAAAATTGTAAAAATTCTAAAAATGCAATGTTTTGACTTCTAAATTCAATGTAAATGTCATTGCATTTTGAGTAGAGGGGAAAACATACTATTTGAACATGTCAATTGAAGAAAAATAGCAGTAATGGGCTCGCTTGAATAGAATACACTTTAGTGGATGAATATTATAAATACCAATGGCGCGCTTCAATGTTGTGCCAGGCATAAATCTTTAGAGGGGAGTGAGGAAGCTTTTTATTAGAGTCCATTGCATTTGGCTTTTCTTAAGTGATATGTTTGTACCCAAAAAGTAGATAAATCATTTGAAATTGAATTGTAGCAAAGGAGACAATTAAAAATATTAAAAAATATAAATTCAAATGACTATTGACATTGTATTTATCCTTAGAAGACTTGAAAATTGTAAAAATTGTAAAAATGTAATGTTTTGATTTTTAAATTCAATGTAAATGTCATTGCATTTTGAGTGGAGGGAAAAACATAATATTTGAATATGTCAATTGAAGAAAAACAGCAATAATGGGCTCGCTTGAATAGAATATACTTTAGTGGATGAATATTATAAATACGAATGGCACGCTTTAATGTTGGGTCAGGCATAAATCTTTCGAGGGGAGTGGGGAAGCTTCTTATTAGAGCCCATTGCATTCGCTTTTTTTTAAGTGATATGTTTGTACCCAAAAAGTAGATAAATTATTTTAACTTGCATTGTAGGAAAGAAGACAGTTAAAAAAATTATAAAATTTAAATTCAACTGATTTTTGACAATGTATTTAACCCTAGAAGACTTTAAAATTGTAAAAATTGTAAAAATGCAATGTTTTGATTTTTAAATTTATTGTTAATACCATTGAATTTTGGGTAGAGAGAAAAACATAATATTTGAATATGTTAATTGAAGAAAAATACAAGTAATAGACTCACTTGAATAAAATACACTTTAGTGGTTGAATATTATAAATACCCATGCAACAATTTTGGGTCATGCATAAATCTCTAGAGGGAAGTAAGGAAGCTTCTTATTAGAGTCCATTGCATTTGGCTTTTCTTAAGTGATATGTTTTTACCCAAAAAGTAGATAAATCATTTCAAATTGCATTGTAGCGAAGGAGACAATTAAAAAAATTAGAAAATATAAATTCAAATGACTATTGACATTGAATTTATCCCTAGAAGACTTGAAAATTGTAAAAATGCAATGTTTTGATTTTTAAATTCGATGTAAATGTCATTGCATTTTGAGTGAAGGGAAAAACATAATTTTTGAAAATATTAATTGAAGAAAAATACAAGTAATGGACTTACTAGAAAAGAATACACTTTAGTGGATGAATATTATAAATAGCAATCCAACACTTCAATTTTGGGTCAACCATAAATCTCTATAGGGGAGTAGGTATGCTTCTTATTATAGTCCATTGCATTTGCATCTACTTAGGTAATATATTTGTACCCAAAAAGTAGATAAATAATTTCAAATTGCATTGTAGCAAAGGAGACAATTAAAAAATTACAAAATTTAAATTCAACTTATTATTGACAATGCATTTATCCCTAGAAGACTTTAAAATTGTAAAAATTGTATAAATGCAATGTTTTGATTTTTACATTCAATATTAATGTCATTGCATTTTGAGTAGAAAGAAAAACATAATATTTGAATATGTTAATTGAAGAAAAATACAAGTAATGGACTCATTTGAATAGAATACACTTTAGTGGATGAATATTATAAATACCAATCTTACGCTTCAATGTTGGGTCAAGCATAAACATCTAGAGGGGAGTGGGGTAGCTTCTTATTTGAATGTTTCTATGCAAAAGAAAGTAATGCCAAAAGAGCAATTTTTGCCATACAATCTATGATCGTACTTTTGTACAAAGAGGCTTCTTTTAACACTAGCAAGCTTGAACCATCTTTGCCTAGTACTATTGTTGTTCTATTGCAGGAATTTGAAGATGAATTCCATGATGATGTCCCAAGTGGATTGCTACCTAAGAGAGGAATTAAGAATCAAATTGTTTTCATCCCTGGTGCATCCATCCCAAACTGGCCAACATATAAGTATAATCCTGAGGAGACAAATGAGTGTAAAAGACAGGTTGAAGAACTTATTTTCAAAGGATATGTGAGGGAAAGCATAAGCCATTGTACAGTTCCTATCCTACTTGTACGAGGAAAGTTGAACAGAAGGCATGCCAAGTGGATCAAATTAATTTAGACCTTTCCCTACATCATCAAGTATAAACAAGATGATGATTCGAGAACGAATCTTTTTGAGGAAAGGGGGAATGATGAGAATCATAGAAATGAAGGGTGGAAGGCTTCAAAGGATGCAAGAAGTCCATTGCGCATTCCAAGAGGCCTAATAACACGGGCTAGAGTCAGAAAGATGAAAGAAGAAGTAAATGGGCTGATTAAGGACGTTCAGGCCAACCAAGCTTCAAATGGTGCGAATTCAAGCTTGGAAGAGAGTCTAGGGCTTATTAATATCATTAGAGTACTTAAAGTGTTAGGACTAAGTAATAGTAGTCACTGCAAATTAGGAGTTTATTTTTTGTATAAGAATTTGTCTCTAGATAGGAATTCCTCCTAAATAAGGAATTGTCCTAAGTAGGAATTTGTGCCCCTTTAGGATTTCAAACTTAGCCTATAAATAGGCACCCCTTGTATACAAAAAATCATATAAGACAACTTTGAGTGATATATAAAGCAAGGGTTTTTCTCCCTTAGTTCTTTTAAGAACTAAAGAACTTATCAAGAGGTACTTCTTCTTGTGGCGTTCAAATCGACTTATCACTCCCAATTCCTTTCTTTTCTAGAGTGTGGCATCCATATCCTTCTTGAATACCCTAGGTTCGTGTTCCTTCGAATATTGGGTCTAGGGTTTCTGTTGTTAAACTCTACTTTAGCTTTCCTAATTGTTCTTTGATTTCTTGTGTGCGTTGGGTCCCTAAGCCACGTCTTTTTGGGGTTTCCCGCATCAGTTGGTATCAAAGCTTGGCTCTAAATCAGGTTGAATCCACTCACTCTTCAATTTTCTACCTTGTGATTTATTTATTTTGATTCAATTTGTCTATTATGTGCATTAAAATTCAAATGCACAAATCTGTTTGTTTGTAATCCTTCACAACGTGCTAATTTCAATTCCAATTGTTGTATCTAAGTGTTTTATTGTTCTTTTGTGTTAAGCAAAAGAAAAAAAAACAAAAAGAAGGATCAATGAAAAAAAAAAGAAAAAGAAGAAAAGAAAGAAAACATCAAATTTAAGTTATTAATAAAGTTAACAGTATGGTTATATTGGCCACAATAATAATAAAGTTTTCTTACTCAACAAATGTCAGGTCAAGTATAAATCTCTATAGGGGAGCGGGGAAGCTTCTTATCGGAGTCCATTGTATTCGTTTGTTCTAAAGTGATATGTTTGTACCCAAAAAGTAGATAAATCATTTCAAATTGCACTGTAGTAAAGGAGACAATTAGAAAAATTACAAAATTCAAATTCAACTGATTATTTACAATGCATTTATTCCTAGAAGACTTTAAAATTGTAATAATGCAATGTTTTGATTGTTAAATTCAATGTTAATGTCATTGCATTTTGAGTGGAGGGAAAAACCTAATATTTGAATATGTTAATTGAAGAAAAATACAAGTAATGGACACATTCGAATAGGATAGACTTTAGTGGATAAATATTATAAATACCAATCTCACACTTTAATGCTAGGTCAAGCATAAATATCTAAAGGGGAGTGAGAAGGCTTCTTATTAGAGTCCATTGCATTCGCTTTTTCTTAAATGATGTGTTTGTACCCAAAGAGTAGAGAAATCTTTTCAAATTGCATTATAGCAAAGGAGACAATTAAAAAAATTACAAAATTCAAATTCAACTAATTATTTACAATGCATTTATTCCTAGAAGACTTTAAAATTGTAAAAATGCAATGTTTTGATTTTTAAATTCAATGTTAATGCCATTGCATTTTGAGTGGAGGGAAAAACCTAATATTTGAATATGTTAATTGAAGAAAAATACAAGTAGTGGATACACTTGAATATAATACACTTTAGTGTATGAATATTACAAATACCAATCGCACGCTTAAAAGTTAGGTCAAGTATAAATTTCTAGAGGAGAGTGGGGAAGCTTCTTATTAGAGTCCATTGTATCCGTTTTTTCCTAAGTGATATGTTTGTACCCAAAAAGTAGATAAATCATTTCAAATTGCATTGTAGCAAGGGAGACAATTAAAAAAATTATAAAATTTAAATTCAACTGATTATCGACATTGCATTTATCCCCAAAAGACTTTAAAATTGTAAAAATTGTAAAAATGCAATGTTTTGATTTTTGAATTCAATGTTAATTCCATTACATTTTTAGTGGAGACAAAAACATAATATTTGGATATGTTAATTGAAGAAAAATTCAAGTAAAGGACTCACTTGAATAGAATACACTTTAGTGGTTGAATATTATAAATACCAATCTCACGCTTCAATCTTGGATCAGGCATAAACCTCTAGAGGGGAGTAAGGAAGCTTCTAATCAGAGTGTATTGCATTTGCTTTTTCCTAAGCGATATGTTAGTAATCAAAAATTAGATAAATCATTTCTAATTGCATTATAGCAAAGGAGACAATTAAAAAAATTATAGAATTTAAATTCAATTGATTATTGACAATCCATTTATCCCTAGAAGACTTTAAAAGTGTAAAAATGCAATGTTTTGATTTTTAAATTTAATGTTAATGCCATTGTATTTTGAGTGGAGGGAAAAAGATAATATTTAAATATTTTAATTGAAGAAAAATGCAAGTAATGGACTCATTTGAATCGGATAGACTTTAATGGATGAATTTAATAAATACCATTCTCATGCCTTAGTGTTGGGTCAAGCATAAATTTCTAAAGGGGAGTGGGGAGGCTTCTTATTAAAGTCCATTGCATTCGCTTTTTCTTAAGTGATGTGTTTGTACCCAAAAACTAGAGAAATCTTTTCAAATTGCATTGTAGCAAAGGAGACAATTAAAAAAATTACAAAATTCAAATTCAACTGATTATTTACAATGCATCTATTCCTAGAAGACTTTAAAATTGTAAAAATGCAATGTTTTGATTTTTAAATTCAATGTTAATGCCATTGCTTTTTGAGTGGAGGGAAAAAACTAATATTTGAATATGTTAATTGAACAAAAATAAAAGTAATGGACACACTTGAATCTAATACACTTTAGTGTATTAATATTATAAATACCAATTGCACGCTTAAGCAGTACGTTTGTACCCAAAAAGTAGATAACTCATTTCAAATTGCATTGTACTAAGGGAGACAATTAAAAAAATTATAAAATTTAAATTCAACTAATTATTGACATTACATTTATCCTTAAAAGAATTTAAAATTGTAAAAATTGTAAAAATGCAATGTTTTGATTTTTGAATTAAATGTCAATGCCATTGCATTTTTAGTGGAGAAAAAACATAATATTTGGATATGTTAATTGAAGAAAAATTCAAGTAATGGACTTACTCGAATAGAATACATGAGTGGATGAATATTATAAATACCAATCTCATGCCTCAATCTTGGGTCAAGCATAAACCTCTAGAAGGTAGTGAGGACGCTTGTAATTAGAGTCCATTACATTTGCTTTTTCCTAAGCGACATGTTTGTACCCAAAAAATAGATAAATCATTTCAAATTGCATTATAGCAAAGGAGACAATTAAAAACATTATAGAATTTAAATTCAACTGATTATTGACAATCCATTTATCCCTAAAAGACTTTAAAAGAGTAAAAATGCAATGTTTTAATTTTTAAATTCATAGTTAATGCCATTGTATTTTGAGTGGAGGGAAAAACATAATATTTGAATATTTTAATTGAAGAAAAATACAAGTAATGGACTCATTTGAATCAGATAGACTTTAATGGATGAATTTTATAAATACCATTCTCATGCCTCAGTGTTGGGTCAAGCATTAATCTCTAAACTGGACTGGGGAGGTTTCTTATTAGAGTCCATTGCATTCGCTTTTTCTTAAGTGATGTGTTTGTACCCAAAAAGTAGAGAAATCTTTTCAAATTGCATTGTAGCAAAGGAGACAATTAAAAAAAATTACAAAATTCAAATTCAATTGATTATTTACAGTGCATTTATTCCTATAAGACTTTAAAATTGTAAAAATGCAATGTTTTGATTTTTAAATTCAATGTTGATGTTATTGCATTTTGAGTGGAGGGAAAAACCTAATATTTGAATATGTTATTTGAAGAAAAATAAATGTAGTGGACACACTTGAATATAATACACTTTAGTGGTTGAATATTATAAATACCAACCTCACGCTTCAATCTTGGGCCAAGCATAAATCTCTAGAGGGGAGTGAGGAAACTTCTAATTAAAGTTCATGGCATTCGCTTTTTCCTAAGCGATATGATTGTACTCAAAAATTAGATAAATCATTTTTAATTGCATTATAGCAAAGGAAAGAATTAAAAAAATTACAGAATTTAAATTCAACTAATTATTGACAATCCATTTATCCCTAAATGACTTTCAAAGTGTAAAAATGTAATATTTTGATTTTTAAATTCAATGTTAATGCCATTGTATTTTGAGTGGAGGAAAAAACATAATATTTGAATATTTTAATTGAAGAAAAATACAAGTAATAGGCTCATTTGAATCAGATAGACTTTAGTGGATGAATTTTATAAATACCATTCTCATGCCTCAGTGTTGGGTCAAGCATTAATCTCTAAACTGGACTAGGAGGTTTCTTATTAGAGTCCATTGCATTCGCTTTTCTTAAGTGATGTGTTTGTACCAGAAAAGTAGAGAAATCTTTTTAAATTGCATTGTAGCAAAGGAGACAATTAAAAAAATTACAAAATTCAAATTCAATTGATTATTTACAGTGCATTTATTTCTAGAAGACTTTAAAATTGTAAAAATGCAATGTTTTGATTTTTAAATTCAATGTTGATGTTATTGCATTTTGAGTGGAGGGAAAAACCTAATATTTGAATATGTTATTTGAAGAAAAATAAATGTAGTGGACACACTTGAATATAATACACTTTAGTGGTTGAATATTATAAATACCAACCTCACGCTTCAATCTTGGGCCAAGCATAAATCTCTAGAGGGGAGTGAGGAAACTTCTAATTAAAGTTCATGGCATTCGCTTTTTCCTAAGCGATATGATTGTACTCAAAAATTAGATAAATCATTTTTAATTGCATTATAGCAAAGGAAAGAATTAAAAAAATTACAGAATTTAAATTCAACTAATTATTGACAATCCATTTATCCCTAAATGACTTTCAAAGTGTAAAAATGTAATATTTTGATTTTTAAATTCAATGTTAATGCCATTGTATTTTGAGTGGAGGAAAAAACATAATATTTGAATATTTTAATTGAAGAAAAATACAAGTAATAGGCTCATTTGAATCAGATAGACTTTAGTGGATGAATTTTATAAATACCATTCTCATGCCTCAGTGTTGGGTCAAGCATTAATCTCTAAACTGGACTGGGAGGTTTCTTATTAGAGTCCATTGCATTCGCTTTTCTTAAGTGATGTGTTTGTACCAGAAAAGTAGAGAAATCTTTTTAAATTGCATTGTAGCAAAGGAGACAATTAAAAAAATTACAAAATTCAAATTCAATTGATTATTTACAGTGCATTTATTTCTAGAAGACTTTAAAATTGTAAAAATGCATTGTTTTGATTTTTAAATTCAATGTTGATGCTATTGCATTTTGAGTGGAGGGAAAAAGCTAATATTTGAATATGTTAATTGAAGAAAAATACAAGTAATGGACACACTTGAATATAATACACTTTAGTGGTTGAATATTATAAATACCAACCTCACGCTTCAATCTTGGGCCAAGCATAAATCTCTAGAGGGGAGTGAGGAAACTTCTAATTAAAGTTCATGGCATTCGCTTTTTCCTAAGCGATATGATTGTACCCAAAAATTAGATAAATCATTTCTAATTGCATTATAGCAAAGGAGAGAATTAAAAAAATTATAGAATTTAAATTCAACTGATTGTTAACAATCCATTTATCCCTAAAAGACTTTCAAAGTGTAAAAATGCAATGTTTTGGTTTTTAAATTCAATGTTAATGCCATTTCATTTTGAGCGGAGGGAAAGGCATAATATTTGAATATGTTAATTGAAGAAAAATACAAGTAATGGACACACTTCCATATAATACACATTAGTGTATGAATATTATAACTACCAATTGCACGCCTAAATGTTGGGTCAAGTACAAATCTCTCGAGGGGAGTGGCGAAACTTCTTCTTAAAGTCCATTGTATTCGTTTTTTCTTAAGTGATATGTTTGTACCCAAAAAGTAGATAAATCATTTTAAATTGCATTGTCATAAATGAGACAATTAAAAAAATTATAAAATTTAAATTCAACTGATTATTGACATTGCATTTATCCCTAGAAGACTTTAAAATTGTAAAAAATGTAAAAATGCAATTTTTTGATTTTTGAATTCAATGTCAATGCCATTGCATTTTGCATGGAGAAAAAAACATAATATTTGGTTATGTTAATTGAAGAAAAATTTAAGTAATGCACTCACTCGAATAAAATACACTTTAGCAGTTGAATATTATAAATACCAATCTCACGCTTTAATCTTGGGTCAAGCATAAACCACTAGAGGGGAGTGAGGAAGCTTCTAGTTAGAGTCCATTGCATTCACTTTTTCCTAAGTAACCTATTTGTACCAAAAAATTAAATACATCATTTCAAATTGCATTATAGCAAAAGAGACAATTAAAAAAATTATAGAATTTAAATTCAACTAATTATTGACAATCCATTTATCCCTAGAAGAATTTAAAAGTGTAAAAATGCAATGTTTTGACTTTTAAATTCAATGTTAATGCCATTGCATTTTGAGTGGGGGGAAAAACCTAATATTTGAAAATGTTAATTGAAGAAAAATACAAGTAAAGGACACACTTGAATATAATACACTTTAGTGTATGAATATTATAAATATCAATCGCACGCTTAAATGTTGGGCCAAGCATAAATTTCTATAGGGGAGTGGGGAAGCTTCTTATTAGAGTCCATTGTATTCGTTCTTTCTTAAGTGATGTGTTTGTACCCAAAAAGTAGAGAAATCTTTTCAAATAGCATTGTAGCAAAGGAGATAATTAAAAAAATTACAAAATTCAAATTCAACTGATTATTTATAATGCATTTATTCCTAGAAGACTTTAAAATTTAAAAAATGCAATGTTTTGATTTTTAAATTCAATGTTAATGTCATTGCATTTTGAGTGGAGAGAGAAACCTAATATTTGAATGTTAATTGAAGAAAAGTGCAAGTAATGGACTCTCCTGAATATAATACATTTTAGTGGATGAATATTATAAATACCAATCTCACGCTTCAATGTTGGGTCAAGCATAAACCTCTATAGGGGAGTGGGGAAGCTTCTTATGAGAGTCCACTGCATTTGCTTTTTCATAAGTGATATGTTTGTACCAAAAAAGTAGATAAATCATTTCAAATTGCATTGTGGCAATGAAGACAATTAAAAAAATTACAAAATTTAAATTCAATTGACTATTGACAATGCATTTATCCCTAGAAAACTTTAAAATTGTAAAAATTGTAAAAATGCAATATTTTCTTTTTTAAATTCATTATTAATGCCATTGCATTTTGAGAGGAGAGAAAAACTAAATATTTGAATATGTTAATTGAAAAAAAATACAAGCAATGGACTCACTTGAATAGAATACACTTTAGGGGATGAATAATATAATACTAATCGCATGCTTTAATGTTGGGTCAAGCATAAATCTCTAGAGGAGAGTGGGGAAGCTTCTTATTAAAGTCCATTGCATTCGCTTTTTCTTGATTTATATGTTTGTACCCAAAAAGTAGATAAATCATTTCAAATTGCATTGTAGCGAAGGAGATAATTAAAAAAATTATAAAATTTAAATTCAACTAATTATTGACAATGCATTTATCCCCAAAAAAGTTCAAAATTGTAAACATTGCAAAAATGCAATGTTTTGATATTAAATCAATGTTAATGCTATTTCATTTTGAGTGGATAGAAAAACATAATATTTGAAGATGTTAATTGAAGAAAATTACAAGAAATGGAGTCCTTCGAATAGAATGGACTTTAGGAGATGAATATTAAAATTAACAATCCCACGCTTCATTTTTGGGGCAAGCATAAATTTCTAGAGGTGAGTGGGGAAGCTTCTTATTAGAGCCCATTGCATGTGCTTTTTCTTAAGTAATATGTTTGTACCCAAAAAGTAGATAAGTCATTTTAGATTGAATTGTAGCAAAGGAGAGAATTAAAAAAATTACAAAATTTTCATTCAACAGATTCTTAACAATGCATTTATTCCTAGAAGGACTCAAAATTGTAAAAATTGTATAAATGCAATGTTTTGATTTTTAAATTCAATGTTAATGCCATTGAATTTTGAGTGGAGAGAAAAGCATAATATTTGAATATGTTAATTGAAGAAAAATACAAGTAATGGACTCACTTGAACAGAATACAATTTAGTGGATGAATATTATAAATACCAATCTCACCCTTCAATGTTCGGTGAAGTATAAATCTCTAATGGGGAGTGGGGAAGCTTCTTATTAGAGCCCATTGCATTCGCTTTTTCTTAAGCATTATGTTTGTACCCAAAAAGTAGATAAATCATTTCAAATTGCATTGTAGGAAAGAAGAGGATTAAAAAATTACAAAATTTAAATTGAAATGATTATTGACAATGTATTTCTCCCTAAAAGGCCTTAAAATTGTAAAAATTGTAAAAATGAAATCTTCTGATTCTTAAATTTATTGTTAATGCCATTGAATTTTGAGTGTAGAGAAAAACATAATATTTGAATATGTTAATTTTAGAAAAATACAAGCGATGAACTCACTTAAATAGAATACAATTTAGTGGATGAATATTATAAATACCAATCTCCCCCTTTAATGTTGGGTCAAGTACAAATTTCTAGAGGGGAGCGGAGAAGCTTCTTATTAGAGCCCATTGCATTCATTTTTTCTTAAGTGATATATTTGTACCCAAGAAGTAGATAAATCATTTCAAATTGCATTGTAAGAAAGAAGAGAAGTAAAAAATTACAAAATTTAAATTCAACAGATTATTAACAATATATTTATCCCTAGAAGACTTTAAAATTGTAAAAATTGTAAAAATGCAATGTTCTAATTTTTAAATTTATTGTTAATGCCATTGAATTTTGAGTGGAGAAAAACATAATATTTGAATATGTTAATTTTAGAAAAATACAAGTAATGGACTCACTTGAATAGAATATGCTTTAGTAGATGAATATTATAAACAAAAATCCCACACTTTAATTTTGGGTTAAGCATAAATCTCTAAAGGGGAGTGGGGAAGCTTCTTATTAGAGTCCATTGCATTCGCTTTTTCTTAAGTGATATGTTTGTACCCAAAAAGTAGATAAATCATTTCAAATTTCATTATAGGAAATAAGAGAATTAAAAAATTACAAAATTTAAATTGAATTGATTATTGACAATGTATTTATCCCTAAAGACTTTAAAATTGTAAAAATTGTAAAAATGCAATGTTCTGATTCATAAATTTATTGTTAATGCCATTGAATTTTGAATGGAGAGAAAAACATAATATTTCAATATGTCAATTTTAGAAAAGTACAAGTAACAGACTTACTTGAATATAATACAATTTAGTGGATGAATATTATAAACACCAATCTCACCCTACAATGTTGGGTCAATCATAAATCTCTAGTGGGGAGTGGGAAAGCTTCTTGTTAGGGCCCATTGCATTTGCTTTTTCTTCAGTGATATGTTTGTACCCAAAAAGTAAATAAATCATTTCAAATTGCATTGGAGCAAAGGAGACAACGAAAAAAATTACAAAATTTAAATTCAACTAATTAGTGACAGTGCATTTATGCCTTGAAGTTTTTAAAATTGTAAAAATGCAATATTTTGATTTTTAAATTCATTGGTAATGTCATTGCATTTTGAGTAGAGAGAAAAACCTAATCTTTGAATATGTTAATTGAAGAAAAATACAAGTAATGGACTCACCTGAATAGAATACAATTTAGTGGATGAATATTATAAAAACCAATCTCACTCTTCAATGTTGGGTTAACTATAAATCTCTAGAGGGGAGAGGGGAAGCTTTTTATTAGAGTCCATTGCATTCGTTTTTTTGTAAGTGATATGTTTGTACCTGAACAGTAAGTAAATGATTTCAAATTGCATTGTAGCAAAGGAGATAATAAAAAAAATTACAAAATTTAAATTCAATTGATTAGTGGCAATGCATTTATCCCTAAAAGTCTTTAAAATTGGAAAAATACAATGTTAATGCCATAGCTTTTTGAGTGGAGAGAAAAACCTAATATTTGAATATGTTAATTGTAGAGAAATAGAAGTAATGAACTCAGTTGAATAGAATACAATTTAGTGGATGAATACTATAAATACCAATCTCACACTTCATTGTTGGGTCAAGGATAATCTCTAGAGGGGAGTGGGGAAGCTTATTATTAGAGTCCATTGCAATTTCTTAAGTGATATGTTTGTACCTAAAAAGTAGATTAGTCATTTCAAATTGCATTGTAGCAAAGAAAACAATTAAAAAAAAACAAAATTTAAATTCAACTGATTATTGACAATGCATATATCCCCATAAGAGTTCCAAATTGAAAAAATTGTAAAAATGCAAAGTTTTGATTTTTAAATTCAATGTTAATGTCATTGCATTTTGAGTAGAGGGAAAAACATAAAATTTGAATATTTTAATTGAAGAAAAATCCAAGTAATGGACTCACTTAAATAAAATACAATTTAATGGATGAATATTATAAATACCTATCTCACGCTTCAATGTTGGGTCAAGCATAAATTCTTAAGAGAAGAGTGGGGAAACTTCTTAGTAGAGTCTATAACATTCGCTTTTTCTTAAGTGATATAGTTGTACCTGAAAAGTAAATAAATCATTTCAAATTGCATTGTAGCAAAGGAGACAACGAAAAAAATTACAAAATTTAAATTCAACTAATTAGTGACAGTGCATTTATGCCTTGAAGTTTTTAAAAATGTAAAAATACAATGTTTTGATTTTTAAATTCAATGTTAATGCCATTGCATTTTGAGTAGAGAGAAAAACCAAATCTTTGAACATGTTAATTGAAGAAAAATACAAGTAATAGACTCACTTGAATAGAATACAATTTAGTGGATGCATATTATAAAAACCAATCTCACTCTTCAATGTTGGGTCAACCATAAATCTCTAGAGGGGAGTGAGGAAGCTTCTTATTAGAGTCCATTGCATTCGTTTTTTCATAAGTGATATGTTTGTACTCGAAAAGTAAATAAATGATTTCAAATTGCATTATAGCAAAGGAGACAATTACAAAAATTAGAAAAATTAAATTGAACTGATTAGTGACAATGCATTTATCCCTAGAAGTCTTTAAAATTGTAAAAGTACAATGTTTTGATTTTTAAATTCAATGTTAATGCCATAGCTGTTTGAGTGCAGAGAAAAACCAAATCTTTGAATATGTTAATTCAAGAAAAATACAAGTAATGGACTCACTTGAATAGAATACAATTTAGTGGATGAATATTATAAAAACCAATCTCACTCTTTAATGTTGGGTCAACTATAAATCTCTTAAGGGGAGTAGGGAAGCTTCTTATTAGATTCCATTGCATTCGTTTTTTCATAAGGGATATGTTTGTACCCAAAAAGTAAGTAACTGATTTCAAATTGCATTGTAGCAAAGGAGAGAATTAAAAAAATTACAAAATTGAAATTCAACTGATTAGTGACAGTGCATTTATCCCTATAAGTCTTTAAAATTGGAAAAATACAATGTTAATGTCATAGCTTTTTGAGTGGAGAGAAAAATCTAATATTTGAATATGTTAATTGTAGAAAAATAGAAGTAATGAACTCAGTTGAATAAAATACAATTTAGTGGATGAATAGTATAAATACCAATCTCATACCTCATTGCTGGGACAAGGATAATCTCTAGAAGGGAGTGGGGAAGCTTATTATTAGAGTCCATTGCATTCACTTTTCTTAAGTGATATTTTTGTACCCAAAAAGTAGATAAATCATTTCAAATTGCATTGTAGTAAAGAAAACAATTAAAAAAACAAAATTTGAATTCAACTGATTATTAACAATGCATATATCCCCAAAAGAGTTCAAAATTGAAAAAATTGTAAAAATGCAAAGTTTTGATTTTTAAATTCAACGTTAATGCCATTGCATTTTAAGTGGAGGGAAAAATATAAAATTTGAATATGTTAATTGAAGAAAAATACAAGTAATGGACTCATTTGAATAAAATACAATTTAATGGATCAATATTCTAAATACCAATCTTATACTTCAATGTTGGGTCAAGCATAAATCTCTAGAAGAGAGTGGGGAAGGTTCTTATTGAAGCCCATTGCATTCAATTTTTTAAGCGATATGTTTGTACCCAAAAAGTAGATAAATCATTTTAAATTGCATTGTAGTAAAGAAGACAAATAAAAAATTACAAAATTTCAAATTCAACTGATTATTGACAATGCATTTCTCCCTAGAAGACTTTAAAATTGTAAAAACACAATGTTAATGCCATTGCATTTTGAGTGGAGAGAAAAACCTAATATTTGAATATATTAGTTGAAGAAAAATACAATTAATCGACTCACTTGAATAGAATACATTTTATTGGATGAAAATTATCAATACCAATCTCACGCTTCAATGCTGGCTCAAGCATAAATCTCTAGAGGGGGTGGGCAAACTTCTTATTAGAATCCACTGGATTCACTTTTTCTTAAGTGACATGTTTATACCCAAAAAGTAGATAAATCATTTCAAATTGCAGTGTAGTAAAGGAGACAATTCAAAAAAATACAAAATTTAAATTCTACTGGTTATTGACAATGCATTTATCCCTAAAAAAGTTCAAAATTGTAAAAATTGTCAAATGCAATATTTTCATTTTTAAATTCAATGTTCATGCTATTACATTTTGAGTGGAGAGAAAAATGTAAAATTTGAATATGTTAATTGTAGAAAAATACAAGCAATGGACTCACTTGAATACAATACAATTTAGTGGACAAATATTATAAATACCAATCGCACGCTTCAATGTTGGGTTAAGCATAAATCTCCAGAGGGGAGTGGGGAAGCTTCTTATTAGAGTGCACTACATTTGCTTTTTCTCAAGTGATATGCTTGTAATTGAAAGTAAATAAATCATTTCAAATTGCATTATAGCAAAGGAGACAATTAAAGAAATTACAAAATATAAATTCAATAGATTAGTGACAATGCATTTACCCCTAGAGGTTTTTAAAATTGTAAAAATACAAAGTTTTGATTTTTAAATTCAATGTTAATGTCATTGCATTTTCAGTGGAGAGAAAAACCTAATATTTGAATATGTTAATTAAAGAAAAATACAAGTAATGGACTCACTTGAATAGAATACAATTTAGTGGATGAATATTTTAAATACCAATCTCACGCTTTAATGTTGAGTCAAGTACAAATCTATAGAGGGGTGTGGGGAAGCTTCTTATTAGACTACATTGCATTCATTTTATTTAAGTGATATGTTTGTAGCCAAAAAGCAGATAAATCATTTCAAGTTGCATTGTAGCAAAGGAGACAATTAAAAAATTACAAAATTTAAATTGAACTGATTATTGACAATGCATTAATCCCTTGAAGCATTTAAAATTGTAAAAATTGTAAAAATGCAATGTTTTGATTTTTAAATTGAATGTTAATGCCATTGCATTTTGTGTGGAGAGAAAAACCTAATATTTGAATATGTTAATTGAAGAAAAATACAAGTAATGGACTCACTTAAATAGAATACAATTTAGTAGATGAATATTATAAATACCAATCTAACACTTTAATGTTAGGTCAAGTATAAATCTCTAGAGGGGATTAGGGAAGCTTCGTATTAGAGTGCATTGCATTCGTTTTTCCTTAAGTGATATGTTTGTACCCAAAAAGTAGATAAATCCTTTCAAATTGCATTGTAGCAAAGAGACAATTAAAAAAATTACAAAATTTAAATTCAATTGATTATTGACAATGCATTTATCCCTTGAAGAGTTCGAAATTGTAAAAATTGTAAAAGTGCAATGTTTTGACTTTTAAATTCAATGTTAATTCCATTGCATTTTGAGTGGAGAGAAAAACATAATATTTAAATATGTTAATTGATGAAAAATTCAAGTAATGGACTCTTCTGAATATAATGCACTTTAGAGGATGAATATTATAAATACCAATCGCACGCTTCAATATTGGGTCAAGCATAAATCATTAGAGGGGAGTGGGGAGCTTCTTATTGGAGTACATTGCATTCGCTTTTTCTTAGGTGATATGTTTGTAGCCAAAAAGTAGATAAATCATTTCAAATTGCATTGTTGTAAAGAAGACAATTAAAAAAATTACAAAATTTAAATTGAACTGATTATTGACAATGCATTAATCCCTTGAAGAGTTTAAAATTGTAAAAATTGTAAAAATGCAATGTGTTGATTTTTAAATTCAATGTTAATGCCACTACATTTTATGTGAAGAGAAAAACCTAATATTTGAATATGTTAATTGAAGAAAAATACAAGTAATGGATTCACTTAAATAGAATACAATTTAGTGGATGATATTATAAATACCAATCTAATGCTTCAATGTTGGGACAAGTATAAATCTCTAAGGTGATTAGGGAAGCTTTTTATTGCATTCATTTTTTCTTAAGTGATATGTTTGTACCCAAAAGTAGACAAATCCTTTTAAATTGCATTGTAGCAAAAGAGACAATTAAAAAATTACAAAATTTAAATTCAACTGATTATTGATGATGCATTTATCCTCGAAGAGTTCAAAATTGTAAAAATTCAATGTTTTACTTTTAAATTCAATGTTAATTCCATTGCATTTTGAGTAGAGAGAAAAACATAATATTTAAATATGTTAATTATGAAAATACAAGTAATGGACTCTCCTGAATATAATGCACTTTAGTGGATGAATATTATAAATACCAATCGCATGCTTCAATGTTGGGTCCAGCATAAATCACTAGAGGGAAGTGGGGAGCTCTTATTGGAGTCCATTGCATTCGCTTTTTCTTAAGTGATATGTTTGTATCCAAAAAGTAGATAAATCATTTCAAACTGCATTGTAGCAAACGTGACAATTAAAAAAATTACAAAATTTAAATTCAACTGATTATTGACAATGCATTTATCCCTATAAGTCTTTAAAATTGTAAAAATGCAATGTTTTGATTTTTAAATCAATGTTAATGCCATTGCATTTTGAGTGGAGAGAAAAACCTAATATTTGAATATGTTAATTGAAGAAAAATACAAGTAATGGACTCACTTGAATAGAATACAATTTAGTGGATGAATATTATAAATACCAATCTCATGCTTCAATGTTGGGTCAAGCATAAATCTCTAGAGGGGAGTGGGGAAGCTTCTTATTAGAGTCCATTGCATTTGCTTTTTCTTAAGTGATATGTTTGTACCAAAAAGTAAATAAATCATTTCAAATTGCATTGTAACAAAGGAGACAATTAAAAAAATATACAAAATTTAAATTCAACTGGTTATTGACAATGCATTTATCCTAGAAATCTTTAAAATTGTAAAAATGCAATGTTTTGATTTTTAAATTAATGTTAATTCCATTGAATTTTTAGTGGAGAGAAAAACCTAATCTTTGAATATGTTAATTGGGAGAAAAATACAATAATGACTCACTTGAATAGAATACATTTAGTGGATGAATATTAAAATACCAATGCATGCTTCAATATTGGGTTAAGCATAATCTCTAGCAGGGGAGTGGGGAAACTTCTTATTAGGGTGCATTGTATTTGTTTTTCTTAAGTGATATGTTTGTACTCAAAAGTAAGAAAATCATTTCAAATTGCATTATAACAAAGGAGACAATTAAAAAAATTATAAAATTTAAATTCAACTGGTGTATTGATAATATATTTATCCCTAGAAATCTTTAATATTGTAAAAATGCCAATGTTTAGATTTTTAATTAATATTAATTCCATTGCAATTTTTAGTGGAGAGAAAACTAATATTGAATATGTTAATTGAAGAAAAATACAAGTAATGGACTCACTTGAATAAAATACACTATTAGTGATGAATATTATAAATACCAATCNGTAGCAAAAGTGACAAATAAAAAAATTACAAAATTTAAATTCAATTGATTAATGACAATGCATTTATCTGTAGAAGTCGTTAAAATTGTAAAAATGCAATATTTTGATTTTTAAATTGAAAGTTAATGCCATTGCATTTTGAGTGGAGAGAAAAACAAATCTTTGAATATGTTAATTGAAGAAAAATACAAGTAATGGACTCGCTTGAATAGAATACAATTTATTAGATGAATATTATAAAAACCAAACTCAGGCTTAAATGTTGGGTCAACCATAAATCACTAGAGGGGAGTTAGGAGGCTTCTTTTAAGAATCCATTGCAGTCGCTCTTTCTTAAGTGATATGTTTGTACTTGAAAAATAAATAAATCATTTCAAATTGCATTGTAGCACAGGAGAGAATGAAAAGAATTACAAAATTGAAATTTAACTGATTATTGACAACGCATTTAACCCTATAAGTCTTTAAAATTGTAAAAATTCAATATTTTGATTTTTAAATTCAATGTTAATGTCATTGCATTTTGAGTGGAGAGAAAACCCTAATATTTGAATATGTTAATTGAAGAAAAATACAAGTAACTGACACGCTTGAATAGAATACAATTTATTAGATGAATATTATAAAAACCAATCTCAGGCTTAAATGTTGGGTCAACCATAAATCACTAGAGGGGAGTTGGAAGGCTTCTCATTAGAATCCATTGTAGTTGCTCTTTCTTAAGTGATATGTTTGTGCCTGAAAAGTAAATAAATCATTTCGAATTGCATTGTAGCAAAGGAGACAATGAAATAAATTACAAAATTGAAATTTAGCTGATTATTAACAACGCATTTAACCCTATAAGTCTTTAAAATTGTAAAAATTCAATGTTTCAATTTTTAAATTTAATGTTAATGGCATTTCTAAATATCAATCTCCCGCTTCAATGTTGGGTCAAGCATGAATCTCTAGAGGTGAGTGGGGAAGCTTCTTATTAGGGTTCATTGCATTCGCTCTTTCTTATGTGATATGTTTGTACCTGAAAAGTAAATAAATCATTTTGATTTGCATTGTAGCAAAGGAGACAATTAACAAAATTACAAAATTTAAATTCAACTGATTATTGACAATGCATTTATCCCTCAAAGTCTTTAAAATTGTAAAAATGCAATGTTTTGATTTTTAAATTCAATGTTATTGCCTTTGCATTTTGAGTGGAGAGAAAAACCTAATATTTGAATATCTTAATTGAAGAAAAATACAAGTAATGGACTCACTTGAATGGAATACAATTTAGTGGATGAATATTATAAATACCAATCTCACGCTTCAATGTTGGGTCAAGGATAAATCTCTAGTGAGGAGTGAGGAAGCTTCTTATTAGAATTTATTCTAGTCACTCTTTCTTAAGTGATATGTGTGTACCTAAAAAGTAAAAAAATCATTTCGAATTGCATTGTAGCAAAGGAGACAATTAAAAAAATTACAAAATTTAAATTCAACTAGTTAGTGACAATGCATTTATCCCTTGAAGTCTTTAAAATTTTAAAAATGCAATGTTTGGATTTTTAAATTCAATGTTAATGCATCGCATTTTGAGTGGAGAGAAAAACCAAATCTTTGAATATGTTAATTGAAGAAAAATACAAGTAATGGACTCACTTGAATAGAATACAATTTATTAGATGAATATTATAAAAACCAATCTCACGTTTCAATGTTGGGCCAACCATAAATCTCTAGAGGGGAGTTGGGAAGCTTCTTATTAGAATCCATTGCAGTCGCTCTTTCTCAAGTGATATGTTTGTACCTGAAAAGTAAATAAATCATTTCCAATTGCATTGTAGCAAAGGCGACAATGAAAAAAATTACAAAATTTAAATTTAACTGAAAAAAATTACAAAATTTAAATTTAACTGATTATTGACAACACATTTAATCCTAAAAGTCTTTAAAATTGTAAAAATGCAATGTTTTGATTTTTAAATTCAATGTTAATGCCTTTGAATTTTGAGTGGAGAGAAAAACCTAATAGTTGAATATCTTAATTGAAGAAAAATACAAGTAATGGACTCACTTAAATAGAATACAATTTAGTGGATGAATATTATAAATACCAATCTCACAATTCAATGTTGGGTCAAAGATAAATCTCTAGTGAGGAGTGGGGAAGCTTCTTATTAGAGTCTATTCTAGTCACTTTTTCTTATTAGAGGGGAGTGGGGAAGCTTTTTATTAGAGCCCATTGCATTCGCTTTTTCCTAAGTGATATGTTTGTGCTCAAAAAGTTGATAAATCATTTCAAATTGCATTGTAACAATGGAGACAATTAAAAAAATTACAAAATTTAAATTCTATTGATTATTGACAATGCATTCATCCCTAGAGGAGTTCAAAATTGTGAAAATTGTAAAAATGCAATGGTTTGAATTTTAAATTCAATGTTAATGCCATTGCATTTTGAGTGGAGAGAAAAACCTAATATTTGAATATATTAATTGAAGAAAAATACAAGTAATGGACTCAGATGAATAGAATACACTTTAATAGATGAATATTATAAATACCAATAGCACGCTTTCATGTTGGGTCAATCATAAATCTCTAGATGGGAGTGGGAAAGCTTTTTATTAGAGTCCTTTGGATTCGCTTTTTCTTAACTGATATGTTTGTACTCCAAAATTAGATAAATCATTTTAAATTGTATTGTAGCAAAGGAGACAATTAAAAAAATTGCAAAATTTAAATTCAACTGGTTAATGACAATGCATTTATCCATAGAAGAGTTCAAAATTGTAAAAATGGTAAAAATGCAATGTTTTGATTTTTAAATTCAATGTTAATGCCATTGCATTTTGAGTGGAGAGAAAAACATAAAATTTGAATATCTTAATTGAAGGAAAATGCAAGTAATGGACTCACTTGAATATAATACAATTTAGTGGATGAAAATTATAAATACCACTCTCATGCTTCAATGTTGGGTCAAACATAAATCTCAAGAGGGGTGTAGGGAAGCCTCTTATTAGAGCGCATTACATTCACTTTTTCTTAAGTGATATGTTTGCACCCAAAAAGTCGATAAATCATCTCAAATTGCATTGTAGCAAAGCAAACAATTAAAAAAATTACAAAATGTCAAATTCAACTAGTTATTGACTATGCATTTATCCCTATAAGGCCTTAAAATGGTAAAAGTGCAATGTTTTGATTTTTAAATTCAATGTTAATAACACTGCATTTTAAGTGGAGAGAAAAACCTAATATTTGAATATGTTCATTGAAGAAAAATACAAGTAATGGACTCACTTGAATAGAATAAACTTTAGTTGATGAATATTATAAATACCAATCTCACGCTTCAATGTTAGGTCGAGCATAAATCTCTTGAGGGGAGTGGGGAAGCTTCTTATTAGAGTCCACTGCATTCGCTTTTTCCTAAGTGATATGTTTGTACCCGAAAAGTAAATAAATCATTTCAAATTGCATTGTAGCAAAGGTGACAATTAAAAATATTACAAAATTTAAATTCAACTAATTAGTGACATTGCATTTGTTCCAAGAGGTCTTTAAAATTGTAAAAATACAATATTTTGATTTTTAAATTCAATGTTAATGTCATTGCATTCTGAGTGGAGAGAAAAACCTAATATTTGAATATATTAATTGAAGAAAAATATAAGCAATGGACTCACTTGAATAGAATACAATTTAGTGGATGAACATTATTTATACCAATCTCACACTTTAATGTTGGGTCAAGCATAAATCTCTAGAGGGGAGTAGGGAAGCTTCTTATTAGAGTCCATTGCATTCGCTTTTTCTTAAATGACATGTTTGTACCCAAAAAGTAGATAAATTATTAGAAATTGCATTCTAGCAAAGGAGACAATTCAAAAATTACAAAATTTAGATTCAACTGATTATTGACAATGTATTTAGCCTTAGAAGACTTTAAAATTGTAAAAATTGTAAAAATGAAATGTTTTGAATTTTAAATTTAATGTTAATGTCCTTGCATTTTGAGTGGAGAGAAAAACATAATATTTGAATATGTTAATTGATGAAAAGTACAAGTAATGGATTGCCCTAAATATAAGACACTTTAGTGGATGAATATTATAAATACCAATCACGTGCTTCAATGTTGGGTCAAGCATAAATCTCTAGAAGGGAGTGGCGAAGGTTTTGATTAGAGCCCATTGCATTCGCTTTTTCTTAAGTGATATGTTTGTACCCCAAAAGTAGATAAATCATTTCAAATTCCACTGTAGAAAAGAAGATAATGAAAAAAATTACAAAATTTCAAATTCAACTACTTCTTGACAATGCATCTATCCCTAGAAAACTTTAAAATTGTAAAAGTGCAATGTTTTGATTTTTAAATTAAATGTTAATGCCATTGCATTTTGAGTGGAGAGAAAAACCTAAAATTTGAATATGTTAATTGAAGAAAAATACAAGTAATGGACTCACTTGAATAGAATACAATTAAGTTGATTTATATTATACATACCAATCTCACGCTTCAATGTTGGGTCAAGCATAAATCTCTAGAGGGGAGTGGGGAAGCTTCTTATTAGAGCCCATTGCATTTGTTTTTTTGTGAGCAATATGTTTGTACCTGAAAAGTAAATAAATGATTTCAAATTGCATTGTAGCAAAGGTGACAATTAAAAAAGTTACAAAATTTAAGTTTAATTGATTAGTGACAATGCATTTATCCCTAGAAGTCTTTAAAATTCTAAAAATACAATGTTTTGATTTTTAAATTCAATGTTAATGCCATTGCATATTGAGTGGAGAGAAAACCCTAATAATTGAATATGTTAATTGAGGAAAAATACAAGTAATGGACTCACTTGAAGAGAATACAATTTAGTGGATGAATATTATAAATACCAATCTCACACTTCAATGTTGCATTCACTTTTCCTTAAGTGATTTGTTTGTACCCAAAAAGTAGAAAAATCATATCAAATTCCTTTATAGCAAAGCAAACAATTAAAAATATTACAAAATTTCAAATTCAACTGATTATTGCCAATGCATTTCTCCCTAGAAGACTTTAAAATTGTAAAAACACAATGTTTTGTTTTTTAAATTCAATGTTAATGACATTGCATTTTGAGTGGAGAGAAAAACCCAATAGTTGAATATGTTAATTGAAGAAAAATACAATTAATGGACTCACTTGAATAGAATACATTTTAGTGGATGAATATTATAAATATCAATCTTACGCTTTAATGTTGGGTCAAGCATAAATCTCTAGGGGGGAATGGGGAAGCTTGTTATTTAAGCCTATTGCATTCGCTCTTTCTTAAGTGATATATTTGTACCTAAAAAGTAAATAAATCATTTCAAATTGCATTGTAGCAAAGGAGACAATTAAAAAAATTACAAAATTTAAATTCAACTAATTATTGACAATGCGTTTATCCCTATAAGACTTTAAAATTGTAAAAATTGTAAAAATGCAATGTTTGGATTTTTAAATTCAATGTTAATGCCATAGCTTTTTGGGTGGAGAGAAAAACCTAATATTCAAATATGTTAATTGAAGAAAAATACAAGTAATGAACTCACTTGAATAGAATACACTTTAATGGATAAATATTATAAATACCAATCTCACGTTTCAATATTGGGTCAAGCATAAATCTCTAAAGAGGAGTGGCAAAACTTCTTATTAGAGTCCACTGCATTCACTTTTTCTCAAATGATATGTTTGTACCTAAAAAGTAGATAAATCATTTCAAATTGGATTCTAGCAAAGAAGACAATTAAAAAAATTACAAAATTTCAAATTCAATTGATTATTGACAATGGACTTATCCCTAAAAGACTTTAAAATTGTAAAAACACAATGTTTTGATTTTTAAATTCAATGTTAATGCTATTGCATTTTGAGTGGAGAGAGAAACATAATATTTGAATATGTTAATTGAAGAAAAATAGAATTAATGGACTCATTTGAATAGAATACACTTTAGTGGATAAATATTATAAATACCAATCTCACACTTTAATGTTGGGCCAAGCATAAATTTCTAGAGTGGAGTGGGGAAGTTTCTTATTTGAGTCCATTGCATTCGCTCTTTCTTAAGTGATATGTTTGTAACTAAAAAGTAAATAAATCATTTCAAATTGCATTGTAGCAAAGGAGACAATTAAAAAAATTAAAAAATTTAAATTCAATTAATTATTGACAATACATTTATCACTAAAAGACTTTAAAATTGTAAAAATTGTAACAATGCAATGTTTGGATTTTTAAATTCAATGTTAATGGCATACCTTTTGAGTGGAGAGAAAAACCTAATATTTAAATATGTTAATTGAAGAAAAATACAAGTGATTGACTCACTTGAATAAAATACACTTTAATGGATAAATATTATAAATACCAATCTTACGCTTTACTATTGGGTCAAGCATAAATCTCTAGAGGGGAGTGGCAAGCTTCTTATTAGAGTCCATTGCATTCGCTTTTTCTTAAGTGATATGTTTGTACCCAAATAGTAGATAAATCATTTCAAATGGAATTGTAGCAAAGAAGACAATTAAAAAAATTAGAAAATTTAAATTCAACTACTTAGTGACAATGCATTTATCCCTAGAAGTCTTTAAAATTGTAAAAATGCAATGCTTGGATTTTTAAATTCAATGTTAATGTCATCCCATCTTGAGTGGAGAGAAAAACCAAATCTTTGAATATGTTATTTGAGGAAAAATACAAGTAGTGGACTCACTTGAATAGAATACACTTTAGAGAATGAATATTAAATATTCGAATTGTACGCTTCAATGTTAGGTCAAGCATAAATCTCTAAAGGGGAGTGGGGACACTTTTTATTAGAGTCCATTCCATTCGCTTTTTCTCAAGTGATATGTTTATGCCCAAAAAGTAGATAAATCATTTCAAATTGCATTATAGTAAAGGAGGCAATTAAAAAAACTACAAAATTTAAATTTAACTCATTATTGACAATGCATTTATCCCTAGAAAAGTTCAAAATTGTAAAAATTGTAAAAATGCAAAGTTTTGATTTTTAAATTCAATGTTAATGCCATTGCATTTTGAGTGGAGATAAAAACTTAATATTTGAATATGTTATATAAGTAATGGACTCACTTTAATAGAATGCACTTTAGTGGATAAATATTATAAATACCAATCTCACGCTTTAATGTTAAGTCAAGCATAAATCTCTAGAGAGGAGTGGCAAGCTTTTTGTTAGAGTCTACTGCATTTGCTTTTGCTTAAGTGATATGTTTGTACCCAAAAAGTAGATAAATCATTTCAAATTGCATTGTAGCAAATGAGACAATTGAAAAAATTACAAAATTTAAATTGAACTAATTATTAACAATGCATGAATCCCTTGAAGAGTTTAAAATTGTAATTATTGTAAAAATGCAATGTTTTGATTTTTAAATTCAATGTTAATACCATTGCATTTTGTGTGGAGAGAAAAACCTAGTATCTGAATATGTTAATTGAAGAAAAATACATGTAATGGACTCATTTGAATAGAATACGCTTTAGTGGCTGAATATTATAAATACCAACTACACGCTTCAATGTTAGGTCAAGTATAAATCTCTCGAGGGTAGTGGTGTAGCACCTTATTAGAGTCCATTGCATTTGTTTTCCCTTAAGTGATATTATTGTACTCAAAAAGTAGATAAATCATTTCAAATTGCATTGTAGCAAATGAGACAATTGAAAAAATTACAAAATTTAAATTGAACTAATTATTAACAATGCATGAATCCCTTGAAGAGTTTAAAATTGTAATTATTGTAAAAATGCAATGTTTTGATTTTTAAATTCAATGTTAATGCCATTGCATTTTGTGTGGAGAGAAAAACCTAGTATCTAAATATGTTAATTGAAGAAAAATACATGTAATGGACTCATTTGAATAGAATACGCTTTAGTGGCTAAATATTATAAATACCAATTGCACACTTCAATGTTGAGTCAAGCATAAATCTCTAGAGGAGAGTGGTGTAGCATCTTATTAGAGTCCATTCCATTCGCTTTCCCTTAAGTGATATTTTTGTACCCAAAAAGTAGATAAATCATTTCAAATTGCATTGTAGCAAATAAGACAATTAAAAAAATTACAAAATTTAAATTAAACTGATTATTAATAATGCATGAATCCCTTAAAGAGTTTAAAATTATAATTATTGTAAAAATGCAATGTTTTGACTTTTAAATTCAATATTAATGCCATTGCATTTTGTGTGGAGAGAAAAACCTAGTATTTAAATATGTTAATTGAAGAAAAATACATGTAATGGATTCATTTGAATAGAATCCACGCTTTAGTGGCTGAATATTATAAATACCAACTGCATGCTTCAATGTTGGGTCAAGCATAAATCTCTAGAGGGGAGTGGTGTAGCATCTTATTAGAGTCCATTGCATTCACTTTCCCTTAAGTGATATTTTTGTACCTAAAAAGTAGATAAATCATTTCAAATTACATTATAGCAAATGAGACAATTAAAAAAATTACAAAATTTAAATTGAACTGATTATTAACAATGCATATTTGAAGAGTTTAAAATTGTAATTATTGTAAAACTGTAATGTTATGATTTTTAAATTTAATGATAATGCCATTGCATTTTGAGTGGAGGGAAAAATATAAAATTTGAATCTGTTAATTGAGGAAAAATAGAAGTAATGAACTCACTTGAATAGAATACAATAGAATACAATTTAGTGGATGAATACTATAAATACAAATCTCACACTTTATTGCTGGGTCAAGCATAAATCTCTAAAGGGGAGTGGGGAAGCTTCTTATTAAAGTCCATTGCATTCGCTTTTTCTCAAGTGATATGTTTGTACCCAAAAAGTAGATAAATCATTTCAAATTGCATTGTAGCAAGGAAAACAATTCAAAATATTACAAAATTTAAATTCATCTGATTCTTGACAATGCATTTATCCTTAGAAGTATTTGAAATTGAAAAATGCAATGTTTTGATGTTTAAATTTAAAGTTAATGCCATTGCATTTCGAGTAGAGGGAAAAACATAAAATTTGAATATGTAAATTGAAGAAAAATACAAGCAATGGACTCACTCGAATAAAATACAATTTAGTGCATAAATATTCTAAGTACCAATCTCATGCTTCAATGTTGGGTCAAGCATAAATCTCTAGAGGGAAGTGGGGAAGCTTTTTATTAGAGCCCATTGCTTTTGCTTTTTCTTAAGTAATATGTTTGTACCCAAAAAGTAGATAAATCATTTCAAATTGCATTGTAGCAAGAAAAACAATTCAAAATATTACAAAATTTAAATTCATCTAATTCTTGACAATGCATTTATTCCTAGAGGTTTTTAAAATTGTAAAAATGCAATGTCTTGAATTTTAAATTCAATGTTAATGCCATTGCATTTTGAGTGGAGGGAAAAACCTTGTATTTGAATATCTTAAATTGATGAAAAATACATGTAATGGACTCATTTGAATAGAATATGCTTTAGTGGTTGAATATTATAGATACCAATATCATGCTTCAATCTTGGGTCAAGCATAAATCTCTAGAGGGAAGTGGGGAAGCTTTTTATTGGAGCCCATTGCATTCGCTTTTTCTTAAGTGATATGTTTGTACCGAATAATTAGATAAATCATTTCGCATTGCATTATGGTGAAGGAGACAATAAAAAAATTACAAAATTTAAGTTCAACTGATTATTAGCAATGCATGTATCCCTATAAGACTTTAAAACTTTAAAAAGTGTAAAAATGCGAAGTTTTGACTTTTAAATTCAATGTTAAAGCCGTTGCATTTTGAGTGGAGGGAAAAACATAACATTTGAATATGTAAATTGAAGAAAAATACAAGTAATGGACTCACTTGAATAAAATACAATTTAGTGGATAAATATACCAATCTCATGCTTCAACGTTGGGTCAAGTATAAATCTCTAGAGGGGAGTGGGGAAGCTTTTTATTGGAGCCCATTGCATTCACTTTTTTCTTAAGTGATATGTTTGTACCCAAAAAGTAGATAAATCATTTCAAATTGCATTGTAGTAATGAAGACAATTAAAAAAATTACAAAATTTCAAATTCAACTAATTATTGACATTGCATTTCTCCCTAAAAGACTTTAAAATTCTAAAAAACACAATATTTTGATTTTTAAATTCAATGTTAATGCCATTGCATTTCGAGTGGAGGGGAAAACATAAAATTTCAATATGTAAATTGAAGAAAAATACAAGTAATGGAGTCACTTGAATAAAATACAATTTAATGGTTAAATATTCTAAGTACCAATCTTATGCTTCAATGTTGGGTCAAGCATAAATCTCTAGAGGGGAGTGGGGAAGCTTTTTATCGGAGCCCATTGCATTTGCTCTTTTTAAGTGATATGTTTCTACCCAAAAAGTAGAGAAATCATTTCAAATTGCATTGTGGCAAAGAAGACAATTAAAAAAATTACAAAATTTCAAATTCAACTGATTATTGACATTGCATTTCTCCCTTGAAGACTTTAAAATTGTAAAAACACAATGTTTTGATTTTTAAATTCAATGTTAATGTCATTGCATTTTGAGTGGAGGGAAAAACATAAAATTTGAATATGTAAATTGAAGAAAAATACAAGGGACTCACTTGAATAAAATACAATTTAGTGGATAAATATTCTAAGTACCAATCTAATGCTTTAACGTTGGGTCAAGCATAAAGCTCTAGAGGGGAGTGGGGAAGCTCTTTATTGGAGCCCATTGCATTTGCTTTTTTTAAGTGATATGTTTGTACCCAAAAAGTAGATAAATCATTTCAAATTGCATTGTGGCAAAGAAGACAATTAAAAAAATTACAAAATTTCAAATTCAATTGTTTATTGACATTGCATTTCTCCCTAAAAAAGTTTAAAATTGTAAAAGCACAATGTTTTGATTTTTAAATCCAATGTTAATGCCATTGCATTTTGAGTGGAGGGAAAAACATAAAATTTGAATATGTAAATTGAAGAAAAATACAAGTAATAGACTCACTTGAATAAAATACAATTTAGTGGATAAATATTCTAAGTGCCAATCTCATGCTTCAATGTTGGGTCAAGCATAAATCTGTACAAGGGAGTGGGGAAGCTTTTTATTGGAGCCCATTGCATTCACTTTTTTTAAGTGATATGTTTGTACCCAAAAAGTAGATAAATCATTTCAAATTGCATTGTGGCAAAGAAGACAATTAAAAAATTACAAAATTTCAAATTCAACTGATTATTGACATTGCATTTCTCCCTAGAAAACTTTAAAATTGTAAAAACACAATATTTTGATTTTTAAATTCAATGTTAATGCCTTCGAGTGGAGGGAAAAACATAAAACTTGAATATGTAAATTGAAAAAAAATACGAGTAATAGACTCGCTTGAATAAAATACAATTTAGTGGATAAATATTCTAAGTACCAATCTCATGCTTGAACATTGGGTCAAGCATAAATCTCTAGAGGGGAGTGGGGAAACTTCTTATTAAAGCCCATTGAATTCTCTTTTTCTTAAGTGATACGTTTGTACACAAAAAAGTAGATAAATCATTTCAAATTGCATTGTATCAAAAGGGATGATTAAAAAAAATTACAAAATTATTGACAATGGATTTATCGCATGAAGAGTTCAAAATTTTAAAAATTGTAAAAATTCAATGTTAATGCCATTGCATTTTGGGTGGAGAGAAAAACATAAAATTAGAATATCTTAATTGATGAAAAAAACAAGTAATGGACTCACGTGAGTAGAATACACTTTAGTGGATGAATATTATAAATACTGATTGCACGCTTTAAAGTTGGGTCAAGCATAAATCTCTAGAGGGGAGTGGGGAAGCTTCTTATTGGAGTCCATTTGATTTGCTTTTTCTTAATTGATATGTTTGTACCCAAAAAGTAGATAAATCATTTCAAATTGCATTGTGGCAAAGGAGACAACTAAAAAAATTTCAAAATTTAAATTCAATTGATTCTGGACAATGCATTTATCCCTAGAAGTCTTTAAAATTGTAAAAATGCAATGTTTTGATTTTAAATTCAATGTTAATGCCATTGCATGTTGAGTCGAGAGTAAAACCTAATATTTGAATATGTTAATTGAAGAAAAATACAAGTAATGGACTTACTTGAATAAAATACAATTTAGTAGATAAATATTCTAAATACCAATCTCACGCTTCAATGTTGGGTCAAGTATAAATCTCTAGAGGGTTGCAGGGAAGCATCTTATCAGAGCCCATTGCATTCGCTTTTTCTTAAGTGATATGTTTGTACCTGAAAAGTAAATAAATCATTTCCAATTACATTATAGCAAAGGAGACAATTAAAAAAATTATAAAATTTAAATTCAATTAATTCTTGACAATGCATTTATCCCTAAAGGAGTTCAAAATTATCAAAATTGTAAAAATGCAATGATTTGATTTTTAAATTCAATGTTAATCTCGTTGCATTTTGAGTGGAGAGAAACATATAATATTTAAATATATTAATTGAAGAAAAATACAGGTAATGGACTCATTTGAATAGAATACAATTTAGTAGATGAAGATTATAAATACCAATTTCACGCTTCATTGTTGGGCCAAGCATAAATCTTTAGAGGAGAGTGGTCAAGCTTCTTATTAGAGTCCATTGTATTCGCTTATTCTTAATTGATATGTTTGTACCTGAAAAGTAAATAAATTATTTCAAATTGCATTGTAGCAAGGGGAGAATCAAAAAACTTACAAAATGTAAATTCAACTGATTCTTGACATTGCATTTATCCCTAGAGGAGTTCAAAATTGTAAAAATGCAATGTTTTGATTTTTAAATTCAATATTAATGCCATTTCATTGTGAGTGGAGAGAAAAACATAATATTTGAATATGTTAATTGAAGAAAAATAGAAGTAATGGTCTCACTTGAATAGAATACAATTTAATGGATGAATATTCTAAATGCCAATCTCATGCTTCAATGTTGGGTTAAGGATAAATCTCTATAGGGGAGTGGCAAGCTTTTTATTAGAGCCCATTGCATTTGCTTTTTCCTAAGTGATATGTTTGTACTCAAAGAGTAGATAAATCATTTCAAATTGCATTGTAGCAAAGGAGACAATGAAAAAAATTACAAATTTAAATTCAACTGATTATTAACATTGCATTTATCCCTAGACGAGTTCAAAATTATAAAAATTGTAAAAATGCAATGTTTTGATTTATAAATTCAGTGTTAATGCCATTGCATTTTGAGTGGAGAGAAAAACCTAATACTTGAATATGTTAATTGGAGAAAAATACAAGTAATGGACATAGATGGGTATAATACACTTTAGTGGATGAATATTATAAATACCAATCGCACACCTCAATGTTGGGCCAAGCATAAATCTCTAGAAGGGAGTGGGGAAACTTCTTATTAGAGTCCATTCCATTTGCTTTTTTTTTAAGTGATATGTTTGTACCCAAAATTTAGATAAATCATTTCAAATTGCATTGTGGCACATGAGACAAGTAAAACAATTACAAAATTTAAATTGAACTAATTATTGGCAATGCATTAATCCCTTGAAAAGTTTAAAATTGTAAAAATTACAAAAATGCAATGTTTTGATTTTTAAATTCAATGTTTATGCCATTGCATTTTGAGTGGAAAGAAAAATATAATATTTGAATATGTTAATTGAAGAAAAATACAAGTAATGGCTCACTTGAATAGAATACAATTTAGTGGATGAATATTATAAATACCAATCTCACGCTTCATTGCTGGGGCAAGCATCAATCTCTAGAGGGATGTAGGGAAGCTTAGAGTTCATTGCGTTTACTTTTTCTTAAGTGATATGTTTGTACCCAAAAAGTAGATAAATCATTTCAAATTGCATTGTAACAACAGAGACAATTAAAAAAATTACAAAATTTAAATTCAACTAATTATTGACAATGCATTAATCCCTTGAAGAGTTTCAAATTGTAAAAATTATAAAAATACACTGTTATGATTTTTAAATTCAAATTTAATGCGATTGCATTTTAAGTGAAGAGAAAAACTTATATTTGAATATGTTAATTGAAGAGAAATACAAGTAATGGACTCACTTTAATAGAATACAATTTAGTTGATAAATATTATAAATAGCAATCTCACGCTTCATTGCCGCATCAAGTATAAATCTCTAGAGGGGAGTAGGGAAGTTTCTTATTAGAGTCCATTGCTTTCGCTTTTTCTTAATTGATATGTTTGTACCCAAAAAGTAAATAAATCATTTCAAATTGCATTGTAGCAAAGGAGACAATTAAGAAAATTACAAAATTTAAATTCAACTGATTATTAACATTGCATTTATCCCTAGAAAACTTTAAAATTGTAAAAATTGTAAAAATGCAATGTTTTGGTTTTTAAATTCAATGTTAATGTTGTTGCATTTCGAGTAGAGAGAAAAACATAATATTTGAATATGTTAATTGAAGAAAAATACAAGTAATGGACTCACTAGAATAAAATACAATTTAGTGGATGAATATTATAAATACCAATCTCACGCTTCATTGTTGGGTCAAGCATAAATCTCTAGAGGAGAGTGGGGAAGCTTCTTGTTAGAGTCTATTGCATTCGCTCTCTCTTAATTGATATGTTTGTGCCCGAAAAGTAAATAAATCATTTCAAATTGCATTGTAGCAAAAGAGACCATTAAGAAAATTACAAAATTTAAATTCAACTGATTATTGCATTGCATTTATCCCTAGAAAACTTTAAGATTGTAAAAATTGTAAAAATGCAATGTTTTGATTTTTAAATTCAATCTTAATGTTGCTGCATTTTGAGTAGAGAGAAAAACATAATATTTGAATATGTTACTTAAAGAAAAATACAAGTAATGCACTCACTAGAATAAAATACAATTTAGGGGATGAATATTATAAATACCAATCTCACGCTTCATTGTTGGGTCAAGCATAAATCTCTAGAGGAGAGTGGGGAAGCTTCTTATTAGAGTCCATTGCATTCGCTCTCTCTTAATTGATATGTTTGTGCCTAAAAAGTAAATAGATCATTTCAAATTGCATTGTAGTAAAAGAGACAATTTAAAAACTTACATAATTTAAATTCATCTAATTATTGACTTTGCATTTATCCCAAGAAAACTTTAAAATAGTAAATATTTATAAAAATGCAATGTTTTGATTTTTTAATTCAATGTCAATGCCATTGCATTGTGAGTGGAGAGAAAAACACAATATTTGAATATGTTAATTGAAGAAAAATATGAGTAAGGGACTCATATGAATATAATACAATTTAGTGGATGAATATTATAAATACCAATCTCACGCTTCATTGCTGGGTCAAGCATAGATCTCTAGAGGGGAGTGGGGAAGGTTTTTATTAGCGTCCATTGCTTTTGCTTTTTCTTAATTGATATGTTTGTACCCGAAAAGTAAATAAATCATTTCAAATTGCATTGTAGCAAAGGAGACAATTAAGAAAATTACAAAATTTAAATTCAACTAATTATTAACATTGCATTTATCCCTAAAAAACCTTAACATTGTAATAATTGTAAAAATGCAATGTTTTGATTTTTAAATTCACTGTTAATGTCATTGTATTTTGAGTGGAGAGAAAAACATAATATTTAAATATGTTAATTGAAGAAAAATACAAGAAATGGACTCACTTGAATAGAATACAATTTAGTGGATGAATATTATAAATACCAGTCTCATGCTTCATTGCTGGGCCAAGAATAAATCTCTAGAGGAGAGTGGGGAAGTTTCTTATTAGAGTCCATTGCTTTCGCTTTTTCTTAATTGATATGTTTGTACCTAAAAACTAAATAAATCATTTCAAACTGCATTGTAGCAAAGGAGACAATTAAAGAAATTACGAAATTTAAATTTAACTGATTATTGACATTGCATTTATCCCTAAAAAACTTTAACATTGTAAAAATTGTAAAAATGCAATGTTTTGATTTTTAAATTCAACGTTAATGTTGTTGCATTTTGAGTGGAGAGAAAAACATAATATTTGAATATGTTAATTGAAGAAAAATGCATGTAATGGACTCACTTAAATAGAATACAATTTAGTAGATGAATATTTTAAATTCCAATCTCAAATGTCATTGCTGGGTCAAGCATAAATCTCAAGAGGAGATTGGGGAAGCTTCTTATTAGAGTCCCTTGCATTCTCTTTTTCTTAATTGATATGTTTGTACCCAAAAAGTGAAGAAATCATTTCAAATTGCATTGTAGCAAAGGATACAATTAAAAAATTATAAAATTTAAATTCAACTGATTATTGACATTGCATTTATCCCTAAAAAACCTTAACATTGTAACAATTGTAAAAATGCAATGTTTTGATTTTTAAATTCACTGTTAATGTCGTTGCATTTTGAGTGGAGAGAAAAACATAATATTTAAATATGTTAATTGAAGAAAAATACAAGTAATGGACTCACTTGAATAGAATACAATTTAGTGGATGAATATTATAAATACCAATCTCATGCTTCATTACTGGGCCAAGCATAAATCTCTAGAGGAGAGTGGGGAAGCTTCTTATTAGAGTCCATTGCTTTCGCTTTTTCTTAATTGATATGTTTGTACCTGAAAAGTGAAGAAATCATTTCAAATTGCATTGTAGCAAAGGAGACAATTAAAAGATTACAAAATTTAAATTCAACTGATTATTGACATTGCATTTATCCCTAAAAAACTTTAAAATTGTAAAAATGCAATGTTTTGATTTTTAAATTCAACGTTAATGTTCTTGCATTTTGAGTGGAGAGAAAAACATAATATTTGAATATGTTAATTGAAGAAAAATGCATGTAATGGACTCACTTAAATAGAATACAATTTAGTGGATGAATATTTTAAATTCCAATCTCAAATGTCATTGCTGGGTCAAGCATAAATCTCAAGAGGAGACTAGGGAAGCTTCTTATTAGAGTCCGTTGCATTCTCTTTTTCTTAATTGATATGTTTGTACCTGAAAAGTGAAGAAATCATTTCAAATTGCATTGTAGCAAAGGAGACAATTAAAAAATTATAAAACTTAAATTCAACTGATTATTGACATTGCATTTATCCCTAAAAAACCTTAACATTGTAACAATTGTAAAAATGCAATGTTTTGATGTTTAAATTCACTGTTAATGTCGTTGCATTTTGAGTGGACAGAAAAACATAATATTTAAATATGTTAATTGAAGAAACATACAAGTAATGGACTCACTTGAATAGAATACAATTTAGTGGATGAATGTTATAAATACCAATCTCATGCCATGCTTCATTGCTGGGTCAAGCATAAATCTCTAGAGGAGAGTGGGGAAGCTTTTTATTAGAGTCCATTGCTTTCGCTTTTTCTTAATTGATATGTTTGTACCTAAAAACTAAATAAATCATTTCAAACTGCATTGTAGCAAAGGAGACAATTAAAGAAATTACGAAATTTAAATTCAACTGATTATTGACATTGCATTTATCCCTAAAAAACTTTAACATTGTAAAAATTGTAAAAATGCAATGTTTTGATTTTTAAATTCAACGTTAATGTTCTTGCATTTTGAGTGGAGAGAAAAACATAATATTTGAATATGTTAATTGAAGAAAAATGCATGTAATGGACTCACTTAAATAGAATACAATTTAGTGGATGAATATTCTAAATTCCAATCTCAAATGTCATTGCTGGGTCAAGCATAAATCTCAAGAGGAGACTGGGGAAGCTTCTTATTAGAGTCCATTGCATTCTCTTTTTCTTAATTGATATGTTTGTACCCAAAAAGTGAAGAAATCATTTCAAATTGCATTGTAGCAAAGGAGACAATTAAAAAATTACAAAATTTAAATTCAACTGATTATTGACATTGCATTTATCCCTAAAAAACCTTAACATTGTAACAATTGTAAAAATGCAATGTTTTGAATTTTAAATTCAATGTTAATGTCATTGCATTTGAGTGGAGAGAAAAACATAATATTTCAATATGTTAATTAAAGAAAAATACAAGTAATGGACTCACTAGAATAAAATACAATTTAGTAGATGAATATTATAAATAGCAATCTCACACTTCATTGCTGAGTCAAGCATAAATTTCTACAGAAGAGTGGGGAAGCTTCTTATTAAAGTCCATTGCATTTGCTCTTTCTTAATTGATATGTTTGTGCCCGAAAATAAATAAATCATTTCAAATTGCATTGTAGGAAAGGAGAGAATTTAAAAACTTACATAATTTAAATTCAATTGATTATTGACTTTGCATTTATCCCAAGAAAACTTTAAAATAGTAAATATTTGTAAAAATGGAATGTTTTGATTTTTAAATTCAATGTTAATGCCATTACATTGTGAGTGGAGACAAAAACGTAATATTTGAATATGTTAATTGAAGAAAAATACAAGTAATGGAATCATATGAATAGAATACAATTTAGTGGATAAATATTCTAAATACCAATGTCATGCTTTAATATTGGGTCAGGGATAAATCTCTAGAGGAGAGTGGGGAAGCTTTGTATTAAACCCATTGCATTCGCTTTTTCCTAAATAATATGTTTGTACTCAAAAAGTAGACAAATCATTTCAAATTGCATTGTAGCAAAGGAGACAATTAAAAAAATTAGAAAATTTAAATTCAATTGATTATTGACAATGCATTCATCCTTAAAGGAGTTCTAAATTGTAAAAATGCAATGTTTTGAATTTTATTCAATGTTAATGGCATTGTATTTTGAGTGGAGAGAAAAACCTAATATTTGAATATGTTAATTGAAGAAAAGTACATGTAATGGACTCACATGAATAGAATACACCTTAGTGGATGAATATTATAAACACCAATCACATGCTTCAATGTTGGGTCAAGTATAAATTTCTATAAGGGAGTGGGAAAGCTTCTTATTAGAGTCCTTTGCGTTCGCTTTTTCTTAAGTGATATGTTTGTACTCCAAAAATAGATAAATCATTTCAAATTGCATTGTAGCAAGGGAGACAATTAAAAAAATTACAAAATTTAAATTTAACTAATTAATGACAATGCATTTATCCCTAGAAGAGTTCAAAATTGTAAAAATGGTAAAAATGCAATGTTTTGATTTTTAAATTCAATGTTAATGCCATTGTATTTTGAGCGGAGAAAAAAACATAAAATTTGAATATCTTAATTGAAGAAAAGTACAAGTAATGGACTCACTTGAATAAAATACAATTTAGTGGATGAATATTATAAATACCACTCTCACGCTTCAATGTTGGGTCAAGTATAAATCTCAATAGGGGTGTGGGGAAGGCTCTTATTAGAGTGCATTGCATTCGCTTTTTCTCAAGTGATATGTTTGCACCCAAAAAGTTGATAAATCATCGCAAATTACATTGTAGCAAAGCAAACAATTAAACAAATTACAAAATTTCAAATTCAACTGATTATTGACTATGCATTTATCCCTATAAAACCTTCAAATGGTAAAAGTGCAATGTTTTGATTTTTAAATTCAATGTTAATGCCATTGCATTTTTAGTGGAGAGAAAAACCTAATATTTGAATATGTTCATTGAAGAAAAATACAAGTAATGGACTCACTTAAATAGAATACAATTTAGTGGATGAATATTATAAATACTGATCTCAGGCTTCAATCTTAGGTCAAGTATAAATCTCTTGAGGGAGTGTGGAAGCTTCTTGTTAGAGTCCATTGCATTCGCTTTTTCTTAAGTGATGTGTTTTTACCCAAAAAGTAGATAAATCTTTTCAAATTGCATTATAGAAAAGGAGACAACCAAAAAAATTACAAAATTTAAATTTAACTGATTATTGACAATATTGACAATACATTTATCCCTAGAAGTCTTTAAAATTGTAAAAATGCAATGTTTGATTTTTAAATTCAATGTTAATCCCATTGCATTTTGAGTGGAGAGAAAAACCTAATATTTGAATATGTTAATTGAAGAAAAATACAAGTAATGGACTCACTTGAATAGAATACAATTTAGTGGATGAATATTATAAATACCAATCTCATGCTTGATTGCTGGGTCAAGCATAAATCTCTTTCGCTTTTTCTTAATTGATAAGTTTGTACCCAAAAAGTAAATAAATCATTTCAAATTGCATTATAGCAAAGGAGACAATGAAAAAATTTACAAAGTTTAAATTCAACTGATTATTGACATTGCATTTATCCCTAAAAAACCTTAACTTTGTAGGAATTGTAAAAATGCAATGTTTTGATTTTTAAATTCAATGTTAATGTGGTTGCATTTTGAGTGGAGAGAAAAACTTAATATTTGAATATGTTAATTCCAGAAAAATACAAGTAATGGACTCACTTCAATAGAATACAATTTAGTGGATGAATATTCTAAATACCAATCTCACACGTCATTGCTAGGTCAAGCATAAATCTCAAGAGGAGAGTGGGGAAGCTTCTTATTAGAAACCATTGCATTCAATTTTTCTTAATTGATATGTTTATACCTAAAAAGTAAATAAATCATTTCAAATTGCATTGTAGCCAAGGAGACAATTAAAAAACTTACAAAATTTAAATTCAACTGATTATTGACAATGCATTAACCCCTTGAAGAGTTTAAAATTGTAGAAATTGCAAAAATGCAATGTTTTGATTTTTAAATTCAATGTTAATGCCATTGCATTTTGAGTGGAGAGAAAAACATAATATTTAAAGATGTTAATTCAAGGAAAATACAAGTAACGGACTCACTTGAATAGAATACAATTTAGTGGATGGATATTATAAATACCCATCTCATGCTTCATTGCTGGGTCAAGCATAAATCTCTAGAGCAGGGTGGGGAAGCTTCTTATTAGAGTCCATTGCTTTCGCTTTTTCCTAATTGATATGTTTGTACCCGAAAAGTAAATAAATCATTTCAAATTGCATTATAGCAGAGGAGACAATTAAAAAAATTACAAAATTTAAATTCAACTTATAATTGGCAATGGATTTATCCCTAGAAGAGGTCAAAATTGTAAAAATTGTAAAAATGCAATGTTTTGATCTTTAAATTTAATGTTAATGTCATTGCATTTTGAGAGGAGAGAAAAACGTAAAATTTTAATATGTTAATTGAAGTAAAATACAAGTAATGCACTCACTGCAATAGAATACAATTTAGTGGATGAATATTATAAATACCACTCTCACGCTCCAATGTTGGGTCAAGTATAAATCTCAAGAGGGGTGTGGGGAAGCCTCTTATTAGAGCACATTGCATTCGCTTTAAAATGCAATGTTTTGATTTTTGAATTGAATGTTAATTCCATTACATTTTGAGTGAAGAGAAAATCATAAAATTTGAATATCTTAATTGAAGAAAAATACAAGTAATGGACTAAATTGAATAGAATACAATTTAATGGATGAATATTATAAATACCAATCTCAGACTTCAATGTTGGGTCAAGCATAAATCACTAGGGGGGAGTGGGGAAGCTTCTTATTAGAGCCCATTGCTTTCGCTTTTTCTTAAGTGATATGTTTGCACCCAAAAAGTAGATAAATCATTTCAAATTGCATTGTAGCAAAAGGGACGATTAAAAAAATTACAAAATTTAAATTCAATTGATTATTGACAATGGATTTATCGCTTGAAGAGTTCAAAATTGTAAAAATTCTAGAAATACAATGTTTCTATTTTTAAAATCAAAGTTAATGCCATTACATTTTGGGTAAAGAGAAAAACATAAAATTAGAATATCTTAATTGAAGAAAAATACAAGTAATGGACTCACTTGAATAGAATACAATTTAGTGGATGAATATTATAAATACCAATCTCATGCTTCATTGCTGGGTCAAGCATAAATCTCTAGAGAGGAGTGGGGAAGCTTTTGGTTAGAGCTCATTACATTCACCCCTTGTTAAGTGATATGTTTGTACCCAAAAAGTAGATAAATCATTTCAAATTGTATCGTAGCAAAGAAGATAATGAAAAAAATTACAAAATTTCAAATTCAATTGATTATTGATAATCCATTTATCCCAAGAATAGAATTTACATCTCTAGAGGGGTGTGGGGAAGCTTCTTATTAGTGTCAATTACATTCATTTTTTCCTAAGTGATATGTTTGTACCCAAAAAGTTGATAAATCATTTCAAATAACTTTGTAGCCAAGAAGACAATTAAAAAAAGTACATAATTCAAATTCACCTGATTATTGATAATCCATTTATCCCAAGAAGACTTTTAAAGTGTAAAAATGCAATGTTTTGATTTTTCAATTCAATGTTAATGCCATTGCATTTTGAGTGCAGAGAAAAACCTGATATTTGAATATGTTAATTGAAGAAAAATACAAGTAATGGGCTCACTTGAATAGAATAGACTTTTGTGGATGAATAATATATATAACAATCGCACGCTTCAAAGTACAGTCAAGCATAAAGATCTAGAGGGGAGTGGGGAAGCTTCTTATTCGACTCCATTGCATTCTCTTTTTCTTAAGTGATATGTATGTACCCAAAAAGTAGATAAATCATTTCGAATAACATTGTAGCAAAGAAGACAATTAAAAAAAGTACAGAATTTAAATTCAATTGATTATTGACCATCCATTTATTGTAAGGAGACTTTAAAAGTGTAAAAATGTAATGTTTTGACTTTTCAATTCAATGTTAATGCCATTGCATTTTGAGTGGAGAGAAAAACATAATATTTGAATATATTAATTAAAGAAAGAAACAAGTAATGGACTCACTTGAGTAGAATAGAATTTAGTGGATGAATATTATAAATACCAATCTGCTACTTCATTGATGGGTCAAGCATAAATCTCTAGAGGGGAGTGCGGAAGCTTTTGTTAGAGCCCATTGCATTCACCTTTTGTTAAGTGATATGTTTCTACCCAAAAAGTAGATAAATCATTTCAAATTGCATTGTAGCAAAGAAGACAATGAAAAAAATTACAAAATTTCAAATTCAATTGATTATTAACAATGCATTTATCCCTAGAAGTCTTAAAAATTGCAAAAATGCAATGTTTTGATTTTTAAATTCAATGTTAGTGCCATTGCAATTTGAGTGGAGGGAAAAACCTAATATCTGAATATGTTAATTGAAGAAAAATACAAGTAATGGACTCACTGGAATAGAATAGACTTTAGTGGATCAATATTATAAATATCAATCTCACGCTTCAATGTTGGGTCGAGCGTAAATCTTTAGAGGGGAGTGGGGAAGCTTTTTATTAGTGTCCATTGCATTCGCTTTTTCTTAAGTGATATGTTTGTACCCAAAAAGTAGATAAATCATTTTAAATTGCATTGTAGCAAAGAAGACGTTGAAGAAAATTACAAAATTTAAATTCAAATGATTAGTGACAATGCATTTATCCCTAAAGTCTTTAAAATTGTAAAAATGCAATGTTTTGATTTTTCAACTCTATGTTAATGCCATTGCATTTTAAGGGGAGTGAAAAACCTAATATTTGAATATGTTAAATGAAGAAAAATACAAGTAATGGATTCACTTGAATAGAATAGAATTTAGTGGATGAATATTATAAATACCAATCTCATGCTTCATTGCTGGGTCAAGCATAAATCTCTAAAGAGGAGTGGGGAAGCTTTTGGTTAGAGCCCATTGCATTCACCCCTTGTTAAGTGATATGTTTGTACCCAAAAAGTAGATAAATCATTTCAAATTGCATTGTAGCAAAGAAGATAATGAAAAAAATTACAAAATTTCAAATTCAATTGATTATTTACAATGCATTTATCCCTAGAAGTCTTAAATATTGCAAAAATACAATGTTTTGATTTTTAAATTCAATGTTAATGCCATTACATTTTGAGTAGAGAGAAAAACCTAATATTTGAATATGTTAATTGAAGAAAAATACAAGTAATAGACTCACTTGAATAGAATACAATTTAGTGGATGAATATTATAAATACTAATATCACGCTGCAATGTTGAGTCAAGTATAAATCTCGAGAGGGGAGTGGGGAAGCTTCTTATTAGAGTCCATTGCATTCGTTTTTTCTTAACTGATATGTTTGTACCCAAAAAGTGGATAAATCATTTCCAAATGCATAGTAGCAAAAGAGACAATTAAAAAAATTACAAAATTTAAATTCAACTGAATATTGACAATGCATTTATCCCTATAAGACTTTAAAATTCTAAAAATTGTAAAAATGAAATATTTTGATTTTTAAATTCAATGTTTACGCCATCGCTTTTTGAGTGGAGAAAAAAACCTAATATTTGAATATGTTAATTAAAGAAAAATACAACTAATGGACTCACTTGAATAGAATACAATTTAGTGGATAAATATTATAAATACCAATTTCATGCTGCAATGTTGGATCAAGTATAAATCTCTAGAGGGGAGTGGGGAAGCTTCTTATTAGAGTCCATTGCATTCGCTTTTTCTTCAATAATATGTTTGTACCCCAAAAGTAGATAAATCATTTCAAATGTCTTTGTAACAAAGGAGACAATTAAAAAATTAGAAAATTTAAATTCAACTGATTATTGACAATGCATTTAACCATATAAGATTTAAAAATTGTAAAAATGCAATGTTAATGTCATTGCATTTTGAGTGGAGAAAAAAACCAAAAATTTGAAGATGTTTGTTGAAGAGAAATACCACTAATGGACTCACTTGAATAGAATACAATTTAGTTAATGAATATTATAAATACCAATCTTATGCTTCAATGTTGGTTCAAGCATAGATCTCTATAAGGGAGTGGGGAAGCTTCTTATTAAAGTCCATTGCATTCACTTTTTCTTACGCGATATGTTTGTACCCAAAAAGTAGATAAATCATTTGAAATTGCATTGTAGCAAAGAAGACAATTAAAAAAATTACAAAATTTCAAATTTAACTGATTATTGACAATGGATTTATCCCTATAAGAGTTTAAAATTGTAAAAATACAATGTTTTGATTTTTAAATTCAATGTTAATGCCATTGCATTTTGAGTGGAGTGAAAAATATAAAATTTGAATATTTTAATTGAAGAAAAATACAAGTAATGGACGCACTTGAATATAATACAATTTAGTGGATGAATATTATAAATACCAATCTCACGCTTCATTTTGGGGTTAAGGATAAATCTCTAGAGGGGAGTGGGGAAGGTTCTTATTAGAGTCCATTGTATTCGCTTTTTCTTAAATGATATGTTTCTACCCGAAAAGTAAATAAATCATTTCAAGTTGGATTGAAGCAAAAAAGGGAATTAAAAAAAATTACAAAATTTAAATTCAACTGCTTATTAACAAGCATTTATCCCTAGAAGACTTCAAAATTGTAAAAATTGTACAAATGCAATGTTTAGATTTTTAAATTTAATGTTAATGCCATTGCATTTTGAGTGGAGAGAAAAACATAATTTTTGAATTTGTTGATAGAAGAAAAATACAAGTAAAGGACTCACGTAAATAGAATACAATTTAATGGATGAATATTCTAAATGCCAATCTCATGCTTCAATGTTAGGTTAAGTATAAATCTATAGAGGGCAGTGGGGAAGCTTTTCGTTGACAATGCATTTCGTTGACATTGCTAAAATGCAATGTTTTGATTTTTAAATTCAATGTTAATACCATTGCATTTTGAGTGGAGAGAAAAACCTAATATTTGAATATGCTAATTGAAGAAAAGTACAAGTAATAGACTCACTTGAATAGAATACAATTTAGTGGATGAATTTTATAAATACCAATGTCATGCTTCAATGTTCGGTCAAGTATAAATCTCTAGAGGGGAGTAAGGAACCTTCTTATTAAGGCGCATTGCATTCATTTTTTCCTAAGTGATATTTTTGTACCCAAAAAGTAGATAAATCATTTCAAATTTCATTGTAGCAAAGGAGACAATTAAAAAAATAACAAATTTTAAATTCAACTGATTATTGACAATGCATTAATTCCTTAAAGAGTTTAAAATTGTAAAAATTGTAAAAATGTAATGTTTTGATTTTTAAATTCAATGTTAATGCCATTGCATTTTGAGTGGAGAGAAAAACCTAAAGATTGAATATGTTAATTGAAGAAAAATACAAGTAATGGACTCACTTGAATATAATATAATTTATTTGATGAATATTATAATTACTAATCTCACGCTTCAATGTTGGCTTAAGCATAAATCTCTAGAGGGGAGTGGGGAAGCTTCTTATTAAAGTCCATTGCATTCGCTTTTTCTTAAGTGATATGTTTGTACCCAAAAAGTAAATAAATCATTTTAAATTGGATTGAAGCAAAGGAGATAATTAAAAAAATTACAAAAGTTAAATTCCACCGCTTATTAACAAGCATTTATCCCTAGAAAACTTTAAATTTGAAAATATTGTACAAATGCAATGTTTAGATTTTTAGATTTAATGTTAATGCCATTGCATTTTGAGTGGAGAGAAAGACAAAATTTTTGAATTTGTTGACTGAAGAAAAATACAAGTAAAGGACTCACGTAAATAGAATACAATGCAGTGGATGAATATTTTAAATGCCAATCTCACGCTTCAATGTTAGGTCAAGTATAAATCTATAGAGGGCAGTGGGGAAGCTTTTTGTTAGAGCCCATTGCATTCGCTTTTTGTTAACTGATATGTTTGTACCCAAAAAGTAGATAATTCATTTCCAGTTGCATTGTAGCTAAGAAGCCAATTAAAAAAATTACAAAATTTCAAATTCAATTGATTATTGACAATGCATTCATCCCTAGAGGTCTTTAAATTTGTAAAAATATAATGTTTTGATTTTTAAATTCAAAGTTAATGTCATTGCATTTTAAGGGGGGAGAAAAACCTAATATTTGAATATGTTAATTGAAGAAAAATATAAGTAATGGACTCACTTGAATAGAATACACTTTAGTCGATGAATATTATAAATATCGATCTCACGCTTCACTGCTCGGTCAAACATAAATCTCTAGAGGGGAGTGGGGAAGCTTCTTATTAGAATCCATTGCATTCGCTTTTTCTTAAGTGATATGTTTGTACCCAAAAAGTAGATAAATCATTTTAAATTGCATTGTAGCAAAGAAGACAATGAAGAAAATTACAAAATTTAAATTCAAATGATCAGTGACAATGCATTTATCCTTAGAGTCTTTAAAATTGTAAAATGCAATGTTTTGATTTTTCAATTCTATGTTAATGCCATTGCATTTTGAGGGGAGTGAAAAACCTAATATTTGAATATGTTAAATGAAGAAAAATACAAGTAATGGACTCACTTGAATATAATAGAATTTAGTGGATGAATATTATAAATACCAATCTCACGCTTCATTGTTAGGTCAATTTAATGGATAAATATTATAAATACCAATCTCACGATTTAATATTGAGTCAAGTATAAAACTCTAGAGGGGAGTGGGGAAGCTTTTTATTAGAGTCCATTGCATTTGCTTTTCCTTAAGTGATATGTTTGTACCCAAATGGTAGATAATTCATTTCAAATTGCATTGTAGCAAAAGAGACAATTAAAAAAATTACACAATTTAAATTCAACTGATTATTTATAATGCATTAATCCCTTGAAGAATTTAAAATCGTAAAAATTGTAAAAATGCAATGTCTTGATTTTTAAATTCAATGTTAATGCCATTGCATTTCGAGAGGAGATAAAAATATAATATTTGATTATGTTAGTTGAAGAGAAATATAAGTAATGGACTCACTTGAATAGAATACAATTTAGTGGATGAATATTATAAATACCAATCTTATGCTTCCATGTTCAGTCAAGTATAAATCTCTAGAGGGGAGTGAGAAAGTTTCTTATTAAAGTGCATTGCATTCATTTTTTCCTAAGTGATATGTTTGTACCCAAAAAGTAGATAAATCATTTCAAATTGCATTGTAGCAAAGGAGACAATTAAAAAAATTACAAATTTTAAATTCAACTAATTATTGACAATGCATTAATCCCTAGAAGAGTTTGAAATTGCAAAAATTGTAAAAATGCAATGTTTTAATTTTTAAATTCAATGTTAATGTCATTGCATTTTGACTGGAGAGAAAAATCTAAAATATAAATATGTTAATTGAAGAAAAATATAAGTAATGGACTCACTTGAATGGAATACAATTTAGTTGATGAATATTATAAATACCAATCTCACGTTTCATTTTAGGGTTAAGGATAAATCTTTAGAGGGGAGTGGGGAAGGTTCTTATTAGAGTTCATTGCATTCGCTTTTTCTTAAGTGATATGTTTCTACCAGAAAAGTAAATAAATAATTTCAAATTGGATTGAAGCAAAGAAGGGAATTAAAAAAATTACAAAATTTAAATTAAATTGCTTATCCCTAGAAGACTTGAAAATTGTAAAAATTATACATTGAAAATTGTAAAAATTATACATTGTCTCCTTTGCATTTGCAATGTTTTGATTTTTAAATTCAATGTTAATGCCATTGCATTTTAAGTGGAGGGAAAAACATAATATTTGAATATATTAATTACAGAGAAATACATGTAATGGACTCATTTGAATAGGATAGACTTTAAAGGATGAATATTATAAATACCAATCGCAAGCCTAAATGTTGGGTCAAGCATAAATCACTTGAGGGGTATGGGGAAGCTTCTTATTAGAGTCCATTGTATCCATTTTTTCTTAAGTTGCATGTTTGTACCCAAAAAAGTAGATAAATCATTTCGAATTGCATTGTAGTAAAAGAGACAATTAAAAAAGTTATAAAATTTAAATTCAAATGATTATTGACATTGCATTTATCCCTGGAAGACTTTAAAAATGTAAAAATTGTAAAAATGCAATGTTTTGATTTTTGAATTCAATGTCAATGCCATCACATTTTGAGTGGAGACAATAACATAATATTTGGATATGTTAATTGAAGAAAAATTCAAGTAATGGACTCATTCGAATGGAATACACTTTAGTGGTTGAATATTATAAATACCAATCTCACGCTTCAATTTTGGGTCAGGCATAAACCTCTAGAGGGCAGTGAGGAAGCTTCTAATTAGAGTCCATTGCATTTGCTTTTTCCTAAGCGATATGTTTGTACCCAAAAATTAGATAAATCATTTCTAATTGCATTATAGCAAAGGAGACAATTAAAAATATTACAAAATTTAAACTCAACTAATTATTGACAATGCATTTATCCCTAGAAGACTTTAAAATTGTTAAAATTGTAGAAATTCAATGTTTTGATTTTTAAATTCAATGTTAAAGCCATTGCATTTTGAGTGTAGAGAAAAACATAATGTTTCAATATGTTAATTGAAGAAAAATACAAGTAATGGACTCACTTGAATAGAATACACTTTAGTGGATGAATATTATAAATACCAATCTCACGCTTTAATGTTGGGTCAAGCATAAACCTCTAGAGGGGAGTGGGGAAGCTTCTTATGACAGTCCATTGCATTCACTTTTTCTCAAGTGATATATTTGTACCCAAAAAGTAGATAAATCATTTCTAATTGCATTGCAGCAAAGAAGACAATTAAAAAATTTACAAAATTTAAATTAAGCTGATTATTCACAATGCATTTATCCCTAGAAGACTTCAAAATTGTAAATACGTAAATATTGTAAAAATGCAATGTTTTGTTTTTTAAATTCAATGTTAATGCCTTTGCATTTTGAGTGAAGAGAAAAACATAAAATTTGAACATGTTTATTGATGAAAAATACAAGTAATGGACTCATTTGAATACAATACGCTTTAGTAGATGAATATTATAAATAGCAATCCCACTCTTCAATTTTGGGTCAAGTATAATCCACTGGAGGGGCATAGGGAAGCTTCTTATTAGAGTCCATTGGATTTGCTTTTCCTTAAGTGATATATTTGTACCCAAAAAGTAGATAACTCATTTCGAATTGCATTGTAGCAAAGGAGAGAATTAAAAAAATTACAAAATTTTAATTCAACTGATTATTAACAACGCATTAATCCCTAGAAGACCTTAAAATTGTAAAAATTGTAGAAATGCAATGTTTTGATTTTTAAATTCAATGTTAATACCATTGCATTTTGAGTGGAGAAAAAAACATAAGATTTAAACATGTTAATTAAAGAAAACTACAAGAAATGGACTCGCTTGAATAGAATACACTTTAGTGGATGAATATTATAAATACCAATTGCACGCTTTAATGTTGGGTCAAGCATAAATCGCTAGAGGAGAGTGGGAAAGTTTCTCATTAGAGTCCACTGCATTTGCTATTTCTTATGTGATATGTTTGTACCCAAAGAGTAGATAAATTATTTCAAATTGCATTGTAGCAAAAGAGACAATTAAAAAAATTAAAAAATTTAAATTCAACAGATAATTGACAATACTTTTATCCCTAGAAGACTTTAAATTTGTAAAAAGTGTAGAAATGCAATGTTTTGATTTTTACATTCTATATTAATGTCATTGCATTTTAAGTGGAGAGAAAAACATAATATTTAGATATGTTAATTGAAGGAAAATACAAGTAATGGACTCACTTGAACAGAATACACTTGAGTAGATGAATATTATAAACAGCAATCTCACGCTTAAATTTTGGGTCAAGTATAAATCTTTAGAGGGGAGTAGGGAAGCTTCTTATTAAAGTCTATTGCGTTCGCTTTTTCTTAAGTGATATGTTTGTACCCAAAAAGTAGATAAATCATTTCAAATTGCATTGTAGCAAATGAGAGAATTAAAAAAATTACAAAATTTTAATTAAATTGATTATTAAGAATGCATTTATCCCTAAAAGACCTTAAAATTGTAAAAATTGTAGAAATGCAATGTTTTGATTTTTAAATTCAATGTTAATGCCATTAAATTTTGAGTGAAGCGAAAAACCTAATATTTGAATATGCTAATGGAAGAAAAATACAAGTAATGGACTCACTTGAATAGAATACAATTGAGTAGATGAATATTATAAATACCAATCTCACCCTTCAATGTTGGGTCAAGCATAAATCTCTAGAGGGGAGTGGGGAAGCTTCTTATTAGAGCCCATTGCATTCGTTTTTTCTTAAGTGATGTGTTTGTACCTAAAAAGTAGATAAATCATTTCAATTTAGATTGAAGGAAAGAAGACAATGAAAAAATTACAAAATTTAAATTAAATTGATTATTGACAATGCATTTATCCCTAAAAGACTTTAAAATTTTAAAAATTGTAAAAATGGAACGTTTGGATTTTCAAATTTATTGTTAATGCCATTGAATTTTGTGTGGATTGAAAAACATAATATTTGAATATGTTAATTGAAGAAAAATACAAGTAATAGACTCACTTTAATAAAAAACACTTTAGTGGCTGAATATTATAAACAGCAATCCCACGCTTCAATTTGGGGTCACGCAGAAATCTCTAGAGGGGAGTAGGGAAGTTTCTTATCAGAGTCCATTGCATTTGGCTTTTCTTAAGTGATATGTTTGTGCCCAAAACGTAGATAAATCATTTCCAATTGCATTGTAGCAAAGGAGACAATTAAAAAAATTAAAAAATATAAATTCAAATGACTATTGACATTGCATTTATCCTTAAAAGGCTTTAAAATTGTAAAAATTGTAAAAATGCAAAGTTTTGATATTTAAATTCAATGAAAATGTCATTGCATTTTAAGTGGAGAGAAAAACATAATATTTGAAGATGTCAATTGAAGAAAAATACCAATAATGGACTCCCTTGAATAAATTATAATTTAGTGGATGAATATTATAAATACCAATCTCACACTTCAATGTTGGGTCAAGCATAAATCTCTAGAGGGGAGTAGGGAAGCTTCTTGTTAGAGTCCATTGCATTCACTTTTTCTTAAGTGACATGTTTATACCCAAAAAGTAGATAAATCATTTCAAACTACATTGTAGCAATTGAGACAATTAAAAAAATTTAAAAATTTAAATTCAATTGATTGTTGACAATGCATTTATCCCTAGAATACGTTAAAATTGTAAAAATTGTAGAAATGCAATGTTTTGATTTTTACATTCTAAATTAATGTCATTGAATTTTGAGTGGAGAGAAAAACATAATATTTGAATATGTTAACTAAAGAAAAATACAAGTAATGGACTCATTTGAATAGAATACACTGTAGTGGATGAACATTATAAATACCCATCTCACACTTGAATGTTGGGTCAATCATAAACCTTAAGAGAGGAGTGAGGAAGCTTCTTATTAGAGTCCATTGCATTCACTTTTTTTTAAGTGATATGTTTGTACCCAAAAGTAGATAAATCATTTCAAATTGCATTGTAGCAAAGGAAGCAATTAAAAAAATTCCAAGATTGAAATTCAACTGATTATTGACAATGCATTTAACCTTAGAAAACTTTAAAATTGTAAAAATGCAATGTTTTGATTTTTAAATAGATCGTTAATGCCATTGCATTTTGAGTGGAGAGAAAAACATAATTTTTGAATATGTTAATTGAAGAATAATACAAGTAATGGACTCACTTGAATATAATACACTTTAGTGGATGAATGTTATACATACCAATCTTATGCTTCAATATTGGGCCAAGCATAAACCTCTAGAGGGGAGTGGGGAAGCATCTTATTAAATCCATTGCATTCGCTTTTTCTTAGGAAACATGTTTGTAGCCAAAAAGTAGATAAATCATTTCAAATTGCATTGTAGCAAAGGAGACAATTAAAAAATTACAAAATTTACATTGAACTGATTATTGACAATGCATTTATCACTAGAAGACTTTAAATTTGTAAAAATTGTAGAAGAGTAATGTTTTGATTTTTACATTCTATGTTAATGCCATTGCATTTTGAGTGGAGAGAAAAGCATAATATTTAAATATGTTAATTGGAAAATAATATAAGTAATGGACTCACTTGAATAGAATCGACTTTAGTGGACTAATATTATTAATACCTATCTCATGCTTCAATGTTGGGTCAAGCATAAATCTCTAGAGGGGTGTGGGGAAGGTTCTTATTGAAATCCATTGCATTCGTTATTTCTTAAGTGATATGTGTGTACCCAAAATATAGATAAATCATTTCAAATAGCATTATAGCAGGGAAGACAAATAAAAAATTACAAAATTTACATTCAACTTATTATTGACAATGCATTTTTCCCTAGAAGACTTTAAAATTGTAAAAATGCAATGTTTTCATTTTTAAATTCAATGTTAGTGTCATTGCATTTTATGTGGAGAGAAAAACCGAATATTTGAATATGTTAATTGAAGAAAAATATAAGTAATGCGCTCACTTGAATAGAATACACTTTAGTGGATGACTATTATAAATAGCAATCCCACGCTTCAATTTTAGGTCAAGCATAAACCTCTTGAGGGGAGTGGAGAAGCTTCTTATTAGAGTCCATTGCCTTCACTTTTTCTTAGGTGATATGATTGTACCCAAAAAGTAGATAAATCATTTCAAATGGCTTTGTAGCAATGGATACAATTAAAAAAATTACAAAATTTAAATTCAACTGATTATTAACAATGCATTTATCTCTAGAAGACTTTAAAATTATAAAAGTTGTAAAAATGCAATGTATTGATTTTTAAATTTATTGTTAATGTCATTGCATTTTGAGTGGATAGAAAAACATAATATTTGAATATTTTAATTGAAGAAAAATACAAATAATGAACTCAATTGAATAGAACACACTTTAGTGGATGAATATTATAAATACCAATCTCACGCTTTAAAGTTTGGTCAAGCATAAATCTCTAGAGGGGAGTGGCGAAGTTTCTTACTAGAGTCCATTGCATTTGCTTTTTCTTAAGGGATATGTTTGTACCCAAAAATTAGATAGATCATTTCTAATTGCATTGTAGCAAAGGAGACAATTAAAAATATTACAAAATTTAAACTCAACTAATTATTGACAATGCATTTATCCCTATAAGACTTTAAAATTGTTAAAATTGTAGAAATGCAAAGTTTTGATGTTTAAATTCAATGTTAAAGCCATTGCATTTTGAGTGTAGAGAAAAACATAATGTTTCAATATGTTAATTGAAGAAAAATACAAGTAATGGACTCACTTGAATAGAATACACTTTAGTGGATGAATATTATAAATACCAATCTCACGCTTTAATGTTGGGTCAAGCATAAACCTCTAGAGGGGAGTGGGAAAGCTTCTTATGAGAGTCCATTGCATTCACTTTTTCTCAAGTGATATGTTTGTACCCAAAATGTAGATAAATCATTTTTAATTGCATTGTAGCAAAAAAGACAATTAAAAAATTTACAAAATTTAAATTAAACTAATTATTCACAATGCATTTATCCTTAAAAGACTTCAAAATTGTAAATATGTAAATATTGTAAAAATGCAATGTTTTGTTTTTTAAATTCAATGTTAATGCCTTTGCATTTAGAGTGGAGAGAAAAATATAATATTTGAATATGTTAATTGAAGAAAAATACAAGTAATGGACTCACTTGAATAGAATACACTTTAGTGGATGCATATTATAAATACCAATTGCACGTATCAGTGTTGGGTTGGGTCAAGCATAAATCTCTAGAGGGGAGTAGGGAAGCTTTTTATTGGAGTCCATTGCATTCACTTTTTCTTAAGTGATATCTTTGTATCCAAAAGTAGATAAATCATTTTAAATCTCATTGTAGCAAAGGAGACAATTAAAAAAGTTATAAAATTTAAATAAACTGATTATTGACAATGCATTTATCCCTAGATGTCTTTAAAATTGTAATAATGCAATGTTTTGATTTTTAAATTCAATGTTAATGTCATGGCATTTTGAGTGGAGAGAAAAACCTAATATTTGAATATGTTAATTGAAGAAACATACAAGTAATGGACTCACTTGAATAGAATACACTTTAGTGGATGAATATTATAAATACCAATCTCACGCTTTAATGTTGGGTCATGCATAAACCTCTAGAGGGGAGTGGGGAAGCTTTTTTTTGAAGTCCATTGCATTCACTTTTTTCTTAAGTGATATCTTTGTATCCAAAAAGTAGATAAATCATTTCAATTTGCATTGTAGCAAAGGAGACAATTAAAAAAATTACAAAATTTATATTCAACAGATTATTAACAATGCATTTATCCCTAGAAGTCTTTAAAATTGTAAAAATACAATATTTTGATTTTTAGATCTAATGTTAATGCCATTGCATTTTGAGTGGAGAGAAAAACCTAATATTTGAATATGTTAATTGAAGAAAAATACAAGTAATGGACTCACTTGAATAGAATACACTTTAATGGATGAATATTATAAATACCAATCTCACGGTTTAATGTTGGGTCAAGCATAAACCTCTAGAGGGGAGTGGGGAAGCTTCTTATGACAGTCCATTGCATTCACTTTTTCTCAAGTGATATGTTTGTACCCAAAAAGTAGATAAATCATTTCTAATTGCATGGTAGCAAAGAAGACAATTAAAAAATTTACAAAATTTAAATTAAACTGATTATTCACAATGCATTTATCCCTAGAAGACTTCAAAATTGTAAATATGTAAATATTGTAAAATTGCAATGTTTTGTTTTTTAAATTCAATGTTAATGCCTTTGCATTTTGAGTGGAGAGAAAAACATAGTATTTGAATAAGTGATATGTTTGTGCTTGAAAAGTAAATAAATCTTTTCAAATTGCATTGTATCAAAGGAGAATTAAAAAATTTTAAAAATTTAAATTCAATTGATTATTGACAATGCATTTATCCTTATAAGTCTTTAAAACTGTAAACATTGTAAAAATGCAATGTTTTGATTTTTAAATTCAATGTTAATGCCATTGCATTTAGAGTGGAGAGAAAAATATAATATTTGAATATGTTAATTGAAGAAAAATACAAGTAATGGACTCACTTGAATATAATACACTTTAGTGGATACATATTATAAATACCAATTGCACGCTTCAGTGTTGGGTTGGGTCAAGCATAAATCTCCAGAGGGGAGTAGGGAAGCTTTTTATTGGAGTCCATTGCATTCACTTTTTCATAAGTGATATCTTTGTATCCAAAAAGTAGATAAATCATTTTAAATTGCATTGTAGCAAAGGAGAGAATTGAAAAAGTTATAAAATTTAAATCAACGGATTATTGACAATGCATTTATCCTTAGATGTCTTTAAAATTGTAATAATGTAATGTTTTGATTTTTAAATACAATGTTAATGCCATTCCATTTTGAGTGGAGAGAAAAACCTAATATTTGAATATGTTAATTGAAGAAAAATACAAGTAATGGACTCACTTGAATATAATACACTTTAGTGGATGAATATAAAAAATACCAATTGCACGCTTCAATGTTGGGTCAAGCATAAATCTCTAGAAGGGAGTGGGGAAGCCTTTTTTTGGAGTCCATTGCATTCATTTTTTCTTAAGTGATATCTTTGTATCAAAAAAGTAGATAAATCATTTCAAATTGCATTGCAGCAAATGAGACAATTAAAAAAATTACAAAATTTATATTCAAATGATTATTGACAATGCATTTATTTCTATAAGTTTTTAAAATTGTAAAAATGCAATATTTTGATTTTTAGATTCAATGTTAATACCAGTGCATTTTGAGTGGAGAGAAAAACTAATATTTGAATATATTAATTGAAGAAAAATACAAGTAATGGACTCACTTGAATAGAATACACTTTAATGGATGAATATAAAAAATACCAATTGCATGCTTCAATGTTGGGTCAAGCATAAATCTCTAGAGGGGAGTGAGGAAGCTTTTTTTTGGAGTCCATTGCATTCACTTTTTCTTAAGTGATATCTTTGTATCGAAAGAGTAGATAAATCATTTCAAATTGCATTGTAGCAAAGGAGACAATTAACAAACATTACAAAATTTAAATTCAAATGATTATTGACAATGCATTTATTCCTAGAAGTTTTTAAAATTGAAAAAATGCAATATTTTGATTTTTAGATTCAATGTTAATGCCATTGCATTTTGAGTGGAGAGAAAAACCTAATATTTGAATATGTTAATTGATGAAAAATACAAGTAATGGACTCTCCTGAATATAATACACTTTAGTGGATGAATATTATAAATACCAATTGCACGCTTCAATGTTGGGTCAAGCATAGCTCTCTAGAGGGGAGTGGGGAAGCTTTTTATTGGAATCCATTGCATTCACTTTTTCTTAAGTGATATCTTTGTATCGAAAAAGTAGATAAATCATTTCAAATTGAATTGTAGCAAAGGAGAGAATTAAAAAAATTACAAAATTTATATTCAAATGATTATTGTCAATGCATTTATTCCTAGAAGTTTTTAAAATTGTAAAAATGCAATATTTTGATTTTTAGATTCAATGTTAATGCCATTGCATTTTGAGTGGAGAGAAAAACCTAATATTTGAATATGTTAATTGAAGAAAAATACATGTAATGGACTCACTTGAATAGAATATACTGTAGTGGATGAATATAAAAAATACCAATTCCACGCTTCAATATTAGGTTAAGCATAAATCTCTAGAGGGGAGTAGGGAAGCTTCTTATTAGAGTCCATTGCATTCGCTTTTTCTTAAGTGATATGTTTGTACTCGAAAAGTAACTAAATCATTTAAAATTGCATTGTATCAAAGAAGAGAATTAAAAGAATTACAAAATTTAAATTCAACTGATTATTGACAATGCATTTATCCCTAGAAGTTTTTAAAATTGTAAAAATTGTACAAATACAATGTTTTGATTTTTTAATTCAATGTAAATTCCATTGCATTTTTAGTGGAGAGAAAAACATAATATTTAAATATGTTAATTCATGAAAAATACAAGTAATGGACTCTTTTGAATATAATACACTTTAGTGGATGAATATTATAAATACCAATCGCACGCTTTAATGTTAGGTCAAGCATAAATCTCTAGAGGGAGTAGGGAAGCTTCTTATTAGAGTCCATTGCATTCGCTTTTTCGTAAGTGATATGTCTGTACCCGAAAAGTAAATAAATGATTTCAAATTGCATTGTAGCAAAGGAGACAATTAAAAAAATTACCAAATATATAATCAACTGATTATTGACAATGCATTTATCCCTAGAAGTCGTTAAAATTGTAAAAATGCAATATTTGATTTTTAGATTCAATGTCAATGCCATTGCATTTTGAGTGGTGAGAAAAACGTAATATTTGAATATGTTAATTGATGAAAAATACAAGTAATGGACTCTCCTAAATATAATACACTTGAGTGGATGAATATTATAAATACCAATTGCACGCTTCAATGTTGAGTCAAGCATAGCTCTTTAGAGGGGAGCGGGAAAGCTTCTTATTGAAGTCCATTACATTCACTTTTTCTTAAGTGATATCTTTGTATGCAATAAGTAGATAAATCATTTCAAATAAATTATAGCAAAGGAGACAATTCAAAAAATTACAAAATTAAAATTCAACTGTTTATTGACAATGTGTTTATCCCTAGAAGTCTTTAAAATTGTAAAAATGCAATGTTTTGATTTTTAAATCCAATGATAATGTCATTGCATTTGGAGTGGAGAGAAAAACCTAATATTAGAATATGTTAATTGAAGAAAAATACAAGTAACGGACTCACTTGAATAGTAGTGGATGAATTTTATAAATACCAATCTCACCCTTCAATTTTAGGTCAAGCATAAATCTCTAGAGGGGAGTGTGGAAGCTTCTTATTAGAGTCCATTGCATTCGTTTTTTCTTAAGTGATATGTTTGTACCTGAAAAGTAAATAAATCATTTCAAATTGCATTATAGCAAAGGAGACAATTAAAAAGATTACAAAATTTAAATTCAACTGATGATTGACAATGGATTTATCCCTTGAAGACTTTAAAATTGTAAAAATTGTACAAAGGCAATGTTTTGATTTTTTAATTCAATGTAAATTTCATTGCATTTTGAGTAAAGAGAGAAACATAATATTTAAATATGTTAATTGATGAAAAATACAGGTAATGGACTCTCCTGAATATAATACACTTTAGTGGATGAATATTAAAAATACCAATTACACGCTTCAATGTTGGGTTAAACATAAATCTCTAGAGGGGAGTGGGGAAGCTTCTTATTAGAGTCCATTGCATTCGCTGTTTCGTAAGTGATATGTTTGTACCCGAAAATTAAATAAATGATTTCAAATTGCATTGTAGCAAAAGAGACAATTAAAAAAATTATAAAATTTATATTCAATTGATTATTGGTAATGCATTTATCCCTAGAAGACTTTAAAATTGTAAAAATGTAATGTTTTGATTTTTAAATTCAATGTTAAAGCCTAAAATTTGTATATGTTCATTGAAGAAAAATACGAGTAATAGACTCATTTGAATAGAACACAATTTAGTTGATGAATATTATAAATACCAATCTCACACTTCAATGTTGGGTCAATCATAAATCTTTAGAGGGGAGTGGGGAAACTTTTTAGTATAGCCAATTGCATTCACTTTTTGTTAAATGATATGTTTGTCCCTAAAAAGTAGATAAATCATTTCAAATTGCATTGTAGCAAAGAAAATAATTAAAAAAATTACAAAATTTCAAATTCAACTGATTATTGACAATGCATTTCTCCTTAGAAGACTTTAAAATTGTATAAATGCAATGTTTAGATTTTTAAATTCAATGTTCATGTCATTGGAATTTGAGTGGAGAGAAAAACCTAAAATTTGAATATGCTAATTGAAGAAAAATACAAGTAATAGAGTCACTTGAATAGAATACAATTTAGCGGATGAATATTATAAATACCAATCTTACGCTTCAATGTTGGGTCAAGCATAAACCTCTAGAGGGGAGTGGGGAAGCTTCTTATTAGAGTCCATTGCAATTGCCTTTCCTTAAGTGATATGTGTGTACCCAAAAAGTTAAAAAATCATTTCAAATTGGATTGTAGCAAGGGAGAGAATTAAAAAAAATTACAAATTTTAAATTCAATTGATTATTAGCAATGCATTTATCCCTAGAAGACTTTAAAATTGTAAAAATTGTACAAATGCAATGTTTTGATTTTTAAATTTAATGTTAATGCCTTTTCATTTTGAGTGGAGAGAAAAACATAATTTTTGAATTTGTTGATTGAAGAAAAATACAAGTAATGGACTCACGTAAATAGAATACAATTTTGTGGATAAATATTCTAAATTCCAATCTCACGCTTCAATGTTGGGTCAAGCATAAATCTCTAGAGGGGAGTGGGGAAGCTTTTTATTAGAGCCCATTGCATTCGCTTTTTCTTAAGTCATATGTTTGTACCCAAGTAGATAAATCATTTGAAATTGCATTGTAGCAAAGAAGACAATAAAAAAAATTACAAAATTTCAAATTCAACTTATTATTGACAATACATTTATCCCTAGAAGACTTTAAAATTGTAAAAATGCAATGTTTTGATTTTTAAATTCAATGTTAATGCCATTCCATTTTGAGTGGAGAGAAAAACCTATAATTTGTATATGTTAATTAAAGAAAAATACAAATAATGGACTCACTTGAATAGAATACAATTTAGTTGATGAATATTATAAATACCAATCGCACGCTTCAAGGTTGGCTCAAGAATAAATCTCTAGAGTGAAGTAGGGAAGCTTCTTATTAGAGTCCATTGCATTCCCTTTTTCTTAAGTGATATATTTGTAGCCAAAATGTAGATAAATCATTTCAAATTGCATTGTAGCGAAGGAGACAATTAAAAAAATTCCAAAATTTAAATTCAACTGATTATTGACAATGCATTTGTCCCTAGAAGAGTTCAAAATTGTAAAAATGGTAAAAATGCAATGTTTTGATTTTTAAATTCAATGCTAATTCCATTGCATTTTGAGTGGAGTGAAAAAGATAATATTGAAATATGTTAATTGACGAAAAATACAAGTAATGGACTCTCCTGATTAGAATACACTTTAGTGGATGAATATTATAAATACCTATCGCAAGCTTTAATGTTGGGTCAAGTATAAATCTTTAGAGGGGAGTGGGGAAGTTTCTTATTGGAGTGCAATGCATTTGTTTTTTCTTAAGTGATATGTTTGTATCCAAAAAGTAGATAAATCATTTCATATTGCATTGTAGCAAAGGAGACAATTAAAAAAATTACAAATTTTAAATTAAACTGATTATTGACAATGCATTTATCCCTAAAAGTCTTTAAAATTGTAAAAATGCAATGTTTTGATTTTTAAATTCAATGCTAATGTCATTGTATGTTGTGTGGAGAGAAAAACCTAATATTTCAATACGTTAATTGAAGAAAAATACAAGTAATGGACTCACTTGAATAGAATACACTTTAGTGGATGAATATTATAAATACCAATCGCACGCTTCAATGTTGGGTCAAGCATAAATCTCCAGGGGGGAGTGGCAAAGCTTTTTATTAGAGCCCATTGCATTTGCTTTTTCTTAAGTGATATGTTTAGATAAATCATTTCAAATTGCATTGCTGCAAAGTAGACAATGAAAAAGATTACAAAATTTCAAATTCAACTAATTATTGACAATGTTTTTATCCCTAGAAGGCTTTAAAATTGTAAAAATGCAATGTCTTGATTTTTAAATTCAATGTTAATGCCATTGCGTTTTTAGTGGAGAGAAAAACCTAATATTTGATTATGTTAATTGAAGAAAAATACAATTAATGGACTCACTTGAATAGAATACAATTTAGTGGATGAATATTTTAAATACCAATCTCATACTTCAATGTTAGGTCAAGCACAAATCTCAGTAGGGGAGTGGGGAAACTTCTTATTAGAGTCTATTGCATTCGCTTTTTCTCAAGTGATATGTTTGTACCCAAAAAGTAGATAAATCATTTCAAATTGCAATGTAGCGAAGGAGACAATTCAAAAAGTTACAAATTTAAATTCTACTGGTTATTCACAATGCATTTATCCCTAGAAAAGTTCAAAATTGTAAAAATTGTCAAAATGCAATATTTTCATTTTTAAATTCAATGTTAATGGTATTACATTTTGAGTGGAGAGAAAAACGTAAAATTTCAATATGTTAATTGAAGAAAAATACAAGCAATGGACTCACTTGAATAAAATACAATTTAGTAGATCAATATTATAAATACCAATCGCACGCTTCAATGTTTCGTTAAGCATAAATCTCTAGAGAGGAGTAGGGAAGCTTCTTATTAGAGTGCACTGCATTTGCTTTTTCTTAACTGATATGTTTGTACTCGAATAGTAAATAAATCATTTCAAATTGCATTGTAGCAAAGAAGACAATGAAAAAAATTATAAAATTTCAAATTCAACTAATTATTGACAATGCATTTATCCCTATAAGACTTTGAAATTGTAAAAATGCAATGTTTTGATTTTTAAATTCAATGTTAGTGTCATTGCATTTTGAGTGGAGAGAAAAACATAAAATTTGAATATGTTAATTGAAGAAAAATGGAACTAATGGAGTCACTTGAATAGAATACAATTTAGTGGATGAATATTCTAAATAGCAATCTCATGCTTCAATGATGGGTCAAGTATAAATCTCTAGAGGGGAGTGGGGAAGCATCTTATTAGAGCCCATTGCATTTGCTTTTTCTCAAGTGGTATGTTTGTACCCAAAATGTAGATAAATCATTTCAAATTTCATTGTAGCAAAGATGACAATGAAAGAAATTACAAAATTTCAAATTCAACTGATTATTAACAATGCATTTATCCCTAAAAGAATTTAAAATTGTAAAAATGCAACGTTTTGATTTTTAAATTCAATGTTAGTGTCATTGCATTTTGAGTGGAGAGAAAAACATAAAATTTGAATATGTTAATTGAAGAAAAATATAAGTAATGGACTCACTTGAATAGAATATAATTTAGCGGATGATTATTATAAATACCAATCTCAGGATTTATTGCTCGGTGAAGCTTAAATCTCTAGAGGGGAATGGAGAAGCTTCTTATTAGACCCCATTACATTCACTTTTTCTTAAGTGATATGTTTCTACCCGAAAAGTAAATAAATCATTGCAAATTACATCATAGCAAAGGAGAGAATTAAAAAAATTGCAAAATTTAAATTCAACTGATTATTGACAATGCATTTATCCCTAGAAGACTTTAAAATTGTGAAAATTGTAAGAATGCATTGTTTTGGTTTTTAAATTCAATGTTTATGCCATTGCTTTTTGAGTGGAGAGAAAAACATAATATTTGAATATGTTAATTGAAGAAAAATACAAGTATTGGACTCACTTGAATGGAATACAATTAGTGGATGAATATTATAAATACCAATTTCACGCTTCAATGTTGGGTCAAGCATAAAACTCTAGAGAGAAGTGGGGAAGCTTCTTATTAGAGTCCATTGCATTCGCTGTTTCTTAAGCGATATGTTTTTACCCAAAAAGTAGATAAATCATTTCAAATTGCATTGTAGCAAAGGAGACAATTAAAAAAATTACAAAATTTAAATTCAACTGATTGTTGACAATGCATTTAAACCTAGAAGACTTTGAAATTGTAAAAATGCAATGTTTTGATTTTTAAATTCAATGTCCATGCCATTGCATTTTGAGTAAAGAGAAAAACCTAATATTTGAATATGTTAATTGTAGAAAAATAGAAGTAATGAACTCACTTGAATAAAATACAATTTAGTGGATGAATATTATAAATACCAATCTCACGCTTCAATGTTAGGTCAAGCATAAATCTTTAGAGAGGAGTGGGGAAGCTTCTTAATGGAGTCCATTGCATTCGCATTTTCTTAAGTGATATGTTTATACCCAAAAAGTAGATAAATCATTTCAAATTGCATTGTAACAAAGAAATCAATTTAAAAAATTACAAATTTAAATTCAACTGATTATTGACAATGTATTTGTCCCTAAAAGTGTTTAAAATTGTAAAAATAGAATTTTTTGATTTTTAAATAATGTTAATGCCATTGCTTTTGGAGTGGAGAGAAAAACCTAACATTTGAATATGTGAATTGAAGAAAAATACAAGTAATGGACTTACTTGAATATAATACACTTTAATGGATGAATATTATAAATACCAATCGCATGCTTCAATGTTGGGTCAAGCATAAATCTCTAGAGGGGAGTGGGGAAACTTTTTATTAGAGCTCATTGCATTTGCCTTTTCTTAAGTGATATATTTGTACCCAAAAAGTAGATAAATCATTTCAAATTGCATTATGGCAAAGAAGACAATTAAAAAAATTACGAAATTTCAAATTCAACTGATTATTGACAATGCATTTATCCTTAGAAGAGTTTAAAATTGTAAAAATGCAATATTTTGATTTTTACATTCAATATTAATGCCATTGCCTTTTGAGTAGAGAGAAAAACCTAATATTTGAATATGTTAATTTTAGAAAAATAGAAGTAACGAACTCACTTGAATAGAATACACTTTAGTGGATGAATATTATAAATACCAATCGCACGATTCATTGTTGGGTCAAGTATAAATCTCTAGAGGGGAGTGGGGAAGCTTCTTATTAAAGTCCATTGCATTCGTTTTTCTTAAGTGATATGTTTGTACACCAAAAGTAGATAAATCATTTCAAATTGTATTGTAGCAAAGGAGACAATTGAAAAAATTGCAAAATTTAAATTTAATTGATTATTAACATTGCATTTATCCTTAGAAGAGTTCAAATTTGTAAAAATTGTAAAAATGCAAAGTTTTAATGTTTAAATTCAATGTTAATGCCATTGCATTTTGAGTGGAGAGAAAAACATAAAATTTCCATATGTTAATTGAAGGAAAATACAAGTAATGGACTCACTTGAATAGAATACAATTTAGTAGATGAATATTACAAATACCAATCTCACACTTCAATGTTGGGTCAAGCATAAATCTTTAAAAGGGAGTGGGAAAGCTTCTTATTAGAGCCGATTGCATTCACTTTTTCTTAAGTGATATGGTTGTACCCAAAAAGTAAATAAATCATTTCAAATTGCTTTGTAGCAAAGAAGACACTTAAAAAAATTACAAAATTTAAATTCAACATATTATTGACAATCCATTTATCCCTAGAAGACTTTAAAAGTGTAAAAAGGCAATGTTTTGATTTTTAAATTCAATGTTAATGTTATTGCATTTTGAGTAGAGAGAAAAACCAAATCTTTGAGTATGTTAATTGAAGAAAAATACAAGTAATGGACTCACTTGAATAGAAGAGAATTTAGTGAATGAATATTACAAAAACCAATCTCACTCTTCAATGTGGGGTCAACCATAAATCTCTAGAGGGGAGTGGGGAAGCTTCTTATTAGAGTCCATTGCATTGTAGCAAAGGAGACAATTAAAAAAATTACAAATATTAAATTCAATTGATTAGTGATAGTGCATTTATCCCTAAAAGTCTTTAAAATTGTAAAAATACAATGTTTTGATTTTTAAATTCAATGTTAATGCCATAGCTTTTTTAGTGGAGAGAAAAACTGATGCGGAAAACCCCAAAAAAGACGTGGCTTAGGGACCCAACACACACAAGGAATCAAAGAAGAACTAGGAAAGCTAAATTGGAGTTTAATAACAGAAACCCTAGACCCAATATTTGAAGGAATACAAACTTAGTGTATTTAAGAAGGATATGGACGCCACACTTTAGAAAAGAAAGGAATTGGGAGTGATAAGTCGATTTGAACGCCACAAGAAGAAGTACCTCTTGATAAGTTCTTTAGTTCTTAAAAGAACCGAGGGAGAAAAACCCTTGCTTTCTATTTCACTCAAAGTTGTCTTATATGATTTTTTGTATACAAGGGGTGCCTATTTATAGGCTAAGATTGCAATCCTAAAGGGGCACAAATTCCTACTTAGGACAATTCCTTATTTAGGAGGAATTCCTATCTAGGGACAAATTCTTATACAAAAAATAAACTCCTAATTTACAGTGACCACTATTACTTAGTCCCAACACTTTAAGTACTCTAATGATATTAATAAGGCCTGGACTCTCTTCCAAGCTTGAATTCGCACCATTTGAAGCTTGGTTGACTTGAACGTCTTTAATTAGCCCATTTAGTTCTTCTTTCATCTTTCTGACTCAAGCCTGTGTTATTAGGCCTCTTGGAATGTGCAATGGACTTTTTGCATCCCTTGAAGCCTTCCACCCTTCATCTCTACGGTTCTCATAAAAAACCTAATATTTAAATATGTGAATTGAAGAAAAATACAAGTAATGGACTCACTTGAATAGAATACAATTTAATGGATGAATATTATAAATACCAATCTCACGCTTCAATGTTGGGTCAAGCATAAATCTCTAGAGGAAAGTGGGGAAACTTCTTATTAGAGTCCATTGCATTCGCTTTTTCTTAAGTGATATGGTTGTACCTGAAAAGTAAATAAATCATTTCAAATTGCATTGTAGCAAAGGAGACAATGAAAAAATTACAAAATTTAAATTCAACTAATTAGTGACAGTGCATTTATCCCTAGAAGTCTTTAAAATTGTAAAAATACAATGTTTTGATTTTTAAATTCAATGTTAATGCCATAGCTTTTAGAGTTGAGAGAAAAATCAAATCTTTGAATATGTTAATTGAAGAAAAGTACAAGTAATGGACTCCCTTGAATAGAATATAATTTAGTGGATGAATATCATAAATACCAATCTCACGCTTCAATGTTGGGTCAAGCATAAATCTCTAGAAGGGAGTGAGGAATCTTCTTATTAAAGTCCATTGCATTCGCTATTTCTTAAGCGATATGTTTTTACCAAAAAAGTAGATAAATCATTTCAAATTGCATGGTCGCAAAGGAGACAATTAAAAAAATTATAAAATTTAAATTCAACTGATTAGTGACAAAGCATTTATTCGTAGAAGTCTCTAAAATTGTAAAAATGCAATGTTTGGATTTTTAAATTCAATGTTAAGGCTATTGAATTTTTTGTGGAGAGAAAAAACTAATATTTGAATATGTTATTTGAAGAAAAATACAAGTAATGGACCCACTTGAATAGAATACAATTTAGAGGATGAATATTCTAAATAGCAATCTCACGCTTCAATGCTGGGTCAAGCATAAATCTATAGTGGGGATTGGGTAAGCTTTTTATTAGAGTCTATTGCATTTGCTTTTTCTTAAGTGATATGTTTGCACCCAAAAACTAGATAAATCTTTTCAAATTGCATTGTAGCAAAGAAGACAATTAAAAAATTTAAAATTTTAAATTCAACTAATTATTGACAATGCATTTATCCCTAGAAGTCTTTAAAATTGTGAAAATACAATGTTTTCATTTTTAAATTCATGTTGATGCCACAGCTTTTTGAGTGGAGAGAAAAACCTAATATTTAAATATGTTAATTAAAGAAAAATACAAGTAATGGACTCACTTGAATAGAATATAATTTAATGGATGAATATTACAAATACCAATCTCACGCTTTAATGTTAGGCCAAGCATAAATCTCTAGAGGGGAGTGGGAAGCTTCTTATTAAAGTCCATTGCATTCACTTTTTCATAAGTGATATGTTCGTACCCAAAAAGTAAATAAATCATTTCAAATTGCATTGTAGCAAAGGAGAGAATTAAAAAACTTACAAAATTTACATTTAACTGATTATTGACATTGCATTTATCCCTAGAGGAGTTCAAAAATGTAAAAATTGTAAAAATACAATGTTTTGATTTTTAAATTCAATGTTAATGCCATTGCATTATGAGTGGAGAGAAAAATATAATATTTGAATATTTTAATTGAAGAAAAATACAAGTAATGGACTCACTTGAATAGAATACAATTTAGTGGATGAATATTCTAAATACCAATCTCATGCTTCAATGTTGGGTCAAGAATAAATATCTAGAGGGGAGTGGCAACTTCTTATTAGAGCCCATTGCATTCACTTTTTTCCTAAGTGATATGTTTGTACTCAAAAAGTAGATAAATCATTTCAAATTGCATTGTAGCAAGGGAGACAATGAAAAAAATTACAAATTTAAATACAACTGATTATTGACAATGCATTTATCCCTAGAGGAGTTCAAAATTGTAAAAATGTAATGTTTTGATTTTTAATTTTAGTGTTAATGCCATTGCATTTTGAGTGGAGAGAAAAACCTTATACTTGAATATGTTAATTGGAGTAAAATACAAGTAATGGACACAAATGAATAGAATACACTTTAGTGGATGGATATTATAAATACCAATCGCACACCTCAATGTTGCGTCAAGCATAAATCTCTAGAAGGGTGTAGGGAAGCTTCTTATTAGAGTCCATTGCATTTGCTTTTTTTCTTTCTGTGGTATGTTTGTACCCAAAATGTAGATAAATCATTTCAAATTGCATTGTAGCAAAGGAGACAATTAAAAAAATTACAAAATTTAAATTGCACAAATTATTGGCAATGCATTAATCCCTTGAAGAGTTTAAAATTTTTTATTTTTAAATTCAATGTTAATGCCATTGCATTTTGAGTAGAGAGAAAAGCCTAATATTCGAATATGTTAATTGAAGAAAAGTACAAGTAATGGACTCACTTGAATAGAATACAAGTTAGTGGATGGATATTATAAATACCAATCTTACACTTCATTGCTAGGTCAAGCATAAATCTCTAAAGGGGACTTGGGAAGCTTCTTATTAGAGCCCATTGCATTCGCTTTTTCTTAAATGATATGTTTGTACTAAAAAAGTAAATAAATCATTTCCAATTAAATTATAACAAAGGAGACAATTAAAAAAATTACAAAATTTGAATTCAACCAATTATCGACAATGGATTAATCCTTTGAAGAGTTCAAAATTGTAAAAATTGTAAAAATGCAATGTTTTGATTTTTCAGTTCAATGTTAATGCCATTGCATTGTGAGTGGAGAGAAAGACATAATATTTGACTATGTAAATTGAAGAAAAATACAAGTAATGGACTCACTTGAATAGAATACAATTTAGTGGATGAAAATTCTAAATACCAATTTTATGCTTTAATGTTGGGTCAAGGATAAATCTTTAGAGGGGAGTGGCAAGCTTTTTATTAGAGCCCATTCCATTCGCTTTTTCCTAAGTGATATGTTTGTACTCAAAAAGCAGATAAATCATTTCAAATTGCATTGCAGCAAAGGAGACAATGAAAAAAATTACAAATTTAAATTCAACTGATTATTGATAATGCATTTATCCTTAAATTCAATGCTAATGTCATTGCATCTTGAGTGGAGAGAAAAACCTAGTACTTGAATATGTTAAATGGAGAAAAATACAAGTAATGGATGTAGATGAATAGAATACACTTTAGTGGATGAATATTATAAATACCAATCACACGCCTTAATGTTGGGTCAAGCATAAATCTCTAGAATAGAGTGGGGAAGCTTCTTATTAGAGTCCATTGCATTTGCTTTTTAAGTGATATGTTTGTGCCCAAACTGTAGATAAATCATTTCAAATTGCATTGTAGCAAAGGAGACAATTAAAAAAATTACAAAATTTAAATTAAACTGATTATTCGCAATGCATTAATCCCTTGAAGAGTTTAAAATTGCAAAATTACAAAAATGCAATGCTTTGATTTTTAAATTCAATGTTAAAGCCATTGCATTTTGAAAGGAGAGAAAAACATAATATTTGAATATGTTAATTGAAGAAAAATACAAGTAATGGACTTACTTGAATAGAATACAATTTAATGGATGAATATTATAAATACCAATCGCACGCTTCATTGTTGGGTCAAGCATAAATCTTTAGAGGTGAGTAGGGAAGCCTCTTATTAGAGTCCATTGCATTTGCCCTTTCTTAAGTGATATGTTTGTACCCAAAAAGTAAATAAATCATTTCTAATTGCATTGTAGCAAAAGAGACAATTAATAGAATTACAAAATTTAAATTCAACTGATTAGTGACAATGCATTCATCCGTAGAAGTAGTTAAAATTGTAAAAATGCAATGTTTTGATTTTTAAATTGAAAGTTAATGCCATTGCATTTTGTGTAGAGAGAAAAACCTAATATTTGAATATGTTAATTGAAGAAAAATACAAGTAATGGACTCACTTAAATAGAATACAATTTAGTGGATGGATATTATAAATACCAATCTCACGATTCAATGTTGGGTCAAGCATAAATCTCTAAAGGGGAGTGGGGAAGCTTCTTATTAGAGTCCATTGCATTCGCTTTTTCGTAAGAGATATGTTTGCACCCGAAAAGCAAATAAGTCATTTCAAATTGCATTGTAGCATAGGAGACAATTAAAAAAATTACAAAATTTAAATTCAACTGATTAGTGACAATGCATTTATAAATAGACTTCTTTAAAATTGTAAACATAAAATGTTTTGATTTTGAAATTCAATGTTAATGCCATTACATTTTAAGTGGAGAGAAAAACCTAATATTTGAATATGTTAATTGAAGAAAAGTACAAGTAATGGACTCACTTGAATACAATACAATTTAATGGATGAATATTATAAATACCAATGTCACGCTTCAATGTTCGGTCAAGTATAAATCTTTACAGGGGTATGGGTAAGCTTCTTATTAGAGTCCATTGCATTCGCTTTTTCGTAAGTGATATGTTCGTACTCGAAAAGTAAATCAATCATTTCAAATTGCATTGTAACAAAGGAGATATTTAAAAAAACTACAAAATTTTAATTCAACTAATTATATTCCTATAAGTCTTTAAAATTGTAAAAATGCAATGTTTTGATTTTTAAATTGAATGTTAATAACACTGCATTTTGAGTGGAGATAACAACATATTATTTGGATATGTTTGTTGAGGAAAAATGCAAGTAATGGACTCACTTGAATAGAATACAATTTAGGGGATGAATATTACAAATACCAATCTCACGCTTTAATGTTGGGTCAAGCATAAAACTCTATAAGAGAGTGGGGATACTTCTTATTAGAGTCCATTGTATTCCTTTTTTCGTAATTGATAAGTTTGTATCCAAAAAGTAAATAAATCATGTCAAATTGCATTGTAGCAAAGGAGACAATTCAAAAAATTACAAAATTTAAATTCAACTGATTATTGACAAAGTATTTATCCTTAGAGGTCTTTGAAATTGCAAAATGCAATGTTTTCATTTTTCAATTCAATAATAATGCCACTACATTTTGTGTTGAGAGAAAAACATAATATTTGAATATGTTAATTGAACAAAAATACAAGTAATGGAGTCACTTGAATAGAATATGATTTAGTTGATGAATATTATAAATACCAATGTCACGCTTCAATGTTGGGTCAAACATAAATCTCTAGAGGGGGTGTGGGTAAGCTTCTTATTAGAGTCCATTGCATTCACATTTCTTAAGTGATATGTTTATACCCAAAAAGTAAATAAATCATTTCAAATTGCCATGTAGCAAAGGAGACAATTAAAAAAAATTACAAAATTTAAATTCAATTGATTAGTGACAATGCATTTATCCCTAGAAGTCTTTAAAATTGTAAACATACAATGTTTTGACTTTTAAATTCAATTTTAATGCCATTTCATTCTGAGTGGAGAGAAAAACCTAATATTTGAATATGTTAATTGAAGAAAAATACAAGTAATGGACTCACTTGAATATAATACAATTTAATGGATAAATATTATCATTATCAATCTCACGCTTCAATGTTGGGTCAAGCATAAATCTCTAGAGGGGTGTGGGGAAGCTTTTTATTAGAGTCCATTGCATTCACTTTTCCTTAAGTAATATGTTTGTACCCAAAAACTAGATAACTCATTTCAAATTGCGATCTAGGAAAGGAGAAAGTTTAAAAAATTACAAAATTTAAATTCAACTGATTATTGACAATGCATTTATCCCTAGAAGACTTTAAAATGGTTAAAATTGTAAATATGCATTATTTTGATTTTTAAATTCAATGTTAATACTGTTGCATTTTAAGTGGAGAGAGAAACATAATATTTGAATATGTTAATTGAAGAAAAATACAAGTAATGTACTCACTCGAATAAAATACACTTTAATGGATGAATATTATAAATACCAATCTCACGCCTCAATGTGGAGAAGCTTTTTATTAGAGTCTATTGCATTCCTTTTTTCTTAAGTGATATATTTGTACCCAAAAGGTAGATAAATCATTTCAAATTGCATTGTAGAAAAGGAGACCATTAAAAAATTACAAAATTTAAATTCAATCGATTATTGACAATGTATTTATCCCTAAAAGATTTCAAAGTGGTAAAAATTGTAAAAATGAAATGTTTTGATTTTTAAATTCAATTTTAATTCCAATGCATTTTGAGTGGAGAGAAAAACCTAAAATTTGAATGTGTTAATTGAAGAAAAATACAAGTAATGGACTCACTTGAATAGAATACAATATAGTGGATGAATATTATAAATACCAATCTCATGCTTCAATGTTGGGTCAAGCATAAATCTCTAAAGGGGAGGGGGGAAGCTTCTTATTAGAGTACATTGCATTCGCTTTTTCGTAAGTGGTATGTTCGTACCTTAAAAGTAAATAAATCTTTTCAAATTGCATTGTAGCAAAGGAGAAAATTGAAAAAAATTACAAAATTTAAGTTCAACTGATTAGTGACAATGCAGTTATCCCTAGAAGTCTTTCAAATTGTAAAAATACAATATTTTGATTTTTCAATTCATGTTAATGCCATAACTTTTGGAGTGGAGAGAAAAACCTAATATTTAAATAGTTAATTGAAGAAAAATACAAGTAATGGACGCTCTTGAATAGAATACAATTTAGTGGATGAATATTATAAATACCAATCTCATAATTCAATGTTGGGTCAAGCATAAATCTCCAGAGGGGAGTGGGGAAGCTTCTTATTAGAGTCCATTGCATTCGCTTTTTCGTAAGTGATATGTTTGTACCCGAAAAGCAAATAAGTCATTTCAAATTGCATTGTAGCACAGGATACAATTAAAAAAATTACAAAATTTAAATTCAACTGATTAGTGATAATGCATTTATAAATAGACTTCTTTAAAATTGTAAACATACAATGTTTTGATTTTGAAATTCAATGTTAATGCCATTACATTTTGAGTAGAGAGAAAAACCTAATATTTGAATACGTTAATTGAAGAAAAATACAAGTAATGGACTCACTTGAATACAATACAATTTAATGGATGAATATTATAAATACCAATGTCACGCTTCAATGTTTGGTCAAGCATAAATCTCTAGAGGGGAGTGGGTAAGTTTCTTATTAGAGTCCATTGCATTCGCTTTTTCATAAGTGATAAGTTTGTACCCGAAAAGTAAATAAATCTTTTCAAATTGCATTGTAGCAAAGGAGAAAATTGAAAAAATTACAAAATTTAAGTTCAACTGATTAGTGGCAATGCAGTTATCCCTAGAAGTCTTTCAAATTGTAAAAATACAATATTTTGATTTCTAAATTCATGTTAATGCCATAGCTTTTGGAGTGGAGAGAAAAACCTAATATTTAAATAGTTAATTGAAGAAAAATACAAGTAATGGACGCTCTTGAATAGAATACAATTTAGTGGATGAATATTATAAATTCCAATCTCATAATTCAATGTTGGGTCAAGCATAAATCTCTAGAGGGGAGTGGGGAAGCTTCTTATTAGAGTCCATTGCATTCGCTTTTTCGTAAGTGATATGTTTGTACCCGAAAAGCAAATAAGTCATTTCAAATTGCATTGTAGCACAGGATACAATTAAAAAAATTACAAAATTTAAATTCAACTGATTAGTGATAATGCATTTATAAATAGACTTCTTTAAAATTGTAAACATACAATGTTTTGATTTTGAAATTCAATGTTAATGCCATTACATTTTGAGTAGGGAGAAAAACCTAATATTTGAATACGTTAATTGAAGAAAAATACAAGTAATGGACTCACTTGAATACAATACAATTTAATGGATGAATATTATAAATACCAATGTCATGCTTCAATGTTTGGTCAAGCATAAATCTCTAGAGGGGTGTGGGGAAGCTTCTTATTAAAGCCCATTGCATTTGCTTTTTCTTAAGTGATTTTTTTGTACCCAAAAAGTAGATAAATCATTTCAAATTGCATTGTAGTAAAGGAGACAATTAAAAAAGTTACAAAATTTAAATTCAACTGATTAGCTACAATGCAGTTATCCCTTAAAGTTTTTAAAAGTGTAAAAAAACAATGTTTTGATTTTTAAATTCATGTTAATGCCATAGCTTTTTGAGTGGTGGGAAAAACCTGATATTTAAATATGTGAATTGAAGAAAAATACAAGTAATGAACTCACTTTAATAGAATACACTTTAGTGGATGAATATTATAAATACCATCCTTACGTTTCAATGTTAGGTCAAGTATAAATCTCTAGAGGGGAGTGGGGAAGCTTGTTATTAGAGTCCATTGCATTCGCTTTTTCGTAAGTGATATGCTCGTACTCGAAAAGTAAATCAATCATTTCAAATTGCATTGTAGCAAAGGAGATATTTAAAAAAACTACAAAATTTTAATTCAACTAATTATTGACAATGCATTTATCCCTATAAGTCTTTAAAATTGTAAAAATGCAATGTTTTGATTTTTAAATTCAATGTTAATAACATTGCATTTTGAGTGGAGATAACAACATTTTATATGGATATGTTTGTTGAGGAAAAATATAAGTAATGGACTCACTTGAATAGAATACAATTTAGGGGATGAATATTACAAATACCAATCTCACGCTTCATTGCAGGGTCAAGCATAAATATGAAGAGGGGTGTGGGGAAGCTTCTTATTAGAGTCCATTGTACTCGCTTTTTCTTAAGTCATATGTTTGTGCCCAAAAGGTAGATAAATCATTTCAAATTGCATTATAGGAAAGAAGGCAGTTAAAAAAATTACAAAATTTAAATTGAACTGTTAGTGACAATGCATTTATCCCTAGAGTCTTTAAATTTGTAAAAATGTCATGTTTTGATTTTTATATTCAATGTTAATGCCATTATATTTTGAGGGGAGAGAAAAACCTAATAGAATACGATTTAGTGGATGAATATTATAAATACCAATCTCATGCTTGAATGTTAGGTCAAGCATAAATCTCTAGAGGGGAGTGGGGATGCTTCTTATTAGAGTCCATTGCATTCCCTTTTTTGTAAGTGATATGTTGGTACCTGAAAAGTAAATAAATGATTTCAAATTGCATTGTAGCAAAGGTGACAACTGAAAAAGTTACAAAATTTAAGTTCAACAGATTAGTGAGAATGCATTTATCCCCTAGAAGTCTTTAAAATTCTAAAAATACAATGTTTTGATTTTTAAATTCAATGTTAATACCATTGCATTTTTAGTGGAGAGAAAAATCTAAAATTTGAATATGTTAATTGAAGAAAAATACATGTAATGAACTCACTTGAATAGAATACAATTTAGTGGATGAATATTATAAATACCAATCTCACGCTTCAATGTTGGGTCAAGCATAAATCTCTACAAGGGAGTGGGGAAGCTTCTTGTTAGAGTCCATTGCATTCACTTTTCCTTAAGTGATTTGTTTGTACCCAAAAAGTAGATAAATCATTTCAAATTGCAATGTAGCAAAGGAGACAGTTAAAAAAATTACAAAATTTAAATTCAACTGATTATTGACAATGCATTTATCACTAGAAGACTTTAAAATAGTAAATGTGCATTGTTTTGATTTTTAAATTCAATGTTAATGCTGTTGCATTTTAAGTGGAGAGAGAAACATAATATTTGAATATGTTAATTGAAGAAAAATACAAGTAATGTACTCACTCGAATAAAATACACTTTAGTGGATGAATATTATAAATACCAATCTCACGCTTCATTGCTAGGTCAAGCATAAATCTCTAGAGGAGTGTGGGGAAGCTTCTTATTAGAGTCCATTGCATTCGCTTTTTCTTAATTGATATGTTTGTATCCGAAAAGTAAATAAATCATTTCCAATTGTATTGTAGCAAAGGAGACAATTGAAAAACTTACATAATTTAAATTCAATTGATTATTGACATTGCATTTATCCTTAAAAAACTTTAACATTGTAAAAATTGTAAAAATTGTAAAAATGCAATCCACGCTTCATTGCTAGGTCAAGCATAAATCTCTAGAGGAGAGTGGGGAAGCTTCTTATTAGAGTCCATTGCATTTGCTCTTTCTTAATTGATATGCTTGTGCTCTTTCTTAATTTAGTGGATGAATATTCTAAATACCAATCTCATGCTTTAATGTTGGGTCAAGGATAAATCTCTAGAGGGGAGTGGGGAAGCTTTTTATTAGAGCCCATTGCATTTGCTTTTTCCTAAGTGATATATTTGTACTCAAAAAGTAGATAAATCATTTCAAATTGCATTGTAGCAAAGGAGACAATTAAAAAAATTACAAAATTTAAATTCAACTGATTATTGACAATGCATTTATCCCTAGAGGACTTTAAAATTATAGAAATGCAATATTTTGATTTTTCAATTCAATGTTAACGCCATTGCATTTTGAGTGGAGAGAAATACCTAATATTTGAATATGGTAATTGAAGAAAAATACAAGTAATGGACTCACATGAATAGAATACACCTTAGTGGAGGAATATTATAAACACCAATTGCACGCTTCAATGTTGGGTCAAGCATAAATCTCTAGAGGGGTGTGTGGAAGCCTCTTATTAGAGCGCATTGCACTCGCTTTTTCTTAAGTGATATGTTTGCATCCAAAAAGTCGATAAATTATTTCAAATTTCATTGTAGCAAAGAAACAATTAAAAAAGTTACAAAATTTCAAATTCTACTAATTATTGAGTGGAGAGAAAAACCTAATATTTGATTATGTTAATTGAAGAAAAATCCAAGTAATGGACTCACTTGAATAAAATACAATTTAGTTGATGAATATTATAAATACTAATCTCACGCTTTAATATTAGGTGAAGCATAAATCTCTAGGGGGAAGTGAGGAAGCTTTTTATTAGTGCCCATTGCGCTTGCTTTTTCTTAAGTGATATGTTTGTACCCAAAAAGTATGTAAATCATTTCAAATTGCATTGTAGCAAATGAGACAATAAAAGATATTACAAAACTTAAATTCAACTGATTATTGACAATGGTTTTATCCCTAGAAGAGTTCAAAATTGAAAAAATTGTAAAAATGCATTTTGGGTGGAGAGAAAAACATAAAATTAGAATATCTTAATTGAAGAAAAATACAAGTAATGGACTCATGTGAATAGAATGCACTTTAGTGGATGAATATTATAAATACCGATTGCACGCTTTAATGTCGAGTCAAGCATAAATCTCTATAGGGGAGTGGCGAAGCTTCTTATTAGAGTTTATTGCATTCGCTTTTTCTTAATTGATATGTTTGTACCCGAAAAGTAGATAAATCATTTCAAATTGCATTGTAGCAAATAAGACAACTAAAAAAAATTACAAAATCTAAATTCAATTGATTAACGACAATGCATTTATCACTAGAAGTCTTTAAAATTGTAAAAATGCAATGTTTTGATTTTTAAATTCAATGATAATGCCATTGCATTTTGAGTGAAGAGAAAAACATAAAATTTGAATATCTTAATTAAAGAAAAATACAATGAATAGACTCAATTAAATAGAATAGACTTTAGTGGATGTATATTATAAATACCAATCGCATGCTTTAATGTTGGATTAAGCATAAATCTCTAGAGGGAGTGGGGAAGCTTCTTATTAGAGCCCATTGCATTCATTTTTTCTTAAGTGATATGTTTGTACCCAAAAAGTAGATAAATCATTTCAAATTGCATTGTAGCAAAAGGAAGGATTAAAAAAATTACAAAATTTAAATTCAACTACTTATTAATAATGGATTTATCGCTTGAAGAGTTCAAAATTGTAAAAATTCTAAAAATACAATGTTTTTATTTTTAAATTCAATGTTAATGTCGTTGTATTTTGGGTGGAGAGAAAAACAAAAAATTAGAATATCTTAATTGAAGAAAAATACAAGTAATGGACTCACGTGAATAGAATACACTTTAGTGGATGAATATTATAAATACCAATTGCACGCTTCAATGTTGAGTCAAGCATAAATCTCTAGAGGGGAGTGGGCAAGCTTCTTATTAGAGTCCATTGCATTTGCTTTTTCTTAATTGAAATGTTTTTACCCGAAAAGTAGATAAATCATTTCAAATTGCATTGTAGCAAAGGAGACAACTAAAAAGATTACAAAATTTAAATTGAACTGATTATTGACAATGCATTTATCCCTAGAAGTCTTTCAAATTGTAAAACTGCAATGTTTTGATTTTTAAATTCGATGTTAATGTCATTGCATTTTGAGTGGAAGAAAAACATAAAATTTGAATATGTTAGTTGAAGAAAAATACAAGTAATGGACTTACTTGAATAGAATAGAATTTAGTACATGAATATTATAAATACCAATCTCACGCTTCAATTTTGGATAAAGCATAAATCTCTAAAGGGGTGTGGGGAAACTTCTTATTAAAGCCCATCGCGTTCGCTTTTTCTTAAGTGATATGTTTGTACCCAAAAAATAGGTAAATCATTTCAAATTGCATTGTAGCAAAGGAGATAATTAAAAAAATTGCAAAATTTAAAATCAACTAATTATTGAAAAGGATCTATCCTTAGAAGAGTTCAAAATTGTAAAAATTGTAAAAATGCAATGTTGTGATCTTTAAATTCAATGTTAATGCCCTTGCATTATGAGTGGAGAGAAAAAAATGAAATTTGAATATGTTAATTGAAGAAAAATACAAGTAATGGACTCACTTGAATATAATACAATTTAGTAGATGAATATTATAAATACCAATCTTATGCTTTAATGTTGGGTCAAGTATGAATCTCTAGAGGGGTGTGGGGAAGCCTCTTATTAGAGCGCATTGCAGTCGCTTTTTCTTAAGTGATATGTCTGTATCCAATGTTAATGCCATTGTGTTTTAGGTGGAGAGAAAAATACAAGTAATGGACTCATTTGAATATAATATAATTTAGTGGATGAATATTATAAATACTAATCTCATGCTTCAATGTTGGGACAAGTATAAATCTCTAGAGAGGAGTGGGAAAGCTTGTTACTAGAGCCCATCGTGTACACTTTTTCTTAAGTGATATGTTTGTACCCAAAAAGTAAGTAAATCATTTCAAATTGCATTGTAGCAAAGGAGACAATTAAAAAAATTTCAAAATTTAAATTCAACTGATTATTGACAATGCATTTATCCCTAAAAGGGTTCAAAATTGTAAAAATGCAATGTTTTGATTTTTAAATTCAACGTTAATGCCATTCCATTTTAAGTGGAGAGAAAAACATAAAATTTGAATATCTTAATTAAAGAAGAATACAAGTAATGCATTGTATAAAGTACAAATTCACGGATGAATATTATAAATACCACTCTCACGCTTCAATATTGGGTCAAGCATAAATCTTTAGAGGGGTGTGGGAAAGCCTCTTATTAGAGTGCATTGCATTCATTTTTTCTTAAGTGATATGTTTGTAGCCAAAAAGTCGATAAATAGTAAAAATGTAATGTTTTGATTTTTAAATTCAATATTAATGTCATTGCATTTTAAGTGGAGAGAAAAACCTAATATTTCAATATGTTAAGTAGTGGACTCACTTGAATAGAATACACTTTAGTGGACGAATATTATATATACCAATCACATGTTTTAATCTTGGGTTAAGTATAAATGTCGAGAAGGGAGTAGGGAAGCTTCTTATTAGAGTTCATTGCATTCACTTTTTCTTAAGTGATATGTTTGTTCCCAAAAAGTAGATAAATCATTTCAAATTGCATTGTAGCAAAAGAAAACAACTAAAAAATTACAAAATTAAAATTTGACTGATTATTGACAACACATTTATCCCTAGAAGTCTTTAAAATTGAAAAAATTGTAAAAATGGCATGTTTTGTTTTTTAAATTCAATGTTAATGTTATTCTATTTTGAGTGGAGAGAAAAACAGAATATTTGAATAAGTCAATTAAAGAAAAATACAAGTAATAGACTCACTTGAATACAATACACTTTTGTGGATGAATATTAGAAATATCAGTCCCACGCTTCAAATTTGGGTCAAGAATAAATCTTTAGAGGGGAGTGGGGAAGCTTCTTATTAGAGTCCATTGCATTCGCTTTTTCTTAAGTGATATGTTTGTGTCCAAAAAGTAGATAAATCATTTCAAATTGGATTGTAGCAAAAGAAGACAATTAAAAAAATTACAAAATTTAAATTCAACTGATTATGAACAATGCACTTATCCCTAGAAGACTTTAAAATTATAAAAATTGTAGAAATGTAATATTTTGATTTTTAAATTCAATGTTAATGCCATTGTATTTTGGCTGGAGAGATAAACATAATATTTGAATATTTTAATTGAAGAAAAATACAAGTAATGGACTCACTTCAATAGAATACACTTTAGTGAATGAATATTTTAAATACCAATCTTACCCTTCAATGTTAGGTCAAGCATAAACCACTAAAGGGGAATGGGGTAGCTTCTTATTAGAGTGCATGGCATTCGTTTTTTCTTAAGTTATGTGTTTGTACCCAAAAAGTAGATAAATCATTTCAAATTTTATTGTAGCAAAGAAGACAATTAAAAGAATTACAAAATTTAAATTCAATTGATTATTGACAATGCATTTATCCTTAGAAGACTTTAAAATTATAAAAATTGTAAAAATGCAATGTTTTGATTTTTAAATTCAATGTTAACGTCATTGCATTTTGGGTGGAGAGATAAACATAATATTTGCATACATCAATTGAAGTAAAATACAAGTAATAGACTCACTTAAATAAAATACAATTTAGTGAATGAATATTGTAAATACCAATCTCACCCTTCAATGTTGGGTCAAGCATAAACGTCTAAAGGGGAGTGGGGTAGCTTCTTATTAGAGTGCATTGCATTTGCTTTTTCTTAAGTGATATGTTTGTACCCAAAAAGTAGATAAATCATTTCAAATTGCATTATAGCAAAGAAGACAATGAAAAAGAATTACAAAATTTAAATTGAACTGATTATTGACAATGCATTTATCCCTAGAAGACTTTAAAGTTGATCAAATTGTAAAAATGTCATGTTTTGTTTTTTAAATTCAATGTTAATGCCATTGCATTTTGAGTGGAGAGAAAAACATTATATTTGAATAAGTTAATTAAAGAAAAATACAGGTAATAGACTCACTTGAATACAATACACTTTAGTGGATGAATATTATAAATAGGAATCTCACGCTTCAATTTTGGTCAAGCATAAATCTTTAGAGGGGAGTGGGGAAGCTTCTTATTAAAGTCCATTGCATTTGCTTTTTCTTAAATAATATGTTTGTACCCAAAAAATAGATAAATCATTTCAAATTGCATTGGAGCACTGGAGACAATTAAAAGAATTACAAAATTTAAATTAAACTGATTATTGACAATGCATTTATCCCTAAAAGACTTTAAAATTATAAAAATTGTAGAAATATAATGTTTTGATTTTTAAATTCAATGTTAATGTCACTGCATTTTGGGTGGAGAGATAAACATAATATTTGAATATGTTAATTGAAGAAAAATACAAGTAATGGACACATTTGAATAGAATACACTTTAGTGGATGAATATTTTAAATACCAATCTCACCTTTCAATGTTCAATCAATCATAAACGTTTAAAGGGTAGTAGGGAAACTTCTTCTTAGAGTGCATTGCATTCATTTTTTCTTAAGTTATATGTTTGTACCCAAAAAGTAGATAAATCATTTCAAATTTCATTGTAGCAAAGAAGACAATTAAAAAAATTACAAAATTTAAATTGAATTGATTATTGACAATGCATTTATCCTTAAAAGTCTTTAAAATTGTAAAAATTGTAAAAATGCCATGTTTTGTTTTTTAAATTCAATGTTAATGCCATTGTATTTTGAGTGGAGAGAAAAATGGAATATTTGAATAAGTTAATTAAAGAAAAATAGGGGTAATAGACTCACTTGAATACAATACACTTTAGTGGATGAATATTATAAATAGCAATCTCACACTTCAATTTTGGGTCAAGCATAAATCTCTAGAGGGGAGTGGGGAAGTTTCTTATTAGAGTCCAATGCATTTGCTTTTTCTTAAGTAATATGTTTGTTCCCAAAAACTAGATAAATCATTTCAAATTGCATTGGAGCAATGGAGACAACTAAAAGAATTACAAAATTCAAATTCAACTGATTATTGACAATGCATTTATCCCTAAAAGACTTTAAAATTTTAAAAGTTGTAAATATGCAATATTTTGATTTTTAAATTCAATGTTAATGCCATTGCATTTTGGGTGGAGAGATAAACATAATATTTAAATATGCTAATTGAAGAAGAATACAAGTAATGAACTCACTTGAATAGAATACACTTTAGTTAATGAATATTTTAAATACCAATCTCACCCATCAATGTTGGGTTAAGCATAAACCTCTAGAGGGGAGTTGGGTAGCTTCTTACTAGAGTGCATTGCATTCGCTTTTTCTTAAGTTATATGTTTGTACCCAAAAGGTAGATAAATCATTTCAAATTGCATTGTACCAAAGAAGACAATTAAAAACATTACAAAATTTAAATTGAACTGATTATTGACAATGCATTTATCACTCTAAGACTTTAAAATTGTAAAAATTGTAAAAATGCCATGTTTTATTTTTTAAATTCAATCTTAATGCCATTGCATTTTGAGTGGAGAGAAAAATAGAATATTTGAATAAGTTAATTAAAGAAAAATACAGGTAATAGACTCGCTTGAATAGAATACACTTTAGTGAATGAATATTATAAATAGCAATCCCACGCTTCAAATTTCAGTCAAGCATAAATCTCTAGAGAGGAGTGGGGAAGCTTCTTTTTAGAATCCATTGCATTTTCTTTTTCTTAAGTAATATGTTTGTACCCAAAAAGAAGATAAATCATTTCAAATTGCTTTGGACCAATGGAGACAATTAAATTACAAAATTCAAATTTAACTGATTATTGACAATAAATTTATCCCTAAAAGACTTTAAAATTATAAAAATTGTAGAAATGTGATGTTTTGATTTTTAAATTCAATGTTAATGCCATTGCATTTTGGGTGGAGAGATAAACATAATATTTGAATATGTTAATTGAAGAAAAATACATGTAATGGACTCACTTGAATAGAATACACTTTATTGGATGAATATTTTAAATACTAATCTCACCCTTCATTGTTGGGTCAAGCCTAAACCTTTAGAGGGGAGTGAGGTAGTTTCTTATTAGAGTCTGTTACATTCGCTTTTTCTTAAGTTATATGTTTGTACCTAAAAAGTAGATAAATCATTTGAAACTACATTGTAGCAAAGAAGATAATTAAAAAAATTACCAAATTTCAATTAAACTAATTATTGACAATGCATTTATCCCTAAAGGACTTTAAAATTGAAAAAATGTCATCTTTTGTGTTTTAAATTCAATATTAATGCCATTGCATTTGTTGTGGGGAGAAAAACAGAATATTTGAATAAGTTAATTAAAGAAAAATACAAGTGATAAACTCATTTGAATACAATACACTTTAGCAGATGAATATTATGAATAGCATTCCCACGCTTCAATTGCATTTACTTTTTCTTAAGTAATATGTTTGTACCCAAAAAAGTAGATAAATCATTTCAAATTGCGTTGTAGTAATGGAGACAATTAAAAAAATTACAAAATTTAAATTTAACTAATTATGAACAATGCATTTATCTCTAAAAGACTTTAAAACTGTAAAAATTTTTAAAATGCAATATTTTGATTTTTAAATTTATTGTTAATGTCATTGCATTTTGAGTGGAGAGACGCATAATATTTGAATATGTTAATTAAAGAAAAATGCAAATAATGAACTCACTTGAATAGAATACACCTTAATGGATGAATATTATAAAGACCAATCTCATGCTTCAATGTTGGGTCAAGCATAAACCTCTAGAGGGAAATGCGGTAGCTTCTTATTAGAGTGCATTGCATTTGATTTTTCTTATGTTATATGTTTGTATCCAAAAAGTAGATAAATGATTTCAAATTTCATTGTAGCATAGAAGACAATTAAAAGAATTACAAAATTTAAATTCAATTGATTATGGACAATGTATTTATCAATATAAGACTTTAAAACTCTAAAAATTGTAAAAATGCAATATTTTGATTTTTAAATTTATTGTTAATGTCATTGCATTTTGAGTGGAGAGAAACACATAATATTTGAATATATTAATTGAGGAAAAAATCAACTAATGAACTCACTTAAATAGAATACACCTTAGTGGATGAATATTATAAATACCAATCTCATGCTTCAATGTTGGGTCAAGTATAAACCTCTAGAGGGGTGTGGTGAAGTTTCTTATTAAAGTCCATTGCATTCGCTTTTTCTTAAGTTATATGTTTGTACCCAAAATGTAGGTAAATCATTTCAAATGACATTGTAGCAAAGGAGACAATTAAAAAATTACAAAATTTAAATGCAACAAATTGTTGACAATGCATTTATCCTTAGAAGACTTTAAAACTGTAAAAATTGTAAAAATGTTGTTTTCATTTTTAAATTCAATGTCAATGGCATTGCAATTTGAGTGGAGAGAAAAACTTAATATTTGAATATGTTAATAGATGAAAAATACAAGTAATGGACTCATTTGAATAGAATACACTTTAGTGGATAAATATTACAAAGACCAATCTCACGCTTCAATGTTGGGTCAAGCATAAATCTCTAGAGGGGAGTGGAGAAGCTTTTTATTAGAATATTATAGTGATATGTTTGTACCTAACAAGTAGATAAATCATTTCAAATTGTATTGTAGGAAAGAAGACAATTAAAAAAATTACAAAATTTAAATTTAACTGATTATTGACCATGCATTTATCCCTAGAAAACTTTAAAATTCTAAAAATTGTAAAAATGCAATGTTTTGTTTTTAAATTGTAAAAATACAATATTTTGTTTTTTAAAATCAAAAAGTAGATAAATCATTTCAAATTGCATTGTAGGAAAGAAGACAATTAAAAAAATTACAAAATTTCAATTTAACTGATTATTGATAATGCATTTATCCTTAGAAGATATTAAAATTGTAAAAATTGTAAGAATGCATTGTTTCGTATTTTAAATTCAATGTTAATACCATTACATTTTGAGTGGAAAGAAAAACATAATATTTGGATATGTTAATTGAAGAAAAATACAAGTAATGGACTCACTTGAAGAGAATACACTTTAGTTGATGAATATTATAAATAGCAATCCCACGCTTTATCTTTGGGTCAAGCATAAATCTCTAGATGGGAGTGGGGAAGCTTCTTATTAAAGTGCATTGCATTTGCTTTTTCTTAAGTAATATATTTGTACCCAAAAAGTAGATAAATTATTTCAAATTGGATTATTGGCAATGCATTTATCCCTAAAAGACTTTAAAATTGTAAAAATTGTAAACATGCAATATATTGATTTTTAAATTTATTGTTAATGTCATTGCATTTTGGGTGGAGGGATAAACATAATATTTGAAAATGTTAATTGAAGAAAAATACAAATAATGGACTCACTTGAAGAGAATATACTATAGTGGATGAATATCCTAAATACCAATCGGATGCTTCAATCTTGGGTCAAGTATAAATCTCTAGAGGGGAGTGGGGAAGCTTCTTATTAGAGTCCATTGCATTTGCTTTTCCTTAAGTGATATGTTTGTACCCAAAAAGTAGATAAATGTTTTCAAATTGCATAATAAAAGAAGACAATTAAAAAAATTACAAAATATAAATTTAACTGATTAGTGACAATGCATTGGTCCCTAGAAGTCTTTAAAATTGTAAAAATGCAATGTCTTCTTTTTTAAATTCAATGTTAATGCCATTGCATTTTGAGCAGAGAGAGAAACATAATATTTGGATATGTTAATTGAGGAAAAACACAACTAACGGACTCACTTGAATAGAATCAACTTTAGTGGATGAATATTGTAAATACCAATCTCACGCTTCAATGTTGGGTCAAGAATAAATCTCTAGAAGGGAGTGGGGAAGCTTCTTATTAGAGTCCATTGCATTCACTTTTTCTTCAGGGATATGTTCATACTGAAAAAGTAGATAAATCATTTGAAATAGTATTATAGCAAAGAAGACAATTAAAAGATTTCAAAATTTAAATTCAATTGATTATTGACAATGCATTTATCCCTAGAAGACTTTAAAATTGTAAAAATGCAATGTTTTGATTCTTAAATTCAATGTTAATTCCAATGAATTTTGAGAGGAGAGAAAAACCTATTAATTGAATATGTTAATTGAAGAAATATATAAGTAATGGACTCACTTGAATAGAATAGACTTTAATGGATTATAAATACCATTCTCAAGATTCAATGTTGGGTCAGGCATAAATCTCTAGAGGGGAGTAGGGAAGCTTCTTATTAGAGTGCATTGCATTTGCTTTTTCTTCAGTGATATGTTTGTACCAAGAATGTAGATAAATCATTTCAAATAGCATTGTAACAAATAAGACAATTAAAAAATTAAAAATTTCAATTTAATTGATAATTGATAATGCATTTATCCCTAGAAGACTTTAAAATTGTAAAAATGCAATGTTTTGATTTTTAAATTAAAAATACTACAAAATTTCAATTTAACAGATTATTGACAATGCATTTATCCCTATAAGACATTAAAAGTGTAAAAATTGTAAGAATGCAATGTTTCGTATTTTAAATTCAATGTTAATGCCATTGCATTTTGAGTGGAAAGAAATCATTTCAAATAGCATGGTAGAAAGTGAGACAATTAAAAAAATTACAAAATTTAAATTAAACTGATTATGGATTATGCATTTTTCCCTACGAGACTTGAAAATGGTAAAAATTGTAAAAATGAAATTTTTTGATTTTAAATTTCAATGTTAATGCAATTGCATTTTGAGTGGCGAGGAAAACATAATATTTGAATATATTAATTGAAGAAAAATACAAGTAATGGACTCACTTGAATAGAAAACACTTTTGTGGATGAATATTACAAGTACCAATCTCACGCTTCAACGTTGGGTCAAGCATAAATCTCTAAAGGGTAGTGGGGAAGCTTCTTATTCGAGTCCATTGCATTCGCTTTTTGTTAAGTAATATGTTTGTAACCAAAAAGAAGATAAATCATTTGAAATTGCATTGTAGCAATGGAGACAATGCATTTATCCCCAGAAGACTTTAAAATTGTAAAAATTGTAAAAATGCCATGTTTTGTTTTTTAAATTCAAAGTTAATGTCATTGCATTTTGAGTGGAGAGAAAAATAGAACATTTGAATAAGTTAATTAAAGACAAATACAGGCAATAGACTTACTTGAATATAATACACTTTAGTGGATGAATATTATAAATAGCAATCCCACACTTCAATTTTGGGTCAAGTATAAATCTCTAGAGGGGAGTGGGGAAGCTTCATATTAGAGTCCATTGCATTTGCTTTTTCTTAAGTAATATATTTGTACCCAAAAAGAAGATAAATCATTTCAAATTGCATTGGAGCAATGGAGACAATTAAAAGAATTACAAAATTCAAATTCAACTGATTATTGACAATGCATTTATCCCTAAAAGACTTTAAAATTATAAAAATTGTGCAAATGCGATGTTTCGATTTTTAAATTCAATGTTAATGCTACTGCATTTTGGGTGGAGAGATAAACATAATATTTGAATATGTTAATTGAAGGAAAATACAAGTAATGGACTCATTTAAGAAGAATACACTTTAGTGGATGAATATATTAAATACCAATCTCACCCTTAAATGTTGGGTCAAGCACAAACCTCTATAGGGGAGTGGGGTAGTTTCTTATTAGAGTCCATTGCATTTGCTTTTCTTTAAGTTATATGTTTGTACCCAAAAAGTAGATAAATCATTTGAAACTACATTGTAGCAAAGAAGACAATTAAAAAAATTACAAAATTTCAATTGAATTGATTACTGACAATGCATTTATCCCTAGAAGACTTTAAAATTATCAAAATTGTAGAAATGCAATGTTTCGATTTTTAAATTTAATGTTAATGCCATTGCATTTTGGGCGGAGAGATAAACATAGTATTTGAATATGTTAATTGAAGAAAATACAAGTAATGGACTCACTTAAATAGAATACATTTTGGTGGATGAATATTTTAAATACCAATCACACCCTTCAATGTTCGGTCAAGCATAAACCTATAGAGGGGAAAGCGGTAGCTTCTTATTAAAGTGCATTACATTCAATTTTCCTTAAGTTATATGTTTGTACCCAAAAAGTAGATAAATCATTTCAAATTTCATTGTAGCAAAGAAGACAATTAAAAACATTACAAAATTTAAATACAACTGATATTTGAATATGTTAATTGAAGAAAAAAACAAGTAATGAATTCACTTGAATAGAATACACGTTAGTGGATGAATATTATAAATACCAATCTTATGCTTCAATGTTGGGTCAAGTATAAACCTCTAGAGGGCAGTGGGGAAGCATCTTATTAGAGTCCATTGCATTCCCTTTTTCTTAAGTGACATGTTTGTGCCCAAAAAGTAGATAAATCATTTCAAATTGCATTGTAGCAAAGGAGACAATTAAAAGAATTACAAAATTTAAATTCAACGGATTATGGACAATTCATTTATCCTTAAGAGACCTTAAAATTGTAAAAATTGTAGAAATGCGATGTTTCGATTTTTAAATTCAATGTTAATGCTACTGCATTTTGGGTGGAGAGATAAACATAATATTTGAATATGTTAATTGAAGGAAAATACAAGTAATGGACTCATTTGAGAAGAATACACTTTAGTGGATGAATATATTAAATACCAATCTCACCCTTAAATGTTGGGTCAAACACAAACCTCTATAGGGGAGTGGGGTAGTTTCTTATTAGAGTCCATTGCATTTGCTTTTCTTTAAGTTATATGTTTGTACCCAAAAAGTAGATAAATCATTTGAAACTGCATTGTAGCAAAGAAGACAATTAAAAAAATTACAAAATTTCAATTGAACTGATTACTGACAATGCATTTATCCCTAGAAGACTTTAAAATTGTAAAAATTGTAAAAATGCCATGTTTTGTTTTTTAAATTCAATGTTAATGTCCTTACATTTTGAGTGGAGAGAAAAACAGAATATTTGAATAAGTTAATTAAAGAAAAATATAGGTAATAGACTCACTAGTATACAATACACTTTAAAAGATGAATATTATAAATCGCAATCCCACACTTCAATTTTGGGTCATGCATAAATCTCTAGTGCTAGTAGGGAAGCTTCTTATTAGAGTCCATTGCATTGGCTTTTTCTTAAGTAATATTTTTGTACCCAAAAATTAGGTAAATCATTTCAAATTGCATTGTAGCAATGGAAACAATTAAAAAAATTACAAAATTTAAATTCATCTGATTATGAACAATGCATTTATCCCTAGAAGACTTTAAAATTGTAAAAATTGTAAAAATGCAATATTTTGATTTTTAAATTTCTTATTAATGTCATTGCATTTTGAGTGGAGCGAAACACATAATATTTTAATATGTGAATTGAAGAAAAATACAAATAAAGACCTCACTTGAATAGAATACACCTTAGTGGATGAATATTATAAAGACAAATCCCATGCTTTAATGTTGAGTCAAGCATAAACCTCTAGAGGAGAGTGGGGAAGCTTCTTATTAGAGTGTATTGCATTCGCTTTTTCTTAAGTGATATGTTTGTGCCCAAAAAGTAGATAAATCATTTCAAATTGCATTATAGCAAAGGAGACAATTAAAAGAATTACAAAATTTAAATTCAACTGATTATTGACAATGCATTTATCCCTATAAGACTTTAAAATTATCAAAATTGTAGAAATGCAATGTTTTGATTTTTAAATTTAATGTTAATGCCATTGCATTTTAGGCAGAGAGATAAACATAGTATTTGAATATGTTAATTGAAGAAAATACAAGTAATGGACTCACTTAAATAGAATACACTTTAGCGGATGAATATTTTAAATACCAATCACACCCTTCAATGTTCGGTCAAGCATAAACCTCTAAAGGGGAAAGTGGTAGCTTCTTATTAAAGTGCATTGCATTCAATTTTCCTTAAGTTATATGGTTGTACCCAAAAAGTAGATAAATCATTTCAAATTTCATTGTACCCAAGAAGACAATTAAAAACATTACAAAATTTAAATACAACTGATATTTGAATATCTTAATTGAAGAAAAAAACAAGTAATGAACTCACTTGAATAAAATACACGTTAGTGGATAAATATTATAAATACCAATCTCATGCTTCAATGTTGGGTCAAGTATAAACCTCTAGAGGGCAGTGGGGAAGCATCTTATTAGAGTCCATTGCATTCCCTTTTTCTTAAGTGACATGTTTGTGCCCAAAAAGTAGATAAATCATTTCAAATTGCATTGTAGCAAAGGAGACAATTAAAAGAATTACAAAATTTAAATTCAACGGATTATGGACAATGCATTTATCCTTAAGAGACCTTAAAATTATAAAAATTGTAGAAATGCGATGTTTCGATTTTTAAATTCAATGTTAATGCTACTGCATTTTGGGTGGAGAGATAAACATAATATTTGAATATGTTAATTGAAGGAAAATACAAGTAATGGACTCATTTGAGAAGAATACACTTTAGTGGATGAATATATTAAATACCAATCTCACCCTTAAATGTTGGGTCAAGCACAAACCTCTATAGGGGAGTGGGGTAGTTTCTTATTAGAGTCCATTGAATTTGCTTTTCTTTAAGTTATATGTTTGTACCCAAAAAGTAGATAAATCATTTGAAATTGCATTGTAGTGAAGAAGACAATTAAAAAAATTACAAAATTTCAATTGAACTGATTACTAACAATGCATTTATCCCTATAAGACTTTAAAATTATAAAAATTGTAAAAATGCCATGTTTTGTTTTTTAAATTCAATGTTAATGTCATTGCATTTTGAGTGGAGAGAAGAACAGAATATTTGAATAAGTTAATTAAAGAAAAATATAGGTAATAGACTCACTAGTATACGATACACTTTAAAAGATGAATATTATAAATAGCAATCCCACGCTTTAATTTTGGGCCATGCATAAATCTCTAGTGCTAGTGGGGAAGCTTCTTATTAGAGTCCATTGCATTGGCTTTTTCTTAAGTAATATTTTTGTACCCAAAAAGTAGGTAAATCATTTCAAATTGCATTGTAGCAATGGAAACAATTAAAAAAATTACAAAATTTAAATTCATCTGATTATGAACAATGCATTTATCCCTAGAAGACTTTAAAACTGTAAAAATTGTAAAAATGCAATATTTTGATTTTTAAATTTCTTATTAATGTCATTGCATTTTGAGTGGAGCGAAACACATAATATTTTAATATGTTAATTGAAGAAAAATACAAATAAAGACCTCACTTGAATAGAATACACCTTAGTGGATGAATATTATAAAGACAAATCTCATGCTTCAATGTTGAGTCAAGCATAAACCTTTAGAGGAGAGTGGGGAAGCTTCTTCTTAGAGTGTATTGCATTCGCTTTTTCTTAAGTGATATGTTTGTGCCCAAAAAATAGATAAATCATTTCAAATTGCATTGTAGCAAAGGAGACAATTAAAAGAATTACAAAATTTAAATTCAACGGATTATGGACAATGCATTTATCCTTAAGAAACCTTAAAATTATAAAAATTGTAAAAATACGATGTTTTGATTTTTAAATTCAACGTTAATGCCATTGCATTTTGGGTGGAGAGATAAACATAATATTTGAATATGTTCATTGAAGAAAAATACAAGTAATGGACTCACTTGAGAAGAATACACTTTAGTGGATGAATATTTTAAATACCAATCTCACCCATCAATGTTGGGTCAAGCATAAACCTCTAGAAGGGTGTGGGGAAGCTTCTTATGAGAGTCCATTGCATTCGCTTTTTCTTAAGTGATATGTTTGTGCCCTAAAAGTAGATAAATCATTTCAAATTGCATTGTAGCAAAGAAGACAATTAAAAGAATTACAAAATTTAAATTTAACTGATTATGGACAATGCATTTATCCTTAAGAGACTTGAAAATTATAAAAATTGTAAAATTGCGATGCTTTCATTTTTAAATTCAATGTTAATACCATTGCATTTTGGGTGGAGAGATAAACATAATATTTGAATATGTTAATTGAAGAAAAATACAAGTAATGGACTCACTTAAGAAGAATACACTTTAGTGGATGAATATTTTAAATACCAACTTCACCCTTCAATGTTCAGTCAAGCATAAACCTTTAGAGGGGAGTGGGGAAACTTCCTCTTAGAGTGCATTGCATTCAATTTTTCTTAAGTTATATGTTTGTACCCAAAAAGTAGATAAATCATTTCAAATTTCATTGTAGCAAAGAAGACAATTAAAAACATTACAAAATTTAAATACAACTGATATTTGAATATGTTAATTGAAGAAAAACAAGTAATGAACTCACTTGAATAGAATACACCTTAGTGGATGAATATTATAAATACCAATCTTATGCTTCAATGTTGGGTCAGGTATAAACCTCTAGAGGGCAGTAGGGAAGCTTCTTATTAGAGTCCATTGCATTCCCTTTTTCTTAAGTGATATGTTTATGCCCAAAAAGTAGATAAATCATTTCAAATTGCATTGTAGCAAAGGAGACAATGAAAAGAATTGCAAAATTTAAATTCAATGGATTATGGACAATGCATTTATCCTTAAGAGACCTTAAAATTATAAAAATTGTAAAAATACGATGTTTTGATTTTTAAATTCAACGTTAATGTCATTGCATTTTAGGTGGAGAGATAAACATAATATTTAAATATGTTAATTGAAGAAAAATACAAGTAATGGACTCACTTGAGAAGAATACACTTTAGTGGATGAATATTTTAAATACCAATCTCACCCATCAATGTTGGGTCAAGCATAAACCTCTAGAGGGGAGTGGGGAAGCTTCTTATTAGAGTCCATTGCATTTGCTTTTTCTTAAGTGATATGTTTGTGCCCTAAAAGTAGATAAATCATTTGAAATTGCATTGTAGCAAAGAAGATAATTAAAAGAATTACAAAATTTAAATTTAACTGATTATGGACAATGTATTTATCCTTAAGAGACCTAAAAATTATAAAAATTGTAAAATTGCGATGCTTTCATTTTTAAATTCAATGTTAATACCATTTCATTTTGGGTGGAGAGATAAACATAATATTTGAATATGCTAATTGAAGAAAAATACAAGTAATGGACTTACTTGAGAAGAATACACTTTAATGGATGAATATTTTAAATACCAACTTCACCCTTCAATGTTCGGTCAAGCATAAACCTTTAGAGGGAAGTGGGGAAACTTCCTCTTAGAGTGCATTGCATTGAAGTTTTCTTAAGTTATATGTTTGTACCCAAAAAGTAGATAAATCATTTCAAATTTCATTGTAGCCAATAAGACAATTAAAAAAATTACAAGATTTAAATTAAACTGATTATTGACAATGCATTTAACCCTAGAAGACGTTAAAATTGCACAAATTGCAAAAATGCCATGTTTTGTTTTTGAAATTCAATGTTAATGCCATTGCATTTTTAGTGGAGAGGAAAACAAAATATTCAAATAACTTAATTAAAGAAAAATACAGGTAATAAACTCACTTGAATACAATACACTTTAGTGGATGAATATTATAAATAGCAATACCACGCTTCAATTTTAGGTCAAGCATAAATCTCTAGAGGGGAGTGGGGAAGCTTCATATTAAAGTCCATTGCATTTGCTTTTTCTTAAGTAATATGTTTATACCCAAAAAGTAGATAAATCATTTCAAATTGCATGGTAGCAATGGACACAATAAAGAAAATTACAAAATTTAAATTAAACTAATTATGGAAAATGCATTTATCCCTAGAAGACTTTAAAACTATAAAAATTGTAAATAAGCAATATTTTGATTTTTAAATTTATTATTAATACCATTGCATTTTGAGTGGAGAGACACATAATATTTGAATATTTTAATTGAAGCAAAATACCAGTAATGAACTCACTTGAATAGAATACACCTTAGTGGATGAATATTATAAATACCAATCTCATACTTCAATGTTAGGTCCAGCATAAACCTTTAGAGGGGAGTGGGGAAGCTTCTTATTAGAGTCCATTACATTCGCTTTTTCTTAAGTGATATATTTGTGCCCGAAAATTTGATAAATCATTTCAAATTGCATTGTAGCTAAGGAGACAATTAAAAGAATTACAAAATTTAAATTCAACTGATTATTGACAATGCATTTATCCCTAAAAGACTTTAAAATTATAAAAATTGTAGAAATGCAATGTTTTGACTTTTAAATTCATTGTTAATGCCATTGAATTTTAAGTGGAGAGACACATAACATTTTAATATGTTAATTAAAGAAAAATACAAGTAATGAACTAATTGGAATATAATAGACTTTGGTGGATCAATATTATAAATATCGATCTTACGCTTCATTGTTGGGCCAAGCATAAATCTCTAGAGGGGAGTGGGGAAGCTTCTTATTAGAGTGCATTGCATTCGCTTTTTCTTAAGTTATATGTTTGTACCCAAAAAGTAGATAAATCATTTTAAATTGCACTGTAGCAAGGAGAGAATTAAAAAAATTACAAAATTTAAATTCAATTGATTATTGACAATGCATTTATCCTTAGAAGACTTTAAAACTGTAAAAATTGTAAAAAAGCAATATTTTGATTTTAAAATTCAATGTTAATGCCATTGCATTTTGAGTAGAGGGGAAAACATAATATTTTAATATGTTAATTGAAGAATAATACATGTAATGGACTCGCTTGAATAAAATACACTTTAGTGGATGAATATTATAAATGCCAATCTCACGCTTCTATGTTGGGTCAAATATGAACCTCTAGAGGGGAGTGGGGAAACTTCTTATTAGAGTACATCACTTTTGCTTTTTCTTAAGTGATATGTTTGTACCCAAAAAGTAGATAAATCATTTCATATAGCATTATAGCAAAGAAGATAATTAAAAAAATTACAAAATTTAAATTCAACTGGTCATTGACAATCCATTTATCCCAAGAAGACTTTAAAAGTTTAAAAATGCAATGTTTTGATTTTTAAATTCAACGTTAATGCCATTGCTTTTTGAGTGGAGAGAAAAACCTAATATTTGAATATGTTAAATGAAGAAAAATACAAGTATTGGACTCACTTGAATAGAATACACTTTAGTGGATGAATATTATAAATACCCATCTCATGCATCAATGTTGGGTTAAGCATAAATCTCTAGAGGGGAGTGGGGAAGCTTCTTATTAAAGTCCATTGCATTCGCTTTTTCTTAAGTGATATGATTGTACCCAAAAAGTAGATAAATCATTTGAAATAGCATTGTAGAATAGAAGACAATTAGAAAAATTATAGAATTTAAATTCAACTAATTATTGACAATGCATTTATCCCTAGAAGACATTAAAAGTGTAAAAATGCAATGTTTTGATTTTTAAATTCAATGTTAATGCCATTGTATTTTGAGTGGAGAGAAAAACATAATATTTGAATATGTTAATTAAAGAAAAATACAAGTAATGGACTCACTTAAATAGAATACACTTTAGTGGATGAATATTATAAATACCTACATAACGCTTCAAGGTTGGGTTAGGCATAAATCTCTAGAGGGGAGTGGGTAAATTTCTTATTAGATCCCATTGCATTCCTTTTTTGGTAAGTGATATGTTTGTACCCAAAAAGTAGATAAATCATATCCAATTGCATTATAACAAGGGACACAATTAAAAAAATTACAAAATTTAAATTTAACTGATTATTGACAATGCATTTATCCCTAAAAGAATTTAAAAGTGTAAAAATTGTAAAAATGCATTGTTTTGATTTTTAAATTGAATGCTAATGCCATTACATTTTGAGTGGAGAGAAAAAGATATTATCTAAATATGTTAATTGAAGAAAAATGCATGTAATGGACTCTCTTGAATATAATATACTTTAGTGGATAAATATTATAAATACCAATTTCACACTTCAATGTTGGGTCAAGCATAAATCTCTAGACGGAAGTGGGGAAGCTTCTTATTGTAGTTCATTGCATTCGCTTTTTCTTAAGTGATATTTCTATAGCCAAAAAGTAGATAAATCATTTCAAATTGCACTGTTCGAAAGGAGAGAATTAAAAAAATTACAAAATTTAAATTCAACTAATTATTGATAATGCATTTATCCTTAGAAAAATTTTAAAGTGTAAAAATTGTAAAAATGCATTGTTTTGATTTCTAAATTCAATGTTAATACCATTGCATTTTGAGTGGAGGGAAAAACATTATATTTGAATATGTTAATTGAAGAAAGGTGTAGGTAATGGACTCGCATCAATAAAATACACTTTAGTGGATGAATATTATAAATACCAACCACACACTTCAACGTTGGGCCAAGCATAAACCTCTACAGGGGTGTAGGAAAGTTTCTTATTAAAGTCCATTGCATTTGCTTTTCCTTAAGTGATATGTTTGTACCCAAAAAGTAGATAAATCATTTCAAATTGCATTGTAACTAATAAGAGAACTAAAAAAATTATGAAATTTAAATTGAACTGATTATTGACAATGTATTTATCCCTAGAAAACTTTAAAATTGTAAAAATTGTAGAAATGCAGTGTTTTGATTTTTAAATTCAATGTTAATGCCATTGCATTTTGAGTTAAGAGCAAAAGATAATATTTGAATATGTTAATTGAAGAAAAATACAAGTAATGGACTCACTTGAATATAATACACTTTAGTGGATGAATATTATAAATGTCAATCTCATGCTTCAATGTTGGGTCAAGTATAAACCTCTAGAGGGGAGTGGGGAAACTTCTTATTAGAGTCCATCACATTCACTTTTTCTTTAGTGATATGTTTGTACCCAAAAAGTAGATAAACCATTTCAAATTGCATTGTAGCAAAGAAGACAATTAAAAGAATTATAGAATTTAAATTCAACTTATTATTGACAACCCATTTATCCCTAGAAGACTTTAAAAGTGTAAAACTACAATGTTTTAATTTTTAAATTCAATGTTAATGCCATTGCATTTTGAGTGGAGAGAAAAACCTAATATCTAAATATGTTAAATGAAGAAAAATACAAGTAATGGACTTACTTCAATAAAATAGACTTTAGTGGATGAATATTATAAATACCCATCTCACGCTTCAATGTTCGGTCAAGCATAAATCTCTAATGGAGAGTTGGAAAACTTCTTATTAGAGTCCATTGCATTCACTTTTTCTTAAGTGATATGTTTGTACCTAAAAGTTGATAAATCATTTCAAATTGCATTGGAGCATTAGAGACAATTAAGAAAAATACAAAATTTAAATTTAACTGATTATTAGCAATGCATTTATCCCTATAAGAATTTAAAACTGTAAAAATTGAAAAAATGCAATGTTGATTTTTAAATTCAATGTTAATGTCATTGCATCTTAAGTGGAGGGAAAAACATAATATTCGAATATGTTAATTGAAGAAAAATACAAGTAATGGACTCACTTGAATAAAATACACTTTAGTTGATGAATATTGCAAATAGCAATCCCACTCCTTAATTTTGGGTCAAGCATAAATCTCTAGAGGGGAGTGGGGAAGCTTTTTATTAGAGTCCATTGCATTTGCTTTTCCTTGAGTGATATGTTTGTACCCAAAAAGTAGAGAAATCATTTCAAATAGCATTGTAGCAAAGAAGACAATTAAAAAAATTACTGAATTTAAATTCAACTTATTATTGACAATCCATTTATCTCTAGAAAACTTTAAAAGTGTAAAAATGCAATGTTTTGATTTTTAAATTCAATGTTAATGCCATTGCATTTTGAGTGGAGAGAAATACCTAATATTTGAATATGTTAAAGGAAGAAAAATACAAGTAATGGACTCCTTTGAAAAGAATAGACTTTAGTGGATGAATATTATAAATACCCATCTCATGCTTCAAAGTTGAGTTAAGCGGAGTAGGGAAGCATCTTATTAGAGTCCATTGCATTTGCTTTTTGTTAAGTGATATGTTTGTACCTAACAAGTAGATAAATCATTTTGAATTGCACTGTGGCAAAGGAGTCAATTAAAAAATTACAAAATTTAAATTCAACTAATTATTGACAATGCATTTATCCCAAGAAGACTTTAAAACTGTAAAAATTGTAAAAATGCAATGTTTTGATTTTTAAATTCAATATGAATGCCATTTAATTTTGAGTGGAGGGAAATACCTAATATTTAAATATGTTAATTGAAGAAAAATACAAGTAATGGACTTACTTGAATAGAATAGACTTTAGCATCTAAATATTATAAATAACAATCTCATGCTTCAATGTTGTCTTAAGCATAAATCTCTAGAGGGGAGTGGGGAATCTTCTTTTTAGAGTCCATTACATTTGTTTTTTCTTAAGTGATATGTTTGTACCCAAAAAATAGATAAATCATTTCAAATTGCATTGTAGCAAGGGAGACAATTAAAAAAACATACAAAATTTAAATTCAATTGATTATTGACAATGAATTTATGCCTAAGAGACTTTAAAATTTTAAAAATTGTTAAAATGCAATATTTTGATTTTTAAATTCAATGTGAATGTCATTGCATTTTGAGTGGAAAGAAAAACCTAATATTTGAATATGTTAATTAAAGAAAAATACAAGTAGTGGACTCACTTGAATAGAATACACTTTAGTGGATGAATATTATAAATACTCATGTCATGCTTTAATGTTATGTTAGGCGTAAATCCTTAGGGGGGGAGTGGGTAAACTTCTTTTTAGTTCCCATTGCATTCCCTTTTTCGTAAATGATATGTTTGTGCCCAAAAAGTCGATAAATCATTTCCAATTGCATTATAACAATGGAGACAATTAAAAAAATTACAAAATTTAAATTTAACTAATTATTGACAACACATTTATCCCTATAAGAATTTAAAAGTGTAAAAATTGTAAAAATCCATTGTTTTGATTTTTAAATTCAATGCTAATCCCATTACAATTTGAGTGGAGAGAAAAAGATAATATCTGAATATGTTAAAATACAAGCAATGGACTCACTTGAATATAATGCACTTTAGTGGATAAATATTAGAAATACCAATCTCACACTTCAATGTTGGGTTAAGCATAAATCTCTAGAGGGGAGTGGGGAAGCTTCTTATTCTAGTCCATTGCATTCGCTTTTTCTTAAAAGATATGTCTGTACCTAAAAGTTAGATAAATTATTTCAAATTGCACTGTAGGAAAGGAGAGAATTAAAAAAATTACAAAATTTCAATTCAATTGATTATTGACATTGCATTTATCCTTAGAAGGCCTTAAAACTGTAGGAATTGTAAAAATGCAATGTTTTGATTTTTAAATTCAATCTTAATGCCATTGCATTTTGAGTAGAGAGAAAAACATTATATTTGGATATGTTAATTGAAGAAAAGTACAAGTAATGGAATCACATGAATATAATACACTTTAGTGGATGAATATTATAAATAACAATCTCATGCTTCAATGTTGGGTTAAGCATAAACCTCTAGAGGGGATTGGGGAAACTTCTTATTAGAGTCCATCACATTCCCTTTTTCTTAAGTGATGTGTTTGTACCCAAAAAGTAGATAAACCATTTCTAATTACATTGTAGCAAAGAAGACAATTAAAAAAGTTACAAAATTTAAATTCAATTGATTATTGACAATGCATTTATTCCTAGAAGACTTTAAAATTGTAAAAATCCAATGTTTTGTTTTTTAAATTCAATGTTAATGCCATTGCATTTTAAGTGGAGAGAAAAAGATAATTTTTGAATATGTTAATTGAAGAAAAGTACAAGTAATGGACTCACTTGAATAGAAAATGATTTAGTGCATGAATATTATAAATAGCAATCCCTTGCTTCAATTTTGGGTCAAGCATAAATGTCTAGAGGGGAGTGGGGAAGCTTCTTACTAGAGCCCATTGCATTCGCTTGTTCCTAAGTGATATGTTTGTACCCAAAAGGTAGATAAACCATTTCTAATTACATTGTAGCAAAGAAGACAATTAAAAAAGTTACAAAATTTAAATTCAATTGATTATTGACAATGCATTTATTCCTAGAAGACTTTAAAATTGTAAAAATTTTAAAAATCCAATGTTTTGCTTTTTAAATTCAATGTTAATGCCATTGCATTTTAAGTGGAGAGAAAAAGATAATTTTTGAATATGTTAATTGAAGAAAAGTACAAGTAATGGACTCACTTGAATAGAAAACGATTTAGTGCATGAATATTATAAATAGCAATCCCTTGCTTCAATTTTAGGTCAAGCATAAATGTCTAGAGGGGAGTGGGGAAGCTTTTTATTATAGCCCATTGCATTCGCTTTTTCCTAAGTGATATGTTTGTACCCATAAGGTAGATAAACCATTTCTAATTACATTGTAGCAAAGAAGACAATTAAAAAAATTACAAAATTTAAATTCAACTGATTATTGACAATGCATTTAACCCTAGAAGACTTTAAAATTGTAAAAATGCAATGTTTTGTCTTTTAAATTCAATGTTAATGCCATTGCATTTTAGGTGGAGAGAAAAATATAATTTTTGAATATGTTAATTGAAGAAAAATACAAGTAATGGACCCACTTGAACAAAAAACAATTTAGTGGATGAATATTCTAAATAACAATCCCACGCTTCAATTTTGGGTCAAGTATAAATGTCTAGAGGGGAGTGGGGAAGCTTCTTATTAAAGCCCATTGCATTTGCCTTTTCCTAAGTGACATGTTTGTACCCAAAAAGTAGATAAATCAACTTAAATTGGACTATAGCAAGGGAGACAATTTCAAAAATTACAAAATCTAAATTCAACTAATTATTAACAATGCATTTATCCCTAGAAGACTTTAAAATTGTAAAAATTGTTAAAATGCAATGTTTTTATTAAATTCAATGTTAATGCCATTGTATTTTGAGTGGAGGGAAACACATAATATTTCAATATGTTAATTGAAGAAAAGTTCAAGTAATGGACTCACTTGAATATAATTGACTTTAGTGGTTAAATATTATAAATACCAATCTTACACTTCAATGTTGGGTGAAGTATAAATCTTTAGAGGGAAGTGGGCAAGCTTTTTATTTGAGTCCATTGCATTCACTTTTTCTTAAATTGTATGTTTGTACCCAAAAAGTAGATAAATCATTTCAAATAGCATTGTAGCAAAGAAGAAAATTAAAAAAATTACAGAATTTAAATTCAATTAACTATTGACAATGCATTTATCCCTATAAGACTTTAAAAGTGTAAAAACGCAATATTTTGATTTCTAAACTCACTGTTAATGCCATTGCATTTTGAGTGAAGAGAAAAACATAATATTTGAATATGTTAAATGAAGAAAAATACAAGTAATGAACCCACTTGAATATAATAGATTTTAATGGATGAATATTATAAATACCAATCTCACGCTTCAATGTTGGATCAAGCATAAATCTCTAGAAGGGAGTGGGAAAGCTTTTTATTAGAGTCCATTGCATTCACTTTTTCTTAAGTGATATGTTTGTACCTAAAAAGTAGATAAATCATTTCAAATAGCATTGTAGCAAAGAAGACAATTTAAAAAATTATAGAATTTAAATTCAACTTATTATTGACAATCCATTTATCCCTAGAAAACTTTAAAAGTGTTAAAATGCAATGTTTTGATTTTTAAATTCAATGTTAATGCCATTGCATTTTGAGTGGAGAGAAAAACCTAATATTTGAATATGTTAAATGAAGAAAAATACAAGTAATGGACTCACTTGAATAGAATAGATTTTAGTGGATGAATATTATAAATACCTATCTCACGCTTTAATTTTGGATCAAGCATAAATCTCTAGAGGGGAGTGGGGAAGCTTTTTATTAGAGTCCATTGCATTTGCTTTTTATTAAGTGATATGATTGTACCCAAAAAGTAGATAAATCATTTCAAATTGCATTGTAGCAAGGGAAAGAATTTCAAAAATTACAAAATTTAAATTCAACTGATTATTGACAATACATTTATCCATAAACCACTTTAAAATTGTTAAAATTGTAAAAATGCAATGTTTTGATGTTTAAATTCAATGTTAGTGCCATTGCATTTTAAGTGGAGGAAAAAACACAATATTTGAATATGTTAATTGAAGAAAAGTAGAAGTAATGGACTCACATGAATAGAATACACTTTAGTGAATGAATATTATAAATACCAATCCCACACTTTAATTTTGGGTCAACCATAAATGTCTAAAGGGGAGTGGGAAAGCTTCTTATAAGAGCCCATTGCATTTGCTTTTTCTTAAGTGATATGTTCATACCCAAAAAGTAGATAAATCAATTCAAATTGGATTGTAAGAAAGGAGACATTTTAAAAAATTACAAAATCTAAATTTAACTGATTATTGACAATGCATTTATCCCTAAAAGACTTTAAAATTGTAAAAATGCAATGTTTTGATTTTTACATTCGATGTTAATGCCATTGCATTTTGAGTGGAGACAAAAACCTAATATTTGAATATGTTAATTAAAGAAAAATACAAGTAATGGACTCACTTGAATAGGATAGACTTTAGTGGATCAATATTATAAATATCAATCTCACACTTCAATGTTAGGTCAAGCATAAATCTCTATAGGGGAGTGCGGAAGCTTCTTATTAGAGTCCCTTGCATTCGTTTTTTCTTATGTGATATGTTTGTCCCCAAAAAGTAGATAAATCATTTCAAATAGCTTTGTAAAAAAGAAGACAATTAAATAAATTATGGAATTTAAATTCAATTGATTTTTGACAATGCATTTATCCCTAGAAGAAAGCAATGTTTTGATTCTTAAATTCAATGTTAGTGCCATTGCATTTTGAGTGGACAAAAAAACCTAATATTTGAATATGATAATTGAACAAAAAATACAAGTAATGGACTCACTGGAATATAATAGATTTTAGTGGATCCATATTATAAATATCGATCTCACGCTTTAATGTTGGGTCAAGCATAACTCTATAGAGGGGAGTGCAAAATCTTCTTATTCGAGTCCAGTGCATTCCCTTTTTCTTAAGTGAAATGTTTGTACCCAAAAAGTGAATAAATCATTTCAAATGACATTGTAACAAAGAAGAGAATTAAAAAAGTTACATAATTTAAACTCAACTGAATATTAATAATGCATTTATCCCTAGAAGACTTTAAAATTGTAAAAATGCAATGTTTTGATTTTTCAATTCAATGTTAATGCCATTGCATTTTGAGTGGAGAGAAAAACCTAATATTTGAATATGTTAATTGAAGAAAAATACAAGTAATGGACTCACTTGAACAAAATAGACTTTAGTGTATGAATATTATAAATACCAATCACACGCTTCAAAGTTAGGTCGAGCATAAATATCTATAAGGGAGTGGGGAAGCTTCTTATTCGAGTCCATTGCATTTGCTTTTTCTTAAGTGATATGTTTGTACCCAAAAAGTAGGTAAATCATTTCAAATAGCATTGCAACAAAGAAGACAATTAAAAAAAGTACAGAATTTAAATTCAACTGATTATTGACAATCCATGTATCCAAGAAGACTTTAAAAGTGTAAAAATGCAATGTTTTGATTTTTCAACTAAATGTTAATGCCATTGCATTTCGAGTGGAGAGAAAAACATAATATTTGAATATATTAATTTAAGAAGAAAAGAAGTAATGGACTCACTGGAATAGAATAGAGTTTAGTGGATCCATATTATAAATATCGATTTCACGCTTTAATGTTGGGTCAAGCATAACTCTTTAAAGGGGAGTGGGGAAGTTTATCATTAGAGTTCATTGCATTCGGCTTTTCTTAAGTGATATGTTTGTACCCAAAAAGTAGATAAATCATTTCAAATAGCATTGTAGCCAAGAAAATAATTAAAAAAATTTCAAAATTTAAATTCAACTAATTATTTACAATGCATTTTGAGTGTAGAGAAAAACCTAATATTTGAATATGTTAATTCAAGAAAAATATAAGTAATGGACTCACTTGAATGGAATAGACTTTTGCGGATGAATATTCTAAATACCAATCTCACTCTTTAAAGTATGGTCAAGCATAGAGATCTAGAGGGGAGTGGGGAAGCTTCTTATTCGAGTCCATCGCGTTCGCTTTTTCTTAAGTCATATGTTTGTACCCAAAAAGTAGATAAATCATTTCAAATGACATTGTAACAAAGAAGACAATTAAAAAATTATAGAATTTAAATTTAACTGAATATTAACAATGCATTTATCCCTAAAAGACTTTAAAATTGTAAAAATGCGATGTTTTGATTTTTAAATTCAATGTTAATGTCGTTGCATTTTGAGTGGAGAGAAAAACCTAATATTTGAATATGTTAATTGAAGAAAAATACAAGTAATGGACTCACTTCAACAGAATGGACTTTAGTGCATGAATATTATAAATACTAATTTAAATTCAACTAATTATTGACAATCCATTTATCCTAAGAAGACTTTAAAAGTGTAAAAATGCAATGTTTTGATTTGTCAATGTTAATGCCATTCCACTTTGAGTGGAGAGAAAAACCTATAATTTGTATATGCTAATTGAAGAAAAATACAAGTAATGGACTCACTTGAATAGAATACAATTTAGTTGATGAATATTATAAATACCAATCTCACGCTTTAGTGTTGGGTCAGGCATAAACCTCTAGAGGGGAGTAGGGAAGCTTTTTATTAGTGTCCATTGCATTCATTTTTTTTTAAGTGATATGTTTGTAACCAAAAATTAGATAAATCATTCCAAATGGCATTGTAGCAAAGAAGACAATTAAAAAAAGTACAGGAATTTAAATTCAACTGATTATTAACAGTGCATTTATCCCTATAGGAATTTAGCATTCCAAAAATTGAACAAGTACAATGTTTAGATTTTAAAATTTATTGCTAATGTCATTGCATTTGAATGGCGAGAAAAACATAATATTTGACAATGTTAAATACACAAAAATACAAGTATTGGACTCAATTGTATCAACTACACTTTAGTCGAAGAAAATTATAAATGGCATTCCCAAGTTTCAATGTTAGGTCAAGCATATTACGCTTAAGGGGGGTGGGCAAACTTGTTATTAGAGTTCCTTGCCTTTGCTTTTTCTTATGTTGTATATTTTTAGACTAAAATTATATAAATCATTTCAAATAGTATTATGGCAAAGCAAATAATTACAAACATTTCAAAATTTACATTCAATTGATTATTAACAGTGCATTTATCCCTATAAGAATTTAGAACTCTAAAAATTGAAAAAGTGCAATGTTTTGATTTTTAAATTTATTGCTAATGCCATTATATTTCAATGGTGAGAAAAATATAATATTTGAAAATGTTAAATAAACAAAAATACATGTATTGGACTCAATTGTATGCAATACAATTTAGTGGAAGAATAATATAAATAGCAAT
>JAIRCJ010000105.1:353588-564287 GCA_020883675.1 Bruguiera gymnorhiza | reverse complement strand
GCTTTTTCTTAAGTGATATGGTTTGTACCCAAAAAGTAGATAAATAGTTTCAAATAGCTTTGTAGCCAAGAAGACAATTAAAAAAATTTCGGAATTTAACTTCAACTTATTATTGACAATGCATTTATCCCTAGAAGATTTTAAAATTGTAAAATGCTATGTTTTGATTTTTAAATTAAATGTTATTGCCATTGCATTTTGAGTGGAGGGAAAAACCTAATATTTGAATATGTTAATTGAAGAAAAATACAAGTAATGGACTCACTGGAATCAAATAGACATTAATGGATGAATATTATAAATACCAATCTTACGCTTCAAAGTAGGTCAAGGATAAAGATCTAGAGGGGGTGGGGAAGCTTCTTATTCGAATCCATTGCATTCGATTTTTCTTAAGGGATATGTTTGTACCCAAAAAGTAGATAAATCATTTCAAATGGCATTGTATCAAAGAAGACAATTAAAAAAATTACAAAATTTAAATTCAACCGATTATTGACAATGCATTTATCCCAATAAGACTTTAAAATTGAAAAAATGTAATGTTTTGATTTTTAAATTCAATGTTATTGCCATTGCATTTTGAGTGGTTAGAAAAACCTAATATTTGAATATGTTAAGTGAAGGAAAATACAAGTAATGGACTCACGAGAATAAAATAGGCTTTAGTGGATCAATATTATAAATATCGATCTCCTGCTTCAATGTTGGGTCAAGCATAAATCTTTATAGGGGTGTGGGAAGCTTCATATTAGACTCTATTGCATTCACTTTTTCTTAAGTTATATGTTTCTATCCAAAATGCAGATAAATCATTTGAAATAGCATTGTAGCCAAAAAGACAAATAAAAAAATTTCAAAATTTAAATTCAACTGATTATTAACAATGCATTTAACCCTAGAAGACTTTAAAATTGTAAAAATGCAATGTTTTGATTTTTAAATTCAATGTTAATGCCATTGCATTTTGAGTGGAGAGAAAAACCTAATATTTGAATATGTTAATTGAAGAAAAATATAAGTAATGGACTCACTAGAATAGAATAGACTTTAGTGGTTGAATATTATAAATACCAATCTCACGGTTCAAAGTAGGGTTAAGGATAAAGATCTAGAGGGGAGTGGGGAAGCTTCTTATTTAAGTCCATTGCATTCACTTTTTCTTAAGTGATCTGTGTGTACCCAAAAGGTAGATAGATCATTTCCAATAGCATTGTAGCAAAGAAGACAATTAAAAAAATGACAGAATTTAAATTCAACTAATTATTGACAATTCATTTATCCCAAGAAGACTTTAAAAGTGTAAAAATGCAATGTTTTGATTTTTCAATTCAATGTTAATGCCATTGCATTTTGAGTGGAGAGAAAAACATAATATTTGAATATATTAATTGAAGAAAAAAACAAGTAATGGACACACTTGAGTAGAATACACCTTAGTGGATGAATGTTATAAATACCTATATGACACTTCAATGTTGGGTCAAGCATAAATCTCCAAAGGGGAGTGAGGAAGCTTCTTATTAGAGTCCATTGCATTCGCTTTTTCTTAAGTGATATGTTTGTACCCAAAATGTAGATGAATCATTTCAAAGAGCATTGTAGCAAAGAAGAGAATTAAAGAAATTTTAGAATTTAAATTCAACTGATTATTGACCATGCATTTATCCCTAGAAGACTTTAAAATTGTAAAGATGCAATGTTTTGATTTTTACATTCAAGGTTAATGCCATCGCATTTTGAGTGGAGAGAAAAACCTAATATTTGAATATGTTAATTAAAGAAAAATACAAGTAATGAACTAACTAGAATAGAATAGACTTTGGTGGATCAATATTATAAATATCGATCTCACGCTTCTTGGGTCAAGCATAAATCTCTAAAGGGAAGTGGGGAAGCTTCTTATTAGAGTCCATTGCATTCATTTTTTCTTAAGTGCTATGATTATGCCAAGAATGTAGATGAATCGTTTCAAATAGCATTGTAGCCAAGAAGACAATTAAAAAAATTTCAGAATTTAAATTCAACTGATTATTGACAATGCATTTATCTTTACAAGACTTTAAAATTGTAAAAATGCAATGTTTTGATTTTTACATTCAATGTTAATGCCATTTCATTTTGAGTGTAGAGAAAAACATAATATTTGAATATGTTAATTGATGAAAAATACAAGTAATGGACTCACTTGAATCAAGTAGACTTTAGTGGTTGAATATTATAAATACCAATCTCATGCTTCAAAGTAGGGTCAACCATAAAGATCTAGAGGGGAGTGGGGAGGCTTCTTATTCGAGTCCATTGTATTCACTTTTTCTTAAGTGATTTGTTTGTACCCAAAAAGTAGATAAATCATTTCAAATTGCCTTGTAGCAAAGAAGACAATTAAAACAATTACGAAATCTAAATTCAACTGATTATTGAGAATCCATTTATCCCTAGAAGACTTTAAAATTGTAAAAATGCAAAGTTTTGGTTTTTAAATTCAATGTTAACATCGTTGCATTTTGAGTGGAGAGAGAATCATAATATTTGAATATGTTAATTGAAGAAATATACAACGGACTCACTTGAATAGAATACATTTTAGTGGATGAATATTATAAACACCAATCTCACACTTTAATGTTGGGTCAAGCATAATTCTCTCGAGGGGAGTGGGGAAGCTTCTTTTTAGAGTCCATTGCATTCACTTTTTCTTATGTGATATGTTTGTACATAAAATGAGATAAAACATTTCAAATAACATCGTAGCGAAGAAGACAACTAAAAAAGTTATAGAATTTAAATTCGTCTGATAATTGGCAATGCATTTATCCCTATAAGGCTTTAAAGTTTCACAAATTGTAAAAATGCAATGTTTTGAATTTTACATTTATTGTTAACCTATTCCATTTGGATTGGTGAGAAGAACATAATATTTCAATATGTTAATTGAAGAAAACTACAAGTAATGGTCTCACTTAAATAGAACACACCTTAGAGGATGAATATTATAAATAGCAATCCCACGCTTCAATGTTGGGTCAAGCATAAATCTCTAGCGGGAAATGGGGAAGCTTCTTATTAGAGTCCATTGCATTCACTTTTTCTTAAGTGATATGTCTGTACCTAAAAGGTAGATAAATCATTTCAAATTCCATTGTAGCAAAGGAGACAATTAAAAAAATTATAAAGTTTAAATTCAACAAATTATTGACAAAACATTTATCTTTATGAGATTTTAAAGTTTTACAATTTGTTAAAATGCAATATTTTGATTTTTACATTTATTGTTAATCCCATTCCATTTTTAATGGTGAGAAGAACATAATATTTGAATATGCTAATTGAAGAAAAACATAAGTAATGGACTCACTTGAATAAAATACACTTTAGTGTATGAATATTATAAATAGCAAACCCACGCTTCAATTTTGTGTCAAGCATAAATCTCTTGAGGGGAGTGGAGAAGCTTCTTATTAGAGTCCATTGCATTTGCTTTTTCTTAAGTGATATGTATGTACTCATAATGTAGATAAATCATTTCAAATGGTATTGTAGCAAAGGGGACAATTAAAAAATTATAAAATTTAAATTCAACAGATTATTAACTATGCATTTATTCCTATAAGACTTTGAAGTTTCATAAATTGTAAAAAAGCCATGTTTTGATTTTTACATTTATTATTAATCCCATTCCATTTGAGGGGTGACAAGAATATAATATTTGAATAGGTTAATTGAAGAAAAATATAAGTAATGGACTCACATGAATAGAATTAATTTTAGTGGATGAATATTATAAATACCAATCTCATGCTTCAATATCTCATTCCATTTTGAATGGTGAGAAGAACATAATATTTGAATATGTTAATCGAAGAAAAATATAAGTAATGGACTTACTGGAATAGAATACACTTTAGTGGATAAATATTATAAGTAACAATCCCATGCTACGATGATGGGTGAAGCATAAATCTCTAGAGGGTGAAGCAAAAATTATAAAAATGAAATTCAACAGATTATTGGCAATGTATTTATCCCTAAAAGAGTTTAAAATTGTAAAATTGCATTCGCTTTTTCTTAAGTGATATGTTTGTACCCTAAATGTAGGTAAATCTTTTCAAAGTGCATTGTAGCAAAGGGGACAATTAAAAAAATTATAAAATTTAAATTGAACAGATTATTGATAATGCATTTATCCTTATAAGACTTTAAAGTTTCACAAATTGTAAAAATTCAATGTTTTGATTTTTACATTTATTGTTAATCCTATTCCATTTTTAGTGGTGAGAAGAACATAATATTTGAATATGCTAATTGAAGAAAAACAAGAGTAATGAACTCACTTAAATATAATACATTTTAGTGAATGAATATTATGAATACCAATCTCACGCTTCCATGTTGGGTCAAGCATAAATTTCTAGAGGGGAGTGGGGAAGCTTCTTATTAGAGTCCATTGCATTTGCTTTTTCTTAAGTGATATGTTTGTCCCCAAAAAGTAGATAAATCATTTCAAAGTGCATTGTAGCAAAGAAGACAATTAAAGAAATTTTAGAATTTAAATTCAACTAATTATTGACAATGCATTTATCCCTAGAAGACTTTAAAATTGTAAAAATGCAATGTTTTGATTTTTAAATTCAATGTTAATGCCATTGCATTTTAAGTGGAGAGGAAAACCTAATATTTGAATATGTTAATTGAAGAAAAATACAAGTAATGAACTAACTAGAATAGAATAGACTTTGGTGGATCAATCTTATAAATATCGATCTCATGCTTTAATATTGGGTCAAACATACATCCTTAGAGGGGAGTGGGGAAGCTTCTTATTAGAGTCCATTGCATTCGTTTTTTCTTAAGTGATATATTTGTGCCCAAAATGTAGATGAATCATTTCAAATAGCATTATAGCCAAGAAGACAATTAAAAAATTTTCAGAATTTAAATTCAATTGATTATTAACAATGCATTTATCCTTAGAAGACATTAAAATTGTAAAAATGCAATGTTTTGATTTTTAAATTCAATGTTAATGCCATTGCATTTTGAGTGCAGAGAAAAACCTAATATTTGAATATGTTAATTGAAGAAAAATACAAGTAATGGACTCACTTGAATCGAATAGACTTTAATGGTTAAATATTATAAATACCAATCTCACGCTTTAAAGTAGGGTCAAGCATAAAAATCTAGAGGGGAGTGGGGAAGCTTCTTATTCGAGTCCATTGCATTCGCTTTTTCTTAAGTGATTTGTTTATACCCAAAAAGTAGATAAATCATTTCAAATAGCATTGTAGCAAAGAAAACAATTAAAAAAATTACAGAATTTAAACTCAATTGATTATTGACAATCCATTTATCCCAAGAAGACTTTAAAAGTGTAAAAATGCAATGTTTTGATTTTTCAATTCAATGTTAATGCCATTTCATTTTGAGTGGAGAGAAAAACAAAATATTTGAATATATTAATTGAAGAAAAAAACAAGTAATGGACTAACTTGAATAAAATATAGTTTAGTTGATTAATATTATAAATGTCAATCTCACACTTTAATGTTGAGTCAAGCATAAACCTCTAGAGGGGAGTAGGGAAACTTCTTATTAGAGTCCATCGCATTCGCTTTTTCTTAAGTGATATGTTTGTACCCAAAAAGTAGATAAACCATTTCAAATTGCATTGTAGTAAAGAAGACAATTAAAAAAAATTGCAAAATTTAAATTCAACTGATTATTTACAATGCATTTATCTCTAGAAGACCTGAAAATTGTAAAAATTGTAAAAATGCAATGTTTTGTTTTTTAAATTCAAGGTTAATGTCATTTCATTTTAAGTGGAGAGAAGAAGAAAATTTTTGAATATGTTAATTGAAGAAAAATACAAGTAATGGACTCACATGAGTAGAATACACTTTAATGGATGAATATTATAAATACCAATCTCACGCTTCAATGTTGGGTCAAGCATAAACCTCTAGAGGGGAGTGGGGAAGCTTCTTATTAGAGTCCGTTGTATTCCCTTTTTCTTAAATGATTTGTTTGTACCCTAAAAGTAGATAAATCTTTTCAAATAGCATTGTAGTCAAGAAGACAATTAAAAAAATTTTAGAATTTAAATTCAACTGATTATTAACAATGCATTTATCTCTAGAAGACTTTAAAATTGTAAAAATGCAATGTTTTGATTTTTAAATTCAATGTTAATGCCATTGCATTATGAGTGGAGGAAAAAACATAATATTTAAAAATGCTAATTGAAGAAAAGTACAAGTAATGGACTCACTTCAATAGAATAGACTTTAGTCGATAAATATTATAAACGTCAATCTCACGCTTCAATGTTTGGTCAAGCATAAATCTTTAGAGGAGAGTGGTGAAGCTTCTTATTAGAGTCCATTGCATTCCCTTTTTCTTAAGTGATGTGTTTGTACCCAAAAAGTAGATAAATCATTACAAATTGCATTGTAGCAAAGAAGACAATTAAAACAATTACAAAATTTAAATTCAACTAATTGTTAAGAATCCATTTATCCCTAGAAGACTTTAAAATTGTAAAAAAGTAAGGTTTTGGTTTTTAAATTCAATGTTAACGTCGTTGCATTTTGAGTGGAGAGAGAACATAATATTTGAATATGTTAAATAAAGAAAAATATAAGTAATGGACTCACTGGAATAGAATACACTTGAGTGGACGAATATTATAAATAGCAATCCCACGCTACGATGATGGGTGAAGCATAAATCTCTAAAAGGGAGTGGGAAAGCTTCTTATTAGAGTCCATTGCATTTGCTTTTTCTTAAGCGATATGTATGTTCCCAAAATATAGATAAATCATTACAAATTGTATTTTAGCAAAGGAACAATTAAAAAATTATAAAAATTAATTTCAACTAATTATTGGCAATGTATTTATCCCTAGAAGACTTTAAAATTGTAAAATTGCATTCGCTTTTTCTTAAGTGATATGTTTGTACCCCAAATGTTGGTAAATCTTTTCAAAGTGCATTGTAGCAAAGGGGACAATTAAAAAAATTATAAAATTTAAATTGAACAGATTATTGACAATGTATTTATCCCTATAAGACTTTAAAGTTTCACAAATTGTAAAAATGCAATGTTTTGATTTTTATATTTATTGTAAATCCCATTCCATTTTTAGTGGTGAGAAGAACATAATATTTGAATATGCTAATTAAAGAAAAACACGAGTAATAGACTCACCTAAATAGAATACACTTTAGTGTATGAATATTATAAATAGCAAACCCATGCTTCAATTTTGTGTCAAGCATAAATCTCTAGAAGGGAGTGGAGAAGGTTCTTATGAGAGTTCATTGCATTCGCTTTTTCTTAAGTGATATGCATATACACAAAATGTAGATAAATCATTTCAAATTGTATTGTAGCAAAGGGGACAATTAAAAAAATTATAAAATTTAAATTCAACAGATTATTGACAATGCATTTATCTCTATAAGACATTAAAGTTTCACAAATTGTAAAAATGTCATGTTTTGAGTTTTACATTTATTGTTAATCCCATTCCTTTTTAAGTGGTGAGAAGAACATAATATTTGAATATGTTAATTGAAGAAAAATACAAATAATGGACTCACTTGACTAGAATACACTTTAGTGGATGAATATTATATGTAGCAATCCCACGCTTCAATTTTGGATCAAGCACAAATCTCTAGAAGGGAGTGGTGAAGCTTCTTATTAGAGTCCATTGCATTCGTTTTTTCTAAAGTGATATGTTTGTACCCAAAAGGTAGATAAATCATTTTAAATTGCATTGTAGGAAAGGAGACAATTAAAAAAATTATAAAATTTAAATTTAACAGATTATTGACGATGCATTTATCTCTGTAAAACTTTAAAGTTTCACTAATTGTAAAAATGCAATGTTTAGATTTTTACATTTATTGTTCATCCCATTCCATTTTGAGTGGTGAGAAGAACATAATATTTGAATATGTTAATTGAAGAAAAATAGAAGTAATGGACTCACTTGAATAGAATACTTGAATAGAATACACTTTAATGGATGAATATTATAAATAGCAATCCTACAGTTCAATTTTGGGTCAAGCACAAATCTCTCAAGGGGAGTGAGGAAACTTCTTATTAGAGCCCATTGCATTCGCTTTTTCTTAAATGATATGCATGTACCCAAAATGTAGATAAATCATTTCAAATTTCCTTATAGCAAAGGGGACAATTAAAAAAAATTATAAAATTTAAATTGAACAAATTATTGACATTGCATTTATCTCTATAAGACTTTAAAGTTTCCCAAATAGTAAAAATGCAATGTTTTAATTTTTGGATTTATTGTTAATCCCATTCCATTTTGTGTGGTGAGAAGAACATAATATTTGAATATGTTAATTGAAGAAAAATACAAATAATGGACTCACTTCAATAGAATACACTTTAGTGGAAGAATATTATAAATAGCAAACACAAGCTTCAATTTTGTGTCAAGTATAAATCTCTAGAGGGGAGTGGGGAAACTTCTTATTACAGTCCATTGCATTTACGTTTCCTTAAGTAATATGTTTGTACCCAAAAAGTAGATACATCATTTCAAATTGCATTCTAGGAAAGGAGAGAATTAAAAAAAATTACAAAATTTAAATTTAATTGATTATTGACAATGCATTTTTCCCTAAAAGACATTAAAATTGTAAAAATGCAATGTTTTGATTTTTAAATTCAATGTTAATGCCATTGCATTTTGAGTGGAGAGAAAAACATAATATTTGAATATGTTAATTGAAGAGGTATACAAGTAATGGACTCACTTGAATAGAATACATTTTAGTGGATGAATATTATAAATACCAATCTCACGTTTCAAAGTTGGATCAAGGATAAACCTCTAGAAGGGAGTAGCAAAGCTTCTTATTAGAGTCCATTACATTCATTTTTTCTTAACTGATATATTTGTACCCTAAATGTAGGTAAATCTTTTCAAAGTGCATTGCAGCAAAGGGGACAATTAGAAAAATTATAAAATTTAAATTGAACAGATTGTTGACAATGCATTTCTCCCTATAAGACTTTAAAGTTTCACAAATTGTAAAAATGTCATGTTTTGATTTTTACATTTATTGTTAATCTCATTCCATTTGAGGGGTGACAAGAACATAATATTTGAATAGGTTAATTGAAGAGAAATACAAGTAATGGACTCACATGAATAGAATAAACTTTAGTGGATGAATATTATAAATTCCAATCTTATGCTTTAATGTTGGGTTAAGCATAAATTTCTAAAGGGGAGTGGGGAAGTTTCTTATTAGAGCTCATTGCATTCATTTTTTCTTAAGTGATATGTTTGTACCCAAAAAGTAGATAAATCATTTCAAATTGCATTGTGGCAAATGCGACAATTAAAAAAATTATAAAATTTAAATTCAACAGATTATTGAAAATGCATTTATCCTTATTAGACTTTAAAATTTCCTAAATTATAAAAATGCATTGTTTTGATTTTTACATTTCTTATTAATCTGATTCCATTTTGAGTGGTGAGAAGAATATAATATTTGAATATGTTAATTGAAGAAAAATATAAGTAATGGACTCACTAGAATAAAATACACTTTAGTGGATGAATATTATAAATAGCAATCCCACGCTTTGATGTTGGGTGAAGCATAAATCTCTAGAGGGGAATGAGGAAGCTTCTTATTAGAGTCCATTGCATTTGCTTTTTCTTAACCAATATGTATGTTCCCAAAATATACATAAATCATTACAAATTGTATCGTAGCAAAAGGAACAATTAAAAAAATTATAAAAATTAAATTCAACAGATTATTGACAATGTACGTAAATCTTTTCAAAGTGCATTGTAGTAAAGGGGACAATTAAAAAAATTATAAAATTTAAATTTAACAAATTACTAACAATTCATTTATCCCTGTAAGACTTTAAAGTTTCACATTTTGTAAAAATGCAATATTTTGATTTTTACATTTATTATTAATCCCATTCCATTTTTAGTAGTGAGAAGAACATAATATTTGAATATGCTAATTGAAGAAAAACATGAGTAATGGACTCACTTGAATAGAATACACTTTAGTGTATGAATATTATAAATAGCAAACCTACGCTTCAATTTTGTGTCAAGCATAAATTTCTAAAGAGGAGTGAACAAGCTTCTTATTAGAATCCATTGCATTCGCTTTTTCTTAAGTGATATGTATGTACCCAAAATGTAGATAAATCATTTCAAATGGCATTGTAGCAAAAGGGACAATTAAAAAAATTATAAAGTTTAAATTCTACAAATTATTGACAATACATTTATCTCTATAAGATTTTAAAGTTTCACAATTTGTAAAAATGCAATGTTCTGATTTTTACATTTATTGTCAAACCCATTCCATTTTTAGTGGTGAGAAGAACATAATATTTGAAAATGCTAATTGAAGAAAAACACGAGTAATAGACTCACTTGAATAGAATACACTTTAGTGGATGAATATTATAAATAACAATCCTACACTTCAATTTGGGTCAAGCGCAAATCTCTAAAGTGTAGTGGGGTAGCTTTTTATTAGAGTCCATTGCATTCACTTTTTCTTAAGTTAGATGTTTGTACCCATATAATAGATAAATCATTTCAAATTGCATTGTAGCAAAGGAGCCAATTAAAAAAATTATAAAATTTAAATTCAACAGATTATTAACAGTGCATTTATTTCTATAAGACTTTAAAGTTTCACAAATTGTAAAAATGCAATGTTTTGATTTTTACATTTATTGTTAATCCCAGTCCATTTTGAGTGGTGAGAAGAACATAAGATTTGAATATGTTAATTGAAGAAAAATACAAGTAATGAACTCACTTGAATAAAATATACGTTAGTGAATGGATATTATAAATAGCAATCCCACGCTTCAATTTTGGGTCGAGCACATATCTCTAAAGGGGAGTGGAGAAGCTTTTTATTAGATTCCATTGCATTCGCTTTTTCTTAAGTGATATGTATGTACCAAAAATGTTGATAAATCATTTCAAATTGTATTATGGCAAAGGGGACAATTAAAAAAATTATAAAATTTAAATTCAATAGATTATTGACAATGCATTTATCCCTATAAGACTTTAAAGTTTCACAAATTGTAAAAAAGCCATGTTTTGATTTTTACATTTATTGTTAATCCCATTCCATTTTTAGTGGTGAGAAGAACATAATATTTGAATATGCTAATTAAAGAAAAACATGAGTAATAGACTCACTTGAATATAATACACTTTAGTGTATGAATATTATAAATACCTATCTCACGCTTCAATGTTGGTTCAAGCATAAATTTCTAGAGGGGAGTGGGGAGACTTCTTATTAGAGCGTGTTGCATTCACTTTTTCTTAAGTGATATGTTTGTACTCAAAAAGTAGATAAATCATTTCAAATTGCATTGTGGCAAATGTGGCAAGTAAAAAAATTATAAAATTTAAATTCACCAGATTATTTTCATTGCATTTATCCTTATAAGACTTTAACATTTCCCAAATGATAAAAATGCAATGTTGTGATTTTTACATTTCTTCTTAATCCCATTCCATTTTGAGTGGTGAGAAGAACATAATATTTGAATATGTTCATTGAAGAAAAATACAAGTAATGGACTCACTTGAATAGAATACACTTTAGTTGATGAATACTAGAAATAGCAATTTGATGCTTCAATTTTGGGTCAAGAATAAATCTATAGTGGGGAGTGGGGAAGTTTCTTATTAGAGTCCATTGCATTTGCTTTTTCTTAAGTAATATGTTTGTACCCAAAAAGTGGATAAATCATTTCAAATTGCATTGTAGCAAAGGGGACAATTAAAAAAATTACAAAAATTTACATTCAACTGATTATTGACAATGCATTTATCCCTAGAAGACTTTAAAATTGTAAAAATGCAATGTTATCATCTTTAAATTCAATGTTAATGCCATTGCATTTTGAATAGATATGTTAATTGAAAAAAAATACAAGTAATGGACTCACTTGAATAGAATAGACTTTAGTGGATGAATATTATAAATAGCAATCCCACACTTCAATTTTGGGTAAAGCATAAATCTCTAGAGGGAAGTGGAGAAGCTTCTTATTAGAGTCCATTGCATTGACTTTTTCTTAAGTCATATGTCCTTACCCAAAAAGTAGATAAATAATTTCGAATTACATTGTAGCAAGGAGACAATTAAAAAAATTACAAAATTTAAATTCAACAGATTATTGACAATGCATTTATCCCTATAAGACTTTAAAGTTTCACAAATTGTAAAAATGCAATATTTGGATTTTTGCATTTATTCTTAATATCATTCCACCTTGAGGGGTGAGAAGAACATAATATTTGAATATGTTAGTTGAGGAAAAGTACAAGTAATGGACTCACCTGAATAGAACAAACTTTAGTGGGTGATTATAATAAATAACAATCTCACACTTCAATTTTCGCTCCAGCATAAATCTCTAGAGGGGAGTGGGGAAGTTTCTAATTAGAGTCCATTGCATTTGCATTTTCTTAAGAAATAAGTTTGTTCCCAAAAGGTAGATAAATCATTTCAAATTGCATTGTGGCAAAGGAGACAATTAAAAAATTATAAAATTTCAATTCAACAGATTATTGACAATGCATTTATCCCCATAAGGCTTTAAAGTTTCACAAATTGTAAAAATGCAATGTTTGGATTTTTACATTTATTGTCAATCCGATTCCATTTTGAGTGGTGAGAGGAATATAATATTTGAATATGTTAATTGAAGAAAAATACAAGTAATAGACTCACTTAAATAGAATACACTTTAGTGGATGAATATTATAAATAGCAATCTGACGCTTCAATTTTGGGTCAAGGATAGATCTCTTGAGGAGAGTGGGAAAGCTTCTTATTAGAGTCCATTGCATTTGCATTTTCTTAAGAAATAAGTTTGTACCAAAAAGGTAGATAAATCATTTCAAATTGTGTTGTAGCAAATAAGAATCAAAAAAATTATAAAATTTAAATTCAACAGATTATTGACAATACATTTATCCCTATAAGACTTTAAAGTTTCACAAATTGTAAAAATGCAATGTTTGGATTTTTGCATTTATTCTTAATATCATTCCACTTTGAGGGGTGAGAAGAACATAATATTTGAATATGTTAGTCGAGGAAAAGTACAAGTAATGGACTCACCTGAATAGAACAAACTTTAGTGGGTGATTATAATAAATAACAATCTCACGCTTCAATTTTCGCTCCAGCATAAATCTCTAGAGGGGAGTGGGGAAGTTTCTAATTAGAGTCCATTGCATTTGCATTTTCTTAAGAAATAAGTTTGTTCCCAAAAGGTAGATAAATCATTTCAAATTGCATTGTAGCAAAGGAGACAATTAAAAAATTATAAAATTTCAATTCAACAGATTATTGACAATGCATTTATCCCTATAAGACTTTAAAGTTTCACAAATTGTAAAAATGCAATGTTTGGATTTTTACATTTATTGTCAATCCGATTCCATCTTGAGTGGTGAGAAGAATATAATATTTGAATATGTTAATTGAAGAAAAATACAAGTAATAGACTCACTTGAATAGAATACACTTTAGTGGATGAATATTATAAATAGCAATCTAATGCGTCAATTTTGGGTCAAGGATAGATCTCTTGAGGGGAGTGGGAAAGCTTCTTATTAGAGTCCATTGCATTTTCATTTTCTTAAGAAATAAGTTTGTACCCAAAAGGTAGATAAATCATTTCAAATTGCGTTGTAGCAAAGGAGAATTAAAAAAATTATAAAATTTAAATTCAACAGATTATTGACAATACATTTATCCCTATAAGACTTTAAAGTTTCACAAATTGTAAAAATGCAATGTTTGGATTTTTGCATTTATTCTTAATATCATTCCACTTTGAGGGGTGAGAAGAACATAATATTTGAATATGTTAGTTGAGGAAAAGTACAAGTAGTGGACTCACCTGAATAGAACAAACTTTAGTGGGTGATTATAATAAATAACAATCTCACGCTTCAATTTTCGCTCCAGCATAAATCTCTAGAGGGGAGTGGGGAAGTTTCTAATTAGAGTCCATTGCATTTGCATTTTCTTAAGAAATAAGTTTGTTCCCAAAAGGTAGATAAATCATTTCAAATTGCATTGTAGCAAAGGAGACAATTAAAAAATTATAAAATTTCAATTCAACAGATTATTGACAATGCATTTATCCCTATAAGACTTTAAAGTTTCACAAATTGTAAAAATGCATTGTTTGGATTTTTACATTTATTGTTAATCCCATTCCATTTTGAGCGGTGAGAAGAACATAATAGTTAAATATGTCAAGTAATGGACTCACTTGAATCGAATATGCTTTAGTGGATGATTATTACAAATAACTATCCCACACTTCAATTTTGGGTCAACTATAAATTTGTAGAGGGGAGTGGGGAAGTTTCTTATTAGAGTCCATTGCATTTGCGTTTTCTTAGGAAATAAGTTTGTACCCAAAAGGTAGATAAATCATTTCAAATTGCATTATAGCAAAGGAGACAATTAAAAAAATTATAAAATTTAAATTTAACAGATTATTGACGATATATTTATCCCCATAAGACTTTAAAGTTCCACAAATTGTAAAAATGCAATGTTTGGATTTTTACATTTATTCTTCATCCCATTCCATTTTGAGTGGTGACAAGAACATAATATTTGAATATGTTTATTGAAGAAAAATACAAGTAATAGACTCACTTGAATAGAATACACTTTAGTGGATGAATATTAGAAATAACAATCTGATGCTTCAATTTTGGGTCAAGCATAGATCTCTAGAGGGGAGCGAGGAAGCTTCTTTTTAGAGTCCATTGCATTTGCATTTTCTTAAGAAATACGTTTGTACCCAAAAGGTAGATAAATCATTTCAAATTACATTGTAGCAAAGGAGACAATTAAAAAAATTATAAAATTTAAATTCAACAAATTCTTGACAATGCATTTATCCCCATAAGACTTTAAAGTTTCACAAATTGTAAAATGCAATGTTTGGATTTTTACATTTATTGTTAATCCCATTCCATTTTGAGTCGTGAGAAGAACATAATATTTGGATATGTTAATTGAAGAAAAATACAAGTAAAGGACTCACTAGAATAGAAAACACTTTCGTGGATGAATATTATAAATAGCAATCTGACGCTTCAATTTCGGGTCAAGCATAAATCTCTAGAGGGGAGTGAGGAAGATTCTTTTTAGAGTCCATTGCATTTGCTTTTTCTTAAGTTATATGTTTGTAACCAAAAAGTAGATAAATAATTTCAAATTGCATCGTAGCAAAAGAGACAATTAAAAAAATCATAAATTTTAAATTGAAAAGATTATTGACGATGCATTTATCCCAATAAGACTTTAAAGTTTCACAAATTGTAAAAATGCAATGTTTGGATTTTCACATTTATTGTTAATCCCATTCCATTTTGAGTGGTGAGAAGAACATAATATTTGAATATGTTAATTGAAGAAAAATACAAGTAATGGACTCACTTGAATAGAATACACTTTAGTGGATGAATATTATAAATAACAATCTCACGCCTCAATTTTAGGTCAAGCGTAAATCTTTAAAGGGGAGTGGGGAAGTTTTTTATTAGAGTTCATTGCATTTGCGTTATCTTAAGAAATAAGTTGATACCCAAAAGGTAGATAAATCATTTCAAATTGCATTGTAACAAAGGAGACAATTAAAAAAAATTATAAAATTTAAATTCAATAGATTATTGACAATGCATTTGTCTCTATAAGACTTTAAAGTTTCACAAAATGTAAAAATGCAGTGTTTTGATTTTTACATTTATTATTAATCCCGTTCCATTTTGACCAATGAGAAGAACATAATTTTTGAATATATTAATTGAAGAAAAATACAAGTAGTGGGCTCACTAGAATAGAATACACTTTAGTGGATGAATGTTATAAATAGCAATCTAACACTTCAATTTCGAGTCAAGCATAAATCTCTAGAGAGGAGTGGGGATGATTCTTATTAGTTTCCATTGCATTTGCTTTTTCTAAAGTTATATGTTTGTAACCAAAAAGTAGATAAATAATTTCAAATTGCATCGTAGCAACGGAGACAATTAAAAAAAGTATAAAATTTAAATTCAATAGATTATTGACAATGCATTTATCCTGATAAGACTTTAAAGTTTCACAAATTGTAAAAATGCAAGGTATGGATTTTTACATTTATTGTTAATCCCATTTGATTTTGAGTGGTGTAAAGAACATAATATTTGAATATGTTAATTGAAGAAAAATACAAATAATAGACTCACTTGAATAGAATACACTTTAGTGGATGAATGTTATAAATAGCAATATGACGCTCCAATTTCGAGTCAAGCATAAATCTCTAGAGGGGAGTGGGGAAGATTCTTATTAGAGTTAATGGCATTTGCTTTTTCTTAAGTCATATGTTTGTAACCAAAAAGTAGATAAATAATTTCAAATTGCATCGTAGCAAAGGAGACAATTAAAAAAATTATAAAAGTTAAATTGAACAGATTATTGATGATGCATTTATCCCTATAAGACTTTAAAGTTTCACAAATTGTAGAAATGCTGTGTTTTGAATTTTACATTTAGTGCTAATCCCATTCCATTTTTAACGGTGAGAAGAACATAATATTTGAATATGTTAATTGATGAAAAATACAAGCAATGGACTCATTAGAATAGAATACACTTTTGTGGATGAATATTATAAATAGCAATCCCACCCTTTAATTTTGTGTCAAGTATAAATGCCTAGAGGGGAGTGGGGAAACTTCTTATTAGAGTCCATTGCATTTACTTTTTCTTAAGTGATATGTTTGTACCCAAAAGGTAGATAAATCATTTCAAATTGCATTGTAACAAAGGAGACAATTAAAATAATTATAAATTTAAATTCAACAGATTATTGACGATATATTTATCCCCATAAGACTTTAAAGTTTCACAAATTGTAAAAATGCAATGTTTGGATTTTTACATTTATTGTTAATCCCATTCCATTTTGAGAGGTGAGAAGAACATAATATTTGAATATGTTAATCGAAGAAAAATACAAGTAATAGACTCATTTGAATAGAATACACTTTAGTGGATGAATATTATAAATAGCAATTTGACGCTTCAATTTCGGGTCAAGCATAAATCTCTTGAGGAGAATGGGGAAGATTCCTATTAGAGTCCATTGCATTTGCTTTTTCTTAAGTTATATATTTGTAACCAAAAAGTAGACAAATAATTTCAAATTTCATCGTTGCAAAGGAGACAATTAGAAAAAATATAAAATTTAAATTCAACAGATTATTGACGGTGCATTTATCCCTATAAGTCTTTAAAGTTACACAAATTGTAAAATTGCAATGTTTTGATTTTCACATTTATTGTTAATCTCATTCTATTTTGAGCGGTGTGAAGAACATAATAATATGTTTTGAGTGGTGTAAAGAACATAATATTTGAATATGTTCATTGAAGAAAAATACAAGTAATGGATTCACTTGAATAGAATACAATTTCATGGATGAATGTTATAAATAGTAATCCCATGCTTCAATTTTGGGTCCAGTATAAATGTCTAGAGGGGATTGGGGAAGCTTCTTATTAGAGTCCATTGCATTTGCTTTTTCTTAAGCGATATGTTTGTACCCAAAAGGTTGATAAATCATTTCAAATTGCATTGTCACAAAGGAGACAATTAAAAAAATTATCAAATTTAAATTTAACAAATTATTGACAATGCATTTATCCCTATAAGACTTTAAAGTTTCACAAAATGTAAAAATGCAGTATTTTGATTTTTACATTTATTGTTAATCCCATTCCATTTTGAGCGGTCAAAAGAACATAATTTTTGAATATATTAATTGAAGAAAAATACAAGTAATGGACTCGCTAGAATAGAATACACTTTCATGGATGAATATCATAAATAGCAATCCCACGCTTCAATTTTGGGTCAAGTATAAATGTCTAGAGGGGAGTGGGGAAGCTTCTTATTATAGTCCATTGCATTTACTTTTTCTTAAGTGATATGTTTGTACCCAAAAGGTAGATTAATCATTTCAAATTGCATTGTAGGAAAGGAGACAATTAAAAAAATTATAAAATTTAAATTCAAGAGATTCTTGACAATGCATTTATCCCTATAAGACTTTAAAGTTTCACAAATTGTAAAAATGCAATGTTTGGATTTTTACATTTATTTTTAATCCCATTCCATTTTGAGTGGTGAGAAGAACATAATATTTGAATATGTTGACTAAAGAAAAATACAAGTAATAGACTCATTTGAATAGAATACACTTTAGTGGATGAATATTATAAATAGCAATCCCATGCTTCAATTTTGGGTCAAGTATAAATGTCTAAAGGGGAGTGGGGAAGCTTCTTATTATAGTCCATTGCATTCGCTTTTTCTTAAGTGATATGTTTGTACCCAAAAGGTAGATTAATCATTTCAAATTGCATTGTAGCAAAGGAAACAATTAAAAAAATTATAAAATTTAAATTCAAGAAATTCTTGACAATGCATTTATCCCTATAAGACTTTAAAGTTTCACAAATTGTAAAAATGCAATGTTTGGATTTTTACATTTATTTTTAATCCCATTCCATTTTGAGTGGTGAGAAGAACATAATATTTGAATATGTTAGTTGAAGAAAAATACAAGTAATAGACTCACTTGAATAGAATACACTTTAGTGGATTACTATTATAAATAACATTCCTACGCCTCAATTTTGGGTTAAGCATAAATGTCTATAGTGGAGTAGGGAAGGTTCTTATTAGAGTCCATTGCTTTTGCATTTTCTTAAGAAATAAGCTTGTACCCAAAGGGTAGATAAATCATTTCAAATTGCGTTGTAGCAAAGGAGACAATTAAAAAAATTATAAAATTTAAATTCAAGAGATTATTGACAATGCATTTATCCCTATAAGACTTTAAATTTTGATAAAATGTAAAGATGCAATATTTTGATTTCTACATTTATGGTTAATCCCATTCCATTTTGAGCGGTGACAAGAACATAATATTTGAATATGTTAATTGAAAAAAAATACAAGTAATGGGCTGACTAGAATAGAATACACTTTCGTGGATGAATATTATAAATAATAATCACACGCTTGAACTTTGGGTCAAGTATAAATGTCTTGAGGGGAGTGGGGAAGCTTCTTATTAGAGTCCATCGCGTTTGCTTTTTCTTAAGTTATATGTTGTTAACCATAAAGTAGATAAATAATTTCAAATTGCATTGTAGCAAAAGAAAATTATAAGATTTACATTCAACAGATTATTGACAATGCATTTATCCCTAAAAGACTTTAAAATTACAAAAATTGTAAAAATGCAATGTTTGGATATTTACATTTATCGTTAATCCCATTCCATTTTGAGTGGTGAGAAAAACATAATATTTGAATATGTTAATTGAAGAAAAATTCAAGTAATAGACTCACTTGAATATAATACACTTTAGTGGATGGATATTATCAGTAGCAATCTGACGCTTCAATTTTGGGTCGAGTGTAAATGTCTAGAGGGGAGAGGGGAAGCTTCTTATTAGAGTCCATTGCATTTGCATTTTCTTAAGAAATAAGTTTGTACCCAAAAGGTAGATAAATCATTTCAAATTGCATTGTAGCAAAGGAGACAATAAAATTTAAATTCAACAGATTACTGACAATGCATTTATCCCAATAAGACATTAAAGTTTCACAAATTGTAAAAATGCAATGTTTAGATTTTTACATTTATTATTAATCCCATTGCATTTTGACTGGTGAGTAGAACATAATATTTGAATATGTTAATTGAAGAGAAATACAAGTAATGGACTCACTTGAATCGATTAGACTTTAGTGGTTGAATATTATAAATACCAATCTCACGCTTCAAAGTAGGGTCAACCATAAAGATCTAGAGGGGGTTGGGGAAGCTTCTTATTAGAGTCCATTGCATTTGTTTTTTCTTAAATAATAGACTCACTAGAATATAATACACTTTTGTGGATGAATATTATAAATAACAATCCCACGCTTGAATTTTGGGTCAAGTATAAATGTCTAGAGGGGAGTAGGGAAGCTTTTTATCAGAGTCTATTGCATTTGCTTTTTCTTAAGTGATATGTTTGTACCCAAAAGGTAGATATTTTGATTTTTAAATTCAGTGTTAATGCCATTGCATTTTGAGTGGTGAGGAGAACATAATATTTAAATATGTTAATTGAAGAAAAATACAAGTAATGGATTCACTTGAATTGAATACACTTTAGTGAATGAATAGTATAAATAACATTCTCACGCTTCAATTTTGGGACAAGCATAAATCTCTAAAGGGGAGTGGGAAAGCTTCTTATTAGAGTCCATAGCATTTGCATTTTCTTAAGAAATAAGTCTATACCCTAAAGGTAGGTAAATCATTTCAAATTGCGTTGTAGCAAAGGAGACAATTAAAAAAATCATAAAATTTAAATTCAACAGATTATTGACAATGCATTTACCCCTATAAGACTTTAAAGTTTCACAAAATGTAAAAATGCAATGTTTTGATTTTTACATTTATTGTTAATCCCATTCCATTTTGAGCGGTCAGAAGAACATAATATTTGAATATTTTAATTAAAGAAAAATACAAGTAATGGACTCACTAGAATAGAATACACTTTTGTGGATGAATATTATAAAAAGCAATCCCACGCTTGAATTTTGGGTCAAGTATAAATGTCTAGAGGGGAGTAGGGAAGATTCTTATTAAAATTCATTGCATTTGCTTTCTCTTAAGTTATAAGTTTTTAACCAAAAAGTAGATAAATAATTTCAAATTGCATTATAACAAAGGAGACAATTAAGAAAATTAGAAAATTTAAATTCAACAGATTATTGACGATACATTTATCCCTATAAGACTTTAAAATTTCAAAAATTGTAAAAATGCAATGTTTGGATTTTTACATTTATTGTTAATCCCATTCCATTTTAAGCAGTGAATAGAATATAATATTTGAATATGTTATTTGAAGAAAAATACAAGTAATAGACTCACTTGAATAGAATACACTTAAGTGGATGAATATTATAAATAACAATTCTACGCTTCAATTTTGGGTCAAGCATAAATCTCTAGAGGGGAATGAGGAAGATTCTTATTAGAGTCCATTGCATTTGCCTTTTCTTAAGTTATATGTTTTTAACCAAAAAGTAGATAAATAATTTCAAATTGCATTGTAGCAAATGAGACAATTAAGAAAATTATAAGATTTAAATTCAACAGATTATTCACAATGCATTTATTCCTAGAAGACTTTAAAGTTTCAAAAATTGTAAAAATGCAATGTTTGGTTATTTACATATATTGTTAATCCCATTCCATTTTGAGTGGTGAGAAAAAGATAATATGTGAATATGTTAATTGAAGAAAAATAAATGTAATAGACTCACTTGAATAGAATATACTTTAGTGGATGAATATTATTAATAGCAATCCGACACTTCAATTTTGGGTAAAGCTTAAATGTGTAGGGGGGAGTGGGGAAGCTTCTTATTAGAGTCCCTTGCTTTTGTATTTTCTTAAGAAATAAGTTTGCACCCAAAAGGTAGATAAATCATTTCAAATTGCGTTGTAGCAAAGGAGACAATTAAAAAAATTATAAAATTTAAATTGAACAGATTATTGACAATGCATTTATCCTTATAAAACATTGAAGTTTCACAAATTATAAAAATGCAATGTTTGGAATTTTACATTTATTGTTAATCCCATTCCATTTTGAGTGGTGAGAAGAACACAATATTTGAATATGTTAATTGAAGAAAAATACAAGTAATAGACTCACCTGAATATAATACACTTTAGTGGATGAATATTATAAATAGCAATCTTACGCTTCATTTTTGGGTCAAGCATAAATCTCTAGAAGGGAGTGGGGAAGATTCTTATTAGAGTCCATTGCATTTGCTTTTTCTTAAGTTACATGTTTTTAGCCCAAAAGTAGATAAATAATTTCAAATTGCATTGTAGCAAAAGAGAAAATTAAAAAAATTATAAAATTTAAATTCTACAGATTATTGACGATGCATTTATCCTTATAAGATTTTAAAGTTTCACAAATTGTAAAAATGCAATATGTGGATTTTAAAATTTATTGTTAACCACATTCCATTTTGACTGGTGAGTTGAACATAATATTTGAATATGTTAATTGAAGAGAAATATAAGTAATGGACTCACTTGAATAGAATACACATTAGTGGATGTATATTATAAATAACAATCTCACGCTTCAATTTTAGGCCAAGCAAAAATCTCTAGAGGGGAGTGGGGAAGCCTCGTATTAAAGTCCATTGCATTTGCTTTTTCTTTAGTGATATGTTTATACCCAAAATGTAGATAAATCATTTCAAATTGCGTTGTAGCAAAGAAGACAATAAAATTTAAATTCAACAGATTACTGACAATGCATTTATCCCAATAAGACATTAACGTTTCACTAATTGTAAAAATGCAATATTTGGAATTTTACATTTATTGTTAATCCCATTCCATTTTGATTGGTGAGAAGAACACAATATTTGCATATGTTAATTGAAGAAAAATACAAGTAATAGACTCACTTGAATATAATACACTTTAATGGATGAATATTATAAATAGCAATCTCACGCTTCATTTTTGGGTCAAACATAAATCTCTAGAGGAGAGTGGGGATGATTCTTATTAGAGTCCATTGCATTTACTTTTTTTTAAGTTACATGTTTTTAGCCAAAAAGTAGATAAATAATTTCAAATTGCATTGTAGCAAAGGAGACAATTAAAAAAATTATAAAATTTAAATTCTACAAATTATTAACAATGCATTTATTCTTATAAGATTTTAAAGTTTCACAAATTGTAAAAATGCAATGCTTGGATTTTTACATTTATTGTTAACCACATTCCATTTTGACTGGTGAGTTGAACATAATATTTGAATATGTTAATTGAAGAGAAATACAAGTAATGGTTTTACTTGAATAGAATACACATTAGTGGATGAATATTATAAATAATAATCTCACGCTTCAATTTTGGGCCAAGCAAAAATCTCTAGAGGGGAGTGGGGAAGCTTCTTATTAAAGTCCATTGCATTTGCTTTTTCTTTAGTGATATGTTTATACCCAAAAAGTAGATAAATCATTTCAAATTGCGTTGTAGCAAATGAGACAATTAAAAAAATTATAAAATTTAAATTCAACAGATTATTAACAATGCATTTATCCCTATAAGACTTTAAAGTTTCACAAAATGTAAAAATACAATGTTTTGATTTTTACATTTATTGTTAACCCCATTCCAATTTAAGTGGTGAGAATAACATAATATTTGAATATGTTCATTGAAGAAAAATACGGGTAATGGACTCACTAGAATATAATACAATTTCGTGGATGAATATTATAAATAGCAATCCTACGCTTCAATTTTGGGTCAAGTATAAATGTCTAGAGGGGAGTAGGGAAGCTTCTTATTAGAGTCTATTGCATTTGCTTTTTCTTAAGTGATATGTTTGTACCCAAAAGGTAGTTAAATCATTTCAAATTGCATTATAGCAAAGAAGACAATTAAAAAGATTACAAGATTTAGAATTAACTGATTTTGACAATGCATTTATCCGTCGAAGACTTTAAAATTGTAAAAATGCAATGTTTTGATTTTTAGATTCAATGTTAATGCCACTGCATTTTGAGTGGAGAGAAGAACATAATATTTGAAAATGTTAATTGAAGAAAAATACGAGTAATGGACTTACTTGAATAGAATATACTTTCATTGATGAATATTCTAAATAGTAATCTCACGTTTCAATTTTGGGTCAAGCATAAATCTCTAGATGGGAGTGAGGAACCTTCTTATTAGAGTTCATTGCATTTGCTTTTTCTTAAGCAATATGTTTGTACCCAAAAGGTAGATAAATAATTTCAAATTGCATTATAGCAAAAGAGACATCGAAAATAATTATAAAATTTAAATTCAACAGATTATCGACAATGCATTTATCCTTATAAGAATTTAAAGTTTTTCAAATTGTAAAAATGCAATGTTTGGATTTTTACATTTATTGTTAATCCCATTCCATTTTGAGTGGTGAGAAGAACATAATATTTGAATATGTTAATGGAAGAAAAATACAAGTAATAGACTCACCTAAATAGAATACACTTTAGTAGATGAATATTATAAATAGCAATCCGATGCTTCAATTTTGGGTCAAGTATAAATATTTAGAGGGTAGTGGGGAAGCTTCTTATTAGAGTCCATTGCATTTGCTTTTTCTTAAGAGATATGTTTATACCTAAAAGGTAGATAAATCATTTCAATTTGCGTTGTAGCAAAGGAGATAATTAAAAAAATTACAAGATTTAGAATCAACTTATTGTTGGTAATGCATTTATCCCTCGAAGACTTTAAAATTGTAAAAATGCAATGTTTTGATTTTTAAATTCAATGTTAATGTCATTGCATTTTCAGTGGAGAGAAAAACCTAAAATTTGAATATGTTAATTGAAGTAAAATACAAGTAATGGACTCACTTGAATATAATACAATTGAGTTGGTGAATATTACAAATACCAATCCAATGCTTCAATGTTGGGTGAAGCATAAATCTCTAGAGGGGAGTGCGGAAGCTTCTTATTAGAGTCCATTGCATTCACTTTTTCTTAAATGACATGTTTGTACCCAAAAAGTAGATAAATCATTTCAAATTGTATTATAGCAAAGGAGACAATTCAAAATTAAAAAATTTAAATTCAACAGATTATTAACAATGTATTTATCCTTAAAAGACTTTAAAATTATAAAAATTATAAAAATGCAATGTTTTGATTTTTAAATTTAATGTTAATGTCGTTGTATTGTGAGTGGAGAGAAAAACATAATATTTGGATATGTTAATTGATGAAAAATACAAGTAATGAACTCTCCTTAATATAATATACTTTAGTAGATAAATATTATAAATACCAATTACACGCTTCAATGTTGGGTCAAGCATAAATCTCCAAAGGGGAGTAGTGAAACTTTTTATTAGGGCCCATTGGATTTGCTTTTTCTTAAGTGATATGTTTGTACCCAAAAAGTGGATAAATCTTTTCAAATTGCATTGTAGCAAAGAAGACAATGAAAAAAATTAGAAAATTTGAAATTCAACAACTTATTGACAATGCATTTATCCCTAAAACACTTTAAAATTGTAAAAATGCAATGTTTTGATTTTTAAATTCAATGTTAATGCCATTGCATTTTGAGTGGAGAGAAAAACCTAAAATTTGAATATGTTAATTGAAGTAAAATACAAGTAATAGACTCACTTGAATAGAATACAATTGAGTTGATCAATATTATAAATACCAATCCCACGCTTCAATGTTGGGTCAAGCATAAATCTCTAGAGGGGAGTGCAAAAGTCTCTTATTAGAATCCATTGCATTCCTTAAGTGATATGTTTGTACCAAAAAAAGTAGATAAATCATTTCAAATTCCATTGTAGCAAAGGAGACAATTAAAAAAATTACAAAATTTAAATTCAACTGATTATTGAGAATTCATTTATCCTTAGAAGAGTTCAAAATTGTGAAAATTGTAAAGATGCAATGTTTTGAATTTTAAATTCAATATTAATGCCATTGCATTTTGAGTGGAGAGAGAAGCATAAAATTTGAATATATTAATTGATGACAAATACAAGTAATGGACGCTCCTGAATATAATACACTTTAGTGGATGAATATTATAAATACCAATCGCGCACTTCAATGTTGGGTCAAGCATAAATTTCTAAATGGGAGTGGTGAAGCTTTTTATTTGAGCCCATTGCATTCGCTTTTTCATAAGTGATATGTTTGTACCAAAAATGTTGATAAATCATTTCAAATTGCATTGTAGCAAAGAAGACAATGAAAAAATTACAAAATTTCAAATTCAACTAATTATTGACAATGCATTTATCCGTAGAAGATTTTAAAATCATAAAAATGCCAATGTTTAGATTTTTAAATTCAATGTTAATGCCATTGCATTTTGAGTCGAGTAAAAAACCTAAAATTTGAATATCTTAATTGAAGAATAATACAAGTAATGGACTCTCCTGAATATAATACACTTTAGTGCATGACTATTATAAATACCAATCTCACGCTTCAATTTTGGGTCTAGCATAAATCTCTAGAGGGGACTAAGGAAGCTTCTTATTAGAGTCCATTGCATTCGTTTTCTTAAGTCATATGTTTGTACCCCAAAAGTAGATAAATCATTTCAAATTTCATTGAAACAAAGAAATAATTAAAAAAATTACAAAATTTAAATTCAATTGATTATTGACAATGCATTTATCTTTAGAAGAGTTCAAAATTGTAAAAATTGTAAAAATGCAATGTTTTCATTTTTAACTTCAATGTTAATGCCATTACATTTTTAGTGGAGAGAAAAACATAAAATTTCAATATGTTAATTGAAGGAAAATACAAGTAATGGACTCACTTGAATAGGATACAATTTAGTGGCTAAATATTCCAAATACCAATCTCATGCTTCAATGTTGGGTCAAGCATAAATCTCTAGAGGGTAGTGAGGATGCTTCTTTTGGAGCCTCTTGCATTTGCTTTTTCTTAAGTGATATGTTTCTACCCAAAAAGTAGATAAATCATTTCAATTACATTGTAGCAAAAGAAGACAATTAAAAAATTACAAAATTTAAATTCAATTGATTAGTTACAATGTAGTTATCCTTAGAAGTCTTTAAAATTGTAAAAAAATAATGTTTTGATTTTAAATTCATGTTAATGCCATAGCTTTTTGAGTGGAGGGAAAAACCTAATATTTAAATATGTTAATTGAAGAAAAATACAAGTAATGGACTCACTTGAATAGAATACAATTTCGTGATGAATATTATAAATACCAATCTCACGCTTTAATGTTGGGCCAAGCATAAATTTCTAGAGAAGAGTGGGGAAGCTTCTTATTAGGGTACATTGCATTCCGCTTTTTCGTAAGTGATATGTTTGTACTCGAAAAGTAAATTAATCATTTCAAATTGCATTGTAGCAAAGGAGATATTAAAAAAAATTACAAAATTTTAATTCAACTAATTATAGACAATGCATTTATCCCTATAAGACTTTAAAATTGTAAAAATGCAATGTTTTGATTTTTAAATACAATGTCAATGCCATTGCATTTTGAGTGAAGAGAAAAACCTAATATTTGAATATGTTAATTGAGAAAATACAAGTAATGGACTCACTTGAAATAAAATAAATCTTTAGTGGATGAATATTATAAATACTAATATGACGCTTCAATGTTAGGTCAAGTATAAGTCTCTAGAGGGAAGTGGGGAAGCATCTTATTAGAGCTCATTCAATTCACTTTTTCTTAAGTGATATGTTTGTACCAAAAAAGTAGATAAATCATTTCAAATTACATTCTAGCAAAGGAGACAATTTAAAAAATTACAAAATGTAAATTTAACTGATTATTGACAATGCATTAATCCCTAGAAGAGTTTAAAATTGTAAAAATTGTAAAAATGCAATGTTTTGATTTTTAAATTCAATGTTAATGCCATTGCATTTTGAGTGGAGAGAAAAACATAATATTTGAATATGTTAATTGAAGAAAAATACAAGTAATGGACTCACTTGAATAGAATACAATTTAGTGGATGAATATTATAAATACCAATCTCACGCTTCAATGTTGGGTCAAGCATAAATCTCTAGAGGGGAGTGGGGAAGCTTCTTATTAGAGTCCATTGCATTCGCTTTTTCTTAAGTGATATGTTTGTACCCAAAAAGTAGATAAATCATTTCAAATTGCATTGTAGCAAAGGAGACAATTAAAAAAATTACAAAATTTAAATTCAACTGATTATTGACAATGCATTTATCCCTAGAAGACTTTAAAATTGTAAAAATTGTAAAAATGCAATGTTTTGATTTTTCAATTCAATGTTAATGCCATTGCATTTGAGTGGAGAGAAAAACCTAATATTTGAATATGTTAATTGAAGAAAAATCCAAGTAATGGACTCACTTGAATAGAATACAATTTACTTGATGAATATTATAAATACCAATCTCAAGCTTCAATGTTGTGTGAAGCATAAATCTCTAGTGGGGTGTGGGGAAGCTTCTTATTAGAGCCCATTGCATTTGTGTTTTCTTAAGCGATTTTTTTGTACTTGAAAAGTAAAGAAATCATTTCAAATTGCATTGTAGTAAAGGAAACAATTGAAAAAATTACAAAATTTAAATTCAACTGATTATTGACAATGCATTTATCTCTATAAGTCTTCAAAATTGTAAAAATGCAATGTTTTGAATTTTAAATTCAATGTTAATGCCATTGCATTTTAAGTGGAGAGAAAAACCTAATATTTGAAAATGTTAATTGAAGAAAAATACAAGTAATGGACTCACTTGAATAGAATACAATTTAATGGATGAATATTATATATACCAATTTCACGCTTCAATGTTGGGTCAAGCATAAATCTCTAGAGGGGTGTGGGGAAGCTTCTTATTAGAGCCCATTGCATTCACTTTTTCTTAAATGATTGTTTTGTATCCAAAAAGTAAATAAATCATTTCAAATTGCACTGTAGCAAAGGAGACAATTAAAAAAAATTGCAAAATTTAAATTCAACTGATTAGTGACAATGCATTTATCCTTAGAGGTCTTTAAAATTGTAAACGTACAATGTTTTGATTTTTAAATCAATGTTAATGCCATCACATTTTGAGTTGAGAGAAAAACCTAATATTTGAATATGTTAATTGAAGAAAAATATAACTAATGGACTAACTTGAATAAAATACACTTTAGTGGACGAATATTGCAAATACCAATTTCACGCTTCAATGTTGGGTTAAGTATAAATCTCTGGAGGTGAGTAAAAAAGCCTCTTATTAAAGTCCATTGCATTCGCTTTTTCTTAAGTGATATGTTTGTTCCCAAAAAGTAGATAAATTATTTCAAATTGCATTGTAGCAAAGGAGACAATTAAAAAAATTGAAAAATTTAAACTCAATTGATTATTGACAATGCATTTGTCCCTAGACGTCTTTAAAATTGTAAAAATTTAACAAACGCAATGTTTTGATTTTTCAGTTCAATGTTAATGTCATTGCAATTTCAGTGGAGAAAAACACATAATATTTAAATATGTTAATTGAAGAAAAATACAACTAATGGACTCACTTGAATAGAATACACTTTAGTTGACAAATATTACAAATACCAATTTCACACTTCAATGTTGGGTCAAGCATAAATCTTTAGAGGTAAATGGGGAAGCTTCCTATTAAAGTCCATTGCATTTGTTTTTCCTCAAGTGGTTTGTTTGTTCCCAAAAAGTAGATAAATCATTTCAAATTTCATTGCAGCAAAGAAAAGAATGAAAAAAATTACAAAATTTAAATTCAACTGATTATTGACAATGCATTTATCTTTAAAAGACTTTAAAATTGTAAAAATGCAATGTTTTGATTTTTAAATTCAATGTTAATGTCATTGCATTTTAAGGGGAGAGAAAAACCTAATATTTGAATATGTTAATTAAAGAAAAGTCCCAGTAATGGACTCACTTGAATAGAATACAATTTAGTTGATGAATATTATAAATACCAATCTCACGCTTCAATGTTGGGTCAAGCATAAATCTCTAGAGGGGTGTGGGTAAGATTCTTATTAAAGTCCATTGCATTTGCTTTTCTTAAGTGATATGTTTATACCAAAAAAATAAATCAATCATTTCAAATTGCATTGTAGCAAAGGAGACAATTAAAAAAATTACAAAATTTAAAGTTAACTTATTATTGACAATGCATTTATCTCTAAAAGACTTTAAAATTGTAAAAAATGCAATGTTTTGATTTTTAGATTCAATTTTAATGTCATTGCATTTTGAGTGGACAGAAAAACATAATATTTGAATATGTAAATTACAGAAAAATACAAGTAATGGACTCACGTGAATGGAATACAATTTAGTGGATGAATAGTATAAATACCAATCTCACGCTTCAATGTTGGGTCATGTATAAATCTCTAAAGGGGAGTGGGGAAGCTTCTTATTAGAGTCCATTGCATTCACTTTTTCGTAAGTGATATGTCTGTGCGCGAAAACTAAATAAATGATTTCAAATTGCATTGTAGCAAAGAAGGCAATTAAAAAAGTTACAAAATTTAAATTCAATTGATTATGGACAATGCATTTATCCCTAGAAGTCTTTAAAATTGTAAACATACAATGTTTTGATTTTTAAATTCATTGTTAATGCCATTGCATTTTAGGTGGAGAGAAAAACCTAATATTTGAATATGTTAATTGAAGAAAAATGCAAGTAATGGACTCACTTGAATAGAATACAATTTAGTGGATGAATATTATAAATACCAATCTCATGCTTCAATGTTCGGTCAAGTATAATTCTCTAGAGGGGAGTGGGGAAGCTTCTTATTAGAATCCATTGCATTCACTTTTTCGTAAGTGATATGTCTATGCCCGAAAAGTAAATAAATGATTTCAAATTGCATTGTAGATAATGAGACAATTAAAAAAGTTACAAAATTTAAATTCAACTGATTATTGACAATGCATTTATCTCTAAAAGTCTTTAAAATTGTAAAAATGCAATGTTTTGAATTTTAAATTCAATGTTAAAGCCATTCCATTTTTTGGGGAGAGAAAAGCCTAATATTTGAATATGTTAATTGAAGAAAAATACAAGAAATGGACTCACTTGAATAGAATACAATTTAGTGGATGAATATTATAAATACCAATTTCACGCTTCAATGCTAGGTCAAGCATAAATCTCTAAAGGCGAGTAGGGAAGGTTCTTTTTAGAGACCATTGCATTCACTTTTTCGTAAGTGATATGTCTGTGCCTGAAAAGTAACTAAATGATTTCAAATTGCATTATAGCAAAAGAGACAATTAAAAAGATTACAAAATTTAAATTCAACTAATTATTGACAATGCATTTATCTCTAAAAGTCTTTAAAATTGTAAAAATGCAATATTTTCAATTTTAAATTCAATGTTAATGTCATTCCATTTTTTGTGGAGAGAAAAGCCTAATATTTGAATATGTTAATTGAAGAAACATACAAGTAAAGAACTCACTTGAATAGAATACAATTTAGTATATGAATATTATAAATACCAATTTCACAATTCAATGTTGGGTCAAGCATAAATCTCTAAAGGGGAGTGGGGAAGCTTCATATTAGAGTCCATTGCATTCACTTTTTCATAAGTGATATGTTCGTACCAAAAAAGTTGAGAAATCGTTTCAAATTGCATTATAGCAAAGGAGACAATGAAAAAAATTACAAAATTTGAATTCAACTGATTATTGACAATGTATTAATCCCTTAAACAATTTAAAATTGTAAGAATTGTAAAAATGCAATATTTTGATTTTTAAATTCAATGTTATGGCCACTGCTTTTTGAGTGGAGAGAAAAACCTAATATTTGAATATGTTAATTGAAGAAAAATACAAGTAATGGACTCACTTGAATAGAATACACTTTAGTGGATGAACATTATAAATACCAATCTTAGGCTTTATTGCTGGGTCAAGCATAAATCTCTAGAGGGGAGTGGGGAAGCATCTTATTTGAGTCCATTGCATTCACTTTTTCTTAAGTGATATGTTGGTACCCAAAAAGTAGATAAATCATTTCAAATTGCATTGTAGCAAAGAAGACAATTAAAAAAATTACAAAATTTAAATTCAACTGATTATTGACAATGCTGTTATCCCTAAAAGACTTTAAAATTGTAAAAATTGTAAAAATAAAATGTTTTGATTTCTAAATTCAACGTTTACAATATTACTCTTTGAGTGGAAAGAAAAACCTAATATTTGAATATGTTAATTAAAGAAAAATACAAGTAATGGACTCACTTGAATAGAATACAATTTAGTGGATGAATATTATAAATACCAATCTCATGCTTCAATGTTCGGTCAAGTATAAATCTCTAAAGAGGAGTGGGGAAGTTTCTTATTAAAGTGCTTTGCACTCATTTTTTCTTAAGTGATATGTTTGTGCCGAAAAAAGTAGATAAATTATTTCAAATTGCATTGTAGCAAATGAGACAATTAAAAAAATTACAAAATTTAAATTCAACTAATTATTGACAATGCATTAGTCCTTTGAGGAGTTTAAAATTGTAAAAATTGTAAAAATGCAATGTTTTGATTTTTAAATTCAATGTTAATGCCAACGCATTTTGAGTGGAGAGAAAAACCTAAAATTTGAATATGTTAATTGAAGAAAAATACAAGTAATGGACTAACTCGAATAGAATACACTTTAGTGGATAAATATTATAAATACCAATCTCGCACTTTAATGTTAGGTCAAGCTTCTTATTAGAGTCCATTGCATTCACTTTTTCTTTAGAGATATGTTTGCACCCAAAAAGTAGATAAGTTGTTTCAAATTGCATTATAGTAAAGGAGACAATTAAAAAAATTACAAAATTTGAATTCAACTAATTATTGACAATGCATTAATCCGTTGAAGAGTTTAAAATTGTAAGAATTGTTAAAATGAAATGTTTTCATTTTTAAATTCAATGTTAATGTCGTTGCTTTTTGAGTAAAGAGAAAAACCTAAAATTTGAACATTAATTGAAGAAAAATACAATTAATGGACTCACTTCAATAGAAATCTCTAGAGGGGAGTGGGGAAGCTTCTTATTAGAATCCATTGCATTCGTTTCTTCTTAAGTGATATGTTTGCACCCAAAAATTAGATAAATCGTTTCAAATTGCATTATAGCAAAGGAGACAATTAATAAAATTACAAAATTTGAATTCAACTGATTATTCCCAATGCATTAATCCCTTGAAGAGTTTAAAAATGTAAGAATTGTTAAAATGCAATGTTTTGATTTTTAAATTCAATTTTAATGCATTTGCTTTTAAAGTGGAGAGAAAAACCTAATATTTGAATATGTTAATTGAAGAAAATTACAAGTAATGGACTCACTTGAATATAATACGCTTTAATGGATGAATATTATAAATGCCAATCTCACACTTTAATGTTAAGTCAAGCATAAAACTCTAGACGGGAGTGGGGAAGGTTGTTATTTGAGTCCATTGCATTCGCTTTTTCTTAAGTGATATGTTTGTACCTAAAAAGTAGATAAATCATTTCAAATTGCATTGTAGCAAAGAAGACAATTAAACAAATTACAAAATTTAAATTCAATTGGTTATTGACAATGATTTTATCCCTAGAAGACTTTAAAATTGTAAAAATGAAATGTTTTGATTTTTAAATTCAATATTCACGCTATAGCTTTTTGAGTGGAGAAAAAGACCTAATATTTTAATATGTTAATTGAAGAAAAATACATGTAATGGAATCACTTGAATAGAATACAATTTAGTGAATGAATATTATACATACCAATCTCACGCTTCAATGTTTGCTAAGTATAAATCTCTAGAAGGGAGTGGGGAAGCTTCTTATTAAAGTGCATTGCATGCATTTTTTCTTAAGTGATATGTTGGCAACCAAAAATTAGATAAATGGTTTCAAATTGTATTATAGCAAAGGAAACAATTAGAAAATTACAATATTTGAATTCAACTGATTATTGACAACGCATTAATCCCTTAAAGAGTTTAAAATTGTAAGAATTGTTAAAGTGCAATGTTTTGATTTTTAAATTTAATTTTAATGCATTTGCCTTTTGAGCGGAGAGAAAAACCTAATATTTGAATATGTTAATTGAAGAAAAATACAAGTAATGGACTCACTTGAATATAATACGCTTTAGTGGATGAATATTATAAATGCCAATCTCACACTTTAATGTTGAGTCAAGCATAAAACTTTAGAGGGGAGTGGGGAAGGTTCTTATTAGAGTCCATTGCATTCGCTTTTTCTTAAGTGATATGTTTGTACCCAAAAGGTAGATAAATCATTTCAAATTGCATTATAGCAAAGGAGACAATTAAAAAAATTACAAAATTTGAATTCAACTGATTATTGATAATGCATTTATCCCTTAAAGAGTTTAAAATTGTAAGAATCGTAAAATGCAATGTTTTGATTTTTAAATTCAATGTTAATGCCATTGCATTTTGAGTGAAGAGAAAAACCTAATATTTGAATATGTTAATTGAAGAAAAATACAAGTAATGGACTCACTTGAATATAATATGCTTTAGTGGATGAATATTATAAATGCCAATCTCACACTTTAATGTTGAGTCAAGCATAAAACTCTATAGGGGAGTGGGGAAGGTTCTTATTAGAGCTCATTGCATTCGCTTTTTCTTAAGTGATATGTTTGTACCCAAAAGGTAGATAAATCATTTCAAATTGCATTATAGCAGAGGAGACAATTAAAAAAATTACAAAATTTGAATTCAACTGATTATATCCCTTAAAGAGTTTAAAATTGTAAAAATCATTAAAATGCAATGTTTTGATTTTTAAATTCAATGTTAATGCCATTGCATTTTGAGTGAAAAGAAAAACCTAATATTTGAATATGTTAATTGAAGAAAAATACAAGTAATGGACTCACTTGAATAGAATACAATTTAGTGTATAATTATTATAAATACCAATCTCACGCTTCATTGTCAGGTCAAGTATAAATCTCAAGAGGGGAGAGAGGAAGCCTCTTATTAGAGTCCATTGCATTTGCTTTTTCTTAATTGATATGTTTGTACCTGAAAAGTAAATAAATCATTTCAAATTGTATTATCGCAAATGAGACAATTAAAAAAATTACAAATTTAAATTCAACTGATTATTAACATTGCATTTATCCTTAGAAAACTTTAAAATTGTAAAAAAATGTAAAAATGCAATGTTTTGATTTTTAAATTCAATGTTAATCTCGTTGCTGGGTCAAGCATAAATCTTTAGAGGAGATTGAGGAAGCTTCTTATTAGAGTCCATTGCATTCGCTTTTTCTTAATTGATATGTTTGTACCTTAAAAGTAAATAAATCATTTCAAATTGCATTGTAGCAAAGGAGAGAATTAAAAAATTTGCAAAATTTAAATTCAACTGATTATTGACATTGTATTTATCCCTAGAGGAGTTCAAAATTGTAAAAATTGTAAAAATGCAATGTTTTGATTTTTAAATTCAATGTTAATGCCATTGCATTGTGAGTGGGGAGAAAAACATAATATTTGAATATGTTAATTGAAGAAAAATACAAGTAATGGACTCACTTGAATAGAATACAATTTAGTGGATGAATATTCTAAATACCAATCTCATGCTTCAATGTTGGGTCAAGGATAAATCTATAGAAGGGAGTGGCAAGCTTTTTATTAGAGCCAATTGCATTCGCTTTTTCCTAAGTGATATGTTTGTACTAAAAAAGTAGATAAATCATTTCAAATTGCATTATAGCAAAGGAGATAATGAAAAAAATTACAAATTTAAGTTCTACTGATTATTGACAATGCATTTATCCCTAGGGGAGTTCAAAATTGTAAAAATATAATGTTTTGATTTTTAAATTCAGTGTTAATGTCATTGCGTTTTGAGTGGAGAGAAAAACCTAATACTTGAATATGTTAATTGGAGAAAAATACAAGTAATGGACACATATTAATAGAATACATTTGAGTGGATGAATATTATAAATACCAATCGCACACCTTAATGTTGGGTCAAGCATAAATCTCTAGAAGGGGGTGGAGAAGCTTCTTATTAGCGTCCATTGCATTCACTTTTTTTTAAGTGATATGTTTGTACCCAAAATGTAGATAAATCATTTCAAATTGTATTGTAGTAAAGGAGACAATTAAAAAAATTACAAAAATTTAAATTGAACAAATTATTGGCAATGCATTAATCCCTTGAAGAGTTTAAAATTGTAAAAATTACAAAAATGCAATATTTTGATTTTTAAATTCAATGTTTATGCCATTGCATTTTGAGTGGAGAGAAAAACATAATATTTGAATATGTTAATTAAAGAAAAATACAAGTAATGGACTCACTTAAATAGAATACAATTTAGTGGATAAATATTATAAATACCAATCTCACACTTCGTTGCTGGGTCAAGCATCAATCTCTAGAGGGGTGTGGGGAAGCTTCTTATTAGAGTTCATTGCATTTACTTTTTCTCAAGTGATATGTTTGTACCCAGAAAGTAGATAAATCATTTCAAATTGCATTGTAACAAAGGAGACAATTAAAAAAATTACAAAATTTAAATTGAACTGATTATTGATAATACATTAATCCCTTAAAGAGTTTCAAATTGAAAAAATTATAAAAATACACTGTTATGATTTTTAAATTCAATGTTAATCCAATTGCATTTTGACTGAAGAAAAAAACATAATATTTGAATATGTTAATTGAAGAGAAATACAAGTAATGGACTCGTTTTAATAGAACATAATTTTGTTGATGAATATTTTAAATAGCAATCTCACGTTTCATCGTTGGGTCAAGTATAAATCTCTAGAGGGGAGTAGGGAAGCTTCTTATTAGAGTCCATTGCATTCGCTCTTTCTTAAGTGATATGTTTGTGCCTGAAAAGTAAATAAATCATTTTGAATTGCATTGTAGCAAAGGAGACAATTAAAAATTTTGAAAATTAAAATTCAAGTGATTAGTGATAATGCATTTATCCCTTGAAGTTGTTAAAATTATAAACATGCAATGTTTTGATTTTTAAATTCAGTTTTAATGCCATTGCATTTTGAGTGGAGAGAAAAAGCTAATATTTTAATATGTTAATTGAAGGAAAATACAAGTAATGGACTCATATGAATAGAATACACTTTAGTGGATGAATATTATAAATACCAATTGCACGCCAGAATGTTGGGTTAAGCATAAATCTCTAGAAGGGAGTGGGGAAGCTTCTTATTAGAGTCCATTGCATTCACTTTTTCTTAAGTGATATGTTTATGCCCAAAAAAAAGATAAATCATTTCAAATTGCATTATAGCAAAGGAGACAAATAAAAAAATTGCACAATTTAAATTCAATTGATTATTGACAATACATTAATCCATTGAAGAGTTTAAAACATAATATTTGAATATGTCAATTCAAGAAATATACAAGTAATGGAATCATTTGAATAGAATATAATTTAGTGGATGAATATTATAAATACCAATCTCACGCTTCATTGCTGGGTCAAGCATAAATCTATAGAGGAGAGTAGTGAAGCCTCTTATTAGAGTCTATTGGATTTGCTTTTTCTTAATTGATATGTTTTTACTCGAAAAGTAAATAAATCATTTCAAATTGCATTGTAGCAAAGGAGACAATTAAATAACTTGCAAAATTTAAATTCAACCGATTATTGACAATGCATTAATCCCTTGAAGAGTTTAAAATTGTAAAAATTGCAAAAATGCAATGTTTTGATTTTTAAATCCAATATTAATGCCATTGCATTTTGAATGGAGAGAAAATCATATTATTTGAAGATGTTAATTGAAGAAAAATACAAGTAACGGACTCGCTTGAATAGAATACAATTTAGTAGATGAATATTATAAATACCAATCTCATGCTTCATTGTTGGGTCAAGTATAAATCTCTAGAGGGGAGTAGGGAAGCCACTTATTAGAGTCAATTGCATTCGTTCTTTCTTAAGTGATATGTTTGTACTTGAAAAGTAAATAAACCATTTCGAATTGCAATGTAGCAAAGGAGACAATTAAAAAAATTACAAAATTTAAATTCAACTAATTATTGACAATACATTTATCCCTAGAAGTCTTTAAAATTCTAAAAATTATAAAAATGCAAAGTTTTGATTTTCAAATTCCATGTTAATGTCATTGCATTTTAAGTGGAGAGAAAAAGATAATATTTGAATATGTTAATTGAAGAAAAATACAAGTAATCGTCTCACTTAAATAGAATACAATTTAGTGGATGAATATTCTAAATACCAATCTCACATGTCATTGCTGGGTCAAGCATAAATCTCCAAAGGAGAGTAGGGTAGCTTCTTATAAGACTCCATTGGATTTGCTTTTTCTTAATTGATATGTTTATACCCAAAAAGTAAATAAATCATTTCAAATTGTATTGTAGCCAAGGAGACAATTAAAAAACTTACAAAATTTAAATTCAACCGATTATTGACAATGCATTAATCCCTTGAAGAGTTTAAAATTGTAAAAATTGCAAAAATACAATGTTTTGATTTTTAAATGCAATGTTAATGCCATTGCATTTTGAGTGGAGAGAAAATCATAATATTTGAAGATGTTAACTAAAGAAAAATTCAAGTAACGGACTCACTTGAATAGAATACAATTTTGTGGATGAATATTATAAATACCAATCTCACACTTCATTGCTGGGTCAAGTATAAATCTCTAGAGGGGTGTAGGGAAGCCACTTATTAGAGTCAATTGCATTTTCTATTTCTTAAGTGATATGTTTGTACCTGAAAAGGAAATAAACCATTTCAAATTGCATTGTAGCAAAGGAGACAATTAAAAAAATTACAAAATTTAAATTCAACTGATTATTGGCAATGCATTTATCCCTAAAAGTCTTTAAAATTGTAAAAATTGTAAAAATGCAAAGTTTTGATTTTTAAATTCAATGTTAATGTCGTTGCATTTTAAGTGGAGAGAAAAACATATTATTTGAATATGTTAAGTGAAGAAAAATACAAGTAATCATCTCACTTAAATAGAACACAATTTAGTGGACGAATATTCTAAATGCCAATCTCACACATCATTGCTGGGTCAAGCATAAATCTCTAGAGGAGAGTAGGATAGCTTCTTATAAGACTCCATTGGATTTGCTTTTCTTAATTGATATGTTTGTTCCCAAAAAGTAATTAAATCATTTCAAATTGTATTGTAGCAAAGGTGACAATTAAAAAACTTACAAAATTTAAATTCAACCGATTATTGACAATGCATTAATCCCTTAAAGAGTTTAAAATTGTAAAAATTGCAAAAATGCAATGTTTTGATTTTTAAATCCAATGTTAATGCCATTGCATTTTGAGTGGAGTGAAAAACATAATATTTGAAGATGTTAATTGAAGAAAAATACAAGTAACAGACTCACTTGAATAGAATACAATTTTGTGGATGAATATTATAAATATTGATGTCACGCTTCATTGCTGGGTCAAGTATAAATCTCTAGAGAGGAGTGGTGAAGCTTCTTATTAGAGTCCATTGCTTTCGCTTTTTCTTAATTGATATGATTGTACCCGAAAAGTAAATAAATCATCTCAAATTGCATTATAGCAAAGGAGAGAATTAAAAACTTACGTAATTTAAATTCAACTGATTATTGACATTACATTTATCCTAAGAAAACGTTAAAATAGTAAAAATTGTAAAAATGCAATGTTTTGATTTTTAAATTCAATGTTAATGCCATTGCATTGTGAGTGGAGAGAAAAACATAATATTTGAATATGTAAAAATTAAAGAAAAATACAAGTAATGGACTCACATAAATAGAATACAATTTAGTGGATGAATATTCTAAATACCTTTCTCATGCTTCAATGTTGGGTCAAGGATAAATCTCTCGAGGGGAATGGGGAAGCGTTTTATTAGAGCCCATTACATTCGCTTTTTCCTAAGTGATATGTTTGTACTCAAAAAGTGGATAAATCATTTCAAATTGCATTGTAGCAAAGGAGACAATTAAAAAAATTACAAAATTTAAATTCAACTGATTATTGACAATGCATTCATTCCTAGAGGAGTTCAAAATTGTAAAAATTGTAAAAATGCAATGTTTTGAATTTTAAATTCAATGTTAATGCCATTCCATTTTGAGTGGAGAGAAAAATCTAATATTTGAATATGTTAGTTGAAGAAAAATACAAGTAAAGGACTCACTTGAATAAAATACAATTTAGTGGATGAATATTCTAAATACCTTTCTCATGCTTCAATGTTGGGTCAAGGATAAATCTCTCGAGGGGAATGGGGAAGCGTTTTATTATAGCCCATTACATTCGCTTTTTCCTAAGTGATATGTTTGTACTCAAAAAGTGGATAAATCATTTCAAATTGCATTGTAGCAAAGGAGACAATTAAAAAAATTACAAAATTTAAATTCAACTAATTATTGACAATGCATTCATTCCTAGAGGAGTTCAAAATTGTAAAAATTGTAAAAATGCAATGTTTTGAATTTTAAATTCAATGTTAATGCCATTCCATTTTGAGTGGAGAGAAAAATCTAATATTTGAATATGTTAGTTGAAGAAAAATACAAGTAAAGGACTCACTTGAATAAAATACAATTTAGTGGATGAATATTATAAATACCACTCTCATGCTTGAATGTTAGGTCAAGTATAAATCTTAAGAGGGGTGTGGGGAAGCCTCTTATTAGAGTCCATTGCATTCGCTTTTTCTTAAGTGATATGTTTTTACCCAAAAAGTAGATAAACCATTTCATATTGCATTATAGTGAAAGAGACAACCAAAAAAATTACAAAATTTAAATTCAACTAATTATTGACAATATTACCAATGCATTTATCCTTAGGAGTCTTTGAAATTGTAAAAATGCAATGTTTTGATTTTTACATTCAATGTTAATCCTATTGCATTTTGAGTGGAGAGAAAAACCTAATATTTGAAAATGTTAATTGAAGAAAAATACAAGTAATGGACTCACTTGAATAGAATACAATTTAGTGAGTGAATATTATAAATACCAATCTCATGCTTCATTGTTGGGTCAAGCATAAATCTTTAGAGGGGAGTGGGGAAGCCTCTTATTAGAGTCCATTGCATTCGCTTTTTCTTAAGTGATATGTTTTTACCCAAAAAGTAGATAAACCATTTCATATTGCATTATAGCGAAGGAGACAACCAAAAAAATTACAAAATTTAAATTCAACTAATTATTGACATTACATTTATCCCTAGAAAACTTTAAAATTGTAAAAATTGTAAAAATGCAATGTTTTGATTTTTAAATTCAATGTTAATGTCATTGCATTTTGAGTGAAGAGAAAAACATAAATTTGAATATCATAATCGAAGAAAAATACAATTAATGGACTTAATTAAATAGAATACACTTTAATGGATGAATGTTATAAATACCGATTGCACGTTTAAATGTTGGGTCAAGCATAAATCTCTAGAAGAAAGTGGGGAAGCTTCTTATTAGAGTCTATTGCATTCACTTTTCCTAATTGATATGTTTGTACCCGAAAAGTAGATAAATCATTTCAAATTGCATTGTAGCAAAGGAGACAAATAAAAAAAATTACAAAATACAATTAATGGAGAGAAAAACATAAAATTTGAATATGTTAGTTGAAGAAAAATACAATTAATGGACTTACTTGAATAGAATACAATTTAGTAGATGAATATTATAAATACCAATCTCACGGTTTAATGGTGGTTGAAGCATAAATCTTTAGAGGGGATGAGGAAGCTTCTTATTAGTGCCCATCGCGTTCACTTTTTCTTAAGTGATATGTTTGTACCCAAAAAGAAAGTAAATCATTTCAAATTGCATTGTAGCAAATGAGATAATTATAAAAATTACAAAATTTAAATTCAACTGATTATTGACAATGTATTAATCCCTTGAAGAGTTTAAAATTGTGAAAAGTGTAAAAATGCAATTTTTGATTTTTAAATTCAAAGTTAATGCCATTGCTTTTTGAGTGGAGAGAAAAATATAAAATTTGAATATCTTAATTGAAGAAAAATAGAAGTAATAGACTAACTTGAATAGAATACAATTTAGTGGATGAGTACTAAAAATACCAATCTCATGCTTCAATGTTGGGTCAAGCATAAATCTCTATAAGGGAGTGGGAAAACTTCTTATTGGAGTCCATTGCATTCGCTTTTTCTGAAGTGATATGTTTATACCCAAAAAGTAGATAAATCATTTCAAGTTGCATAGGGGCAAAGGAGACAATTAAAAAAATTGCAAAATTTCAATTCAATTGATTATTGACAATGCATTAATCCATTGAAGAGTTCAAAATTGTTAAAATTGTAAAAATGCAATGTTTTGATTTTTAAATTCAAAGTTAATGCCTTTGCATTTTGAGTGGAGAGAAATACCTAATATTTTAAATTGTTAATTGAAGAAAAATGCAAGTAATGGACTCACTTGAATAGAATACACCTTAGGGGATGAATATTATAAATATCCATCTCACACTTTAATGTTGGGCCACGCATAAATCTCTAGAGGCAAGTGGGGAAGCTTTTTATTAGAGCCCATTGTGTTCGCTTTTGTTTAAGTGATATGTTTGTACCCAAAAAGTAAGCAAATCATTTCAAATTGCATTGTAGCAAAGGGGAAAATTAAAAAAATTACAAAATTTAAATTCAACTGATTATTCAAAAAAGGATTTATCCTTATAAGAGTTCAAAATTGTAAGAATTAAAAAAATGCAATGTTTTGATTTTCTAATTAAATGTTTTGATTTTTGAGTGGAGAGAAAAACATAAAATTTGAATATCTTAATTGAGGAGAAATTCAAGTAACAGACTAACTTGAATAAAATACAATTTAGTGGATGAATATTATAAATACCAATCTCACACTTCAATGTTGGGTCAAGCATAAATCTTTAGAGTGGAGTTGGAAAGCTCCTTATTAGAGTCCATTGCATTTTTTTTTCTTAAGTGATATGTTTGTACCCAAGAAGTAGATAAATCATTTCAAATTGGATTGTAGCAAAGGAGACAATCAAAGAAATTACAAAATTTAAATTCAACTAATTATTGACAGTGGATTTATCCCCTAGAAGAGTTCAAAATTGTAAAAATTGTAAAAATGCAAAGTTTTGATTTTTAAATTCAATGTTAATGTCATTGCATTTTGAGTGGAGTGAACAACATAATATTTGAATATGTTAATTGTAGAAAAATACAAGTAATTGAGTCACTTGAATAGAATACAATTTAGTGGATGAATATTATAAATACCAATCTCACGCTTTAATGTTGGGTGAAAAGTAAATCTCTAAAGGGGTATGGGGAAGCTTCTTATTAGAGTTCATTGCATTCACTTTTTCTGAAGTGATATGTTTGTACCCAAAAAATAGATAAATTATTTCAAATTGCATTGTAGCAAAGGAGACAATTAAAAAAATTACAAAATTCAAATTCAACTGATTATTGACAATGCATTTATCCCTAGAAGTGTTTAAATTTATAAAAATGCAATGTTTTGATTTTTAAATTTAATGTTAATGCCTTTGCATTTTAAGTGGAGAGAAAAACATAACATTTGAATATTTTAATTGAAGAAAAATACAAGTAATGAACTCACTTGAATAGAATACACTTTAAAGGATGAATATTATAAATACGAATCTCATGCTTTAATGTTGGGTCAAGAATAAATCTCTAGAGGGGGTGGGGAAGCTTCTTATTGGAGCCTATCGCATTCGCTTTTTCTTAAGTGATATGTTTGCACCCAAAAAGTAAGTAAATAATTTCACATTGCATTGTAGCAAAGGGGAAAATTAAAAAAATTATAAAATTTAAATTTAATTGGTTATTCAAAAAGGACTTATCCTTAGAAGAGTTCAAAATTGTAAAAATTGTAAAAATGCAATGTTTTGATTTTTAAATTCAATGTTAATGTCATTGCATTTTGAGTGGATTGAACAACATAATATTTAAATATGTCAATTGAAGAAAAATACAAGTAACAAACTCACTTGAATAGAATACAATTTAGTGAATGAATATTATAAATACCAATCTCACGCCTCAATGTTGGGTCAAGCATAAATCTCTAGAGGGGTGTGGGGAAACTTCTTATTAGAATTCATTGCATTCACTTTTTCTTAAGTGATATGTTTGTACCCAAAAAGTAGATAAATCATTTCAAATTGCATTGCAGCAAGGGAGACAATTAAAAAAATTACAAATTTTAAATTCAACTAATTATTGATAATGCATTTATCCCTATAAGTCTTTAAAATTCTAAAAATGCAATGTTTTGATTTTTAAATTCAATGTTAATGCCTTTGCATTTTGAGTGGAGAGAAAAACCTAATATTTGAATACGTTAATTGAAGAAAAATACAAGTAATGGACACACTTGAATAGAATACAATTTAGTGGATGAATATTATAAATAACAATCTCACGCTTCAATGTTGGGTCAAGCAAAAATCTCTAGAGAGGAGTGGGGAAGTTTCTTATTAGAGCCCATCGCATTCACTTTTTCTCAAGTGATATCTTTGTACCCAAAAAGTAAGTAAATCATTTCAAATTGCATTGTAGCAAAGGAGACAATTAAATATATTATAATATTTAAATTTAACTAATTATTGACAATGCATTTATCCCTAAAAGAGTTCAAAATTGTAAAAATTGTTAAAATGCAATGTTTTGATTTTTATATTTAATGTTAATGCCATTCCTTTTTGAGTGGAGAGAAAAACATAAAATTTGAATATCTTAATTAAAGAAAAATACAAGTAATGCACTGATTTGAATAAAATACAATTTAGCGGATGAATATTATAAATACCATTCTCACGCTTCAATGTTGGGTCAAGCATAAATCTTTAGAGGGGTATGGGGAAGCCTCTTCTTCGAGTGCATTGCATTCGCTTTTTCTTAAGTTCTATGTTTGTACCCAAAAAGTTGATAAATTTCAAATTCAACTGATTATTGACAATGCATTTCTCCATATAAGACTTTAAAATAGTAAAAATGCAATGTTTTGATTTTTAAATTCTATGTTAATGCCGTTGCATTTTGAGCAGAGAGAAAAACCTAATATTTGAATATGTTAACTGAAGAAAAATACAAGTAATGGACTCATTTGAATAAAATACACTTTAATGGATGAATATTATATATACCAATCGCACGCTTTAATGTTGGGTCAAGCATAAATCTTGAGAGGGGAGTAGGGAAGCTTCTTATTAGAGTCAATTGAATATGTTAATTTACATTCAACGCCTTTGCATTTTGAGTGGAGAGAAAAATATAAAATTTGAATATGTTAATTCAAGAAAAGTACAAGTAATGGACTCGCTTGAATAAAATACATGAATATGTTAATTCAAGAAAAGTACAAGTAATGGACTCGCTTGAATAAAATACAATTTAGAAAATGAATATTATAAATACCAATCTCACGCTTCAATGTTGGGTCAAGCATAAATCTTTAGAGGGGTATGGGGAAGCCTCTTCTTCGAGCGCATTGCATTCACTTTTTCTTAAGTTCTATGTTTGTACCCAAAAAGTTGATAAATTTCAAATTCAACTGATTATTGACAATGCATTTCTCCATATAAGACTTTAAAATAGTAAAAATGCAATGTTTTGATTTTTAAATTCTATGTTAATGTCGTTGCATTTTGAGCAGAGAGAAAAACCTAATATTTGAATATGTTAACTGAAGAAAAATACAAGTAATGGACTCACTTGAATAAAATACAATTTAGTAAATGAATATTATAAATACCAATCTCACGCTTTAATATTAGGTCAAGCATAAATCTCTAGAGGGGAGTGGGGAAGCTTCTTATTAGAGTCCATTGCATTCGCTTTTTCTTAAGTGATATGTTTGTTCCCAAAAAGTAGATAAATCATTTCAAATTGGATTGTAGCAAAGGAGACAACCAAAAAAATTACAAAATTAAAATTCGAATGATTATTGACAATGCATTTATCTTAAGAAGTCTTTAAAATTGAAAAAATGCAATGTTGTGATTTTTAAATTCAATGTTAATGCCATTGCATTTTAAGTGGAGAGAAAAACATATAATTTGAATATGTTAATTTAAGAAAAATACAAGTAATTGAAGCACTTGAATAGAATACAATTTAGTGGATGACTGTTATAAATACCAATTTCACGCTTCAATGTTAGGTCAAGCATAAATCTCTAGAGGGGAGTGGGGATGCTTCTTATTAGAGTCCATTGCATTCGCTTTTTCTTAAGTGATATGTTTGTACCCAAAAAGTAGATAAATCATTTCAAATTGCCTTGTAGCAAAGGAGACAACCAAAACAATTACAAAATTAAAATTCAACTGATTATTAATAATGCATTTATCCTTAGAAGTTTTTAAAATTGAAAAATTGCAATGTTGTGATTTTTAAAATCAATGTTAATGCCATTGCATTTTGAGTGGAGAGAAAAACATATAATTTGAATATGTTAATTTAAGAAAAATACAAGTAATGGACTCATTTGAATAGAATACAACTTAGGGTATGAATATTATAAATACCAATCTCACGCTTTAATGTGGGGTTAAGCGTAAATCTCTAGAGAGAGTAGGGAAGCTTCTTATTAAAGCCCATCGCGTTCGCTTTTTCTTAAGTGATATTGTTATAGCCAAAAAGTAGGTAAATCATTTCAAATTGCATTGTAGTAAAGGAGACAATTAAAAAAAATTGCAAAATTTAAATTGAACTGATTATTGACAATGGATTTATCCCTAGAAGAGTTCAAAATTGTGAAAATTGCAAAAATTCAATGTTTTGAATTTTACATTCAATGTTAATGCCATCGCATTTTGAGTGGAGAGAAAAACATAAAATTTGAATATGTTAATTGAAGAAAAATACAAGTAATGGACTCACTTGAATAAAATACAATTTAGTAAATGAATATTATAAATACCAATCTCACGCTTTAATATTGGGTCAAGCATAAATCTCTAGAGGGGAGTGGGGAAGCTTCTTATTAGAGTCCATTGCATTCGCTTTTTCTTAAGTGATATGTTTGTTCCCAAAAAGTAGATAAGTCATTTCAAATTGGATTGTAGCAAAGGAGAACCAAAAAAATTACAAAATTAAAATTCGAATGATTATTGACAATGCATTTATCTTAAGAAGTCTTTAAAATTGAAAAAATGCAATGTTGTGATTTTTAAATTCAATGTTAATGCCATTGCATTTTAAGTGGAGAGAAAAACATATAATTTGAATATGTTAATTTAAGAAAAATACAAGTAATTGAAGCACTTGAATAGAATACAATTTAGTGGATGACTGTTATAAATACCAATTTCACGCTTTAATGTTAGGTCAAGCATAAATCTCTAGAGGGGAGTGGGGATGCTTCTTATTAGAGTCCATTGCATTCGCTTTTTCTTAAGTGATATGTTTGTACCCAAAAAGTAGATAAATCATTTCAAATTGCCTTGTAGCAAAGGAGACAACCAAAACAATTACAAAATTAAAATTCAACTGATTATTAATAATGCATTTATCCTTAGAAGATTTTAAATTTGAAAAATTGCAATGTTGTGATTTTTAAAATCAATGTTAATGCCATTGCATTTTGAGTGGAGAGAAAAACATATAATTTGAATATGTTAATTTAAGAAAAATACAAGTAATGGACTCATTTGAATAGAATACAACTTAGGGTATGAATATTATAAATACCAATCTCACGCTTTAATGTGGGGTTAAGCGTAAATCTTTAGAGGGAGTAGGGAAGCTTCTTATTAAAGCCCATCGCGTTCGCTTTTTCTTAAGTGATATTGTTATAGCCAAAAAGTAGGTAAATCATTTCAAATTGCATTGTAGTAAAGGAGACAATTAAAAAAAATTGCAAAATTTAAATTGAACTGATTATTGACAATGGATTTATCCCTAGAAGAGTTCAAAATTGTGAAAATTGCAAAAATTCAATGTTTTGAATTTTACATTCAATGTTAATGCCATCGCATTTTGAGTGGAGAGAAAAACATAAAATTTGAATATGTTAATTGAAGAAAAATACAAGTAATGGACTCACTTGAATAAAATACAATTTAGTAAATGAATATTATAAATACCAATCTCACGCTTTAATATTGGGTCAAGCATAAATCTCTAGAGGGGAGTGGGGAAGCTTCTTATAAGAGTCCATTGCATTCGTTTTTTCTTAAGTGATATGTTTGTTCCCAAAAGGTAGATAAATCATTTCAAATTGCATTGTAGCAAAGGAGACAACCAAAAACATTACAAAATTAAAATTCAACTAATTATTGACAATGCATTTATCCTTAGAAGTGTTTAAAATTGAAAATATACAATGTTGTTATTTTTAAATTCAATGTTAATGTCATTGCATTTTGAGTAGAGAGAAAAACATATAATTTGAATATGTTAATTTAAGAAAAATACAGGTAATGGACTCATTTGAATAGAGTACAACTTAGGGGATGAATATTATAAATACCAATCTCATGCTTTAATGTGTGGTTAAGCGTAAATCTTTAGAGGGAGTGGGGAAGCTTCTTATTAAAGCCCATCGCATTCACTTTTTCTTAGGTGATATCTTTGTACCCAAAATGTAGGTAAATCATTTCAAATTGCATTGTAGCAAAGGAGACAATTAAAAAAATTACAAAATTTAAATTTAACTAATTATTGACAATGCATTTATCCCTATAAGTCTTTAAAATTGTAAAAATGCAATGTTTTGATTTTTAAATTCAATGTTAATGCCTTTGCATTTTGAATGGAGAGAAAAACCTAATATTTGAATATGTTAATTGAAGAAAAATACAAGTAATGAAATCACTTTAATAGAATACACTTTAGGGGATGAATATTATAAATACCAATCTCCCACTTTAATGTTGGGTCAAGCATAAATATCTAGAGGGGAGTAGGGAAGCTTCTTATTAGAGCCCATTGCGTTCGCTTTTTCTTAAGTGATATGTTTGTACACAAAAAGTAAGTAAATCATTTCAAATTGCATTGTAGCAAAGGAGAAAATTAAAAAAATTACAAAATTTGAATTCAACTAATTAATGAAAAAGGATTTATCCTTAGAAGAGTTCAAAATTGTAAAAATTGAAAAAATGCAATGTTATGATTTTTAAATTCAATATCGATGCCATTGCATTTTGAGTGGAGGGAAAAACTTAATATTTGAATTTGTTAGTCGAAAAAAAATACAAGTAATGTACTCATATGAATAGAATAGACTTTAGTTGATGAATATTATAATAGCAATCCCACGCTTTATCTTTGGGTCAAGCATAAATCTCTAGAGGGGAGTGGGGAAGCTTCTTATTAGAGTCCATTGCATTTGCTTTTTCCTAAGTAATATGTTTGTACCCAAAAAGTAGATAAATTATTTCAAATTGAATTATTGACAATGTATTTATCCCTAAATGACTTTAAAATTGTAAAAATTGTAAACATGCAATATTTTGATTTTTAAATTTATTGTTAATGTCATTGCATTTTGGGTGGAGAGATAAACATAATATTTGAATATGTTAGTTGAAGAAAAATACAAGTAATGGACTCACTTGAATAGAATACACTTTAGATGGGAGTGGGGAAGATTCTTATTAGAGTGCATTGTATTCGCTTTTTCTTAAGTGATTTATTTGTACCCAAAAATTAGATAAATCATTTCAAACAAAATTGTAGCAAATGAGACAATGAAAAAAATTACAAAATTTAAATTCGACTGATTATTGACGATGCATTTATCCTTAGAAGACTTTAAAATTGTAAAAATGCAATGTTTTGATTTTTGAATTCAATGTTCATGTCATTGCACTTTGTGTGGACAGAGAAACATAATATTTAAATATGTTAATTAAGGTAAAACACAACTAATAGACTCACTTGAATAGAATCGATTTTAGTGGATGAATATTGTAAATACCAATCTCATGCTTCAATGTTGGGTCAAGCATAGATCTCTAGAGGGGAGTAGGGAAGAGTCTTATTAGAGTCCATTACATTCGCTTTTTCTTCAATGATATGTTTGTACCAAAATAGTAGATAAATCATTTCAAATAACATTGTAACAAAGAAGACAATTAAAAAATTAAAAATTTAAATTCAATTGATTATTGACAATGCATTTATCCCTAGAAGACTTTAAAATTCTAAAAATGCATTGTTTTGATTTTTAAATTCAATGTTAATTCCATTGAATTTTGAGAGGAGAGAAAAACCTAATAATTGAATATTTTAATTAAAGAGCGATACAAGTAATGGACTCACTTGAATAAAATACACTTTAATGGATGAATATTATAGATACCATTCTCACAATTCAATGTTAGGTCAAGTATAAACCTCTAGAGGAGTGTGGGGAAGTTTCTTATTAGAGTGCATTACATTCGCTTTTTTTTTAAGTGATATGTTTGTACCCAAAAAGTAGATAAATCGTTTCAAATAGTATTGTAGCAATGGAGACAATTAAAAAAATTGCAAAATTTAAATTCAATTGATTATTGACAATGCATTTTTCCTTACAAGACTTTAAAATTGTAAAAATTATAAAAATGCAATTTTTTGATTTTTAAATTCAATGTTAATGCCATTGCATTTTGAGTGGAGAGCGATATATAATATTTGAATACGTTAATTGAAGAAAAATATAAGTAATTGACTCACTTGAATAGAATACACTTTAGTGGATGAATATTAAAATTACCAATCTCACGCTTCAATGCTAAGTCAAGCATAAATCTCTAAAGAGGAGTGGGGAAACTTCTTAATAGAGTCCATTGCATTCGCATTTTCTTAAGTAATATGTTTGTACCCAAAAATTAGATAAATCATTTCAAATTAAATTGTAGCAAAGGAGACAATTAAAAAAATTACAAAATTTAAATTCAACTTATTATTAACAGTGCAATTACCCTAGAAGACTTTAAAATTGTAAAAATGCAATGTTTTCTTTTTTCAATTCAATGTTAATGCCATTGCATTTTGTGTGGAGAGAAAAAGCTAATATTTGAATATGTCAAATGAAGAAAAATACAAGTAATGGGCTCATTTGAATAGAATACACTTTAGTGGATGAATATTATAAATACCAATCTCATGCTATAATCTTGGGTCAAGTATAAATCTCTAGAGGGGAGTCGGGAAGCTTCTTACTAGAGTGCATTGCATTCGCTTTTTCTTAAATGATATGTTTGTACCCAAAATGTAGATAAATCATTTCAAATAGCATTGTAGCAAAAGAGACAATTAAAAAAAATTACAAAATTTAACTTCAACTAATTGTTGACAATGAATTTATCCCTAAAAGACTTTAAAACTGTAAACATTGTAAAAATGCAATGTTTTGATTTTTAAATTCAATGTCAATGCCATTGCATTTTTAGTGGAGGGAAAAACTTAATATTTGAATATGTTAATTGAAGAAAAATACAAGTAATGGACTCACATGAATAAAATATACTTTAGTGGATGAATATTCTAAATACCAATCCCACACTTTAATGTTGGGTCAAGCATAAATCTCTAGAGGTGAGTAAGGAAGTTTATGATATGTTTGTACCTAAAAAGTAGGTAAATCATTTCAAATTGCATTGTAGCAAAGAAGACAATTAAAAAAATTGCAAAATTTAAATTTAACTGACTATTGACAATGCATTTATCCCTAAAAGACTTTAAAATTCTAAAAATTATAAAAATGCAATGTTTTGCTTTATAAATTGTAAAAATGGAATATTTTGTTTTTTAAATTCAAAAATAGATAAATCATTTCAAATTGTATTGTAGCAAAGAAGACAATTAAAAAAATTACAAATTTTCAATGTAACTGATTATTTACAATGCATTTTCCCCTAGAAGACATTAAAATTGTAAAAATTGTAAGAATGCAATGTTTTGTATTTGAAATTCAATGTTAATGCCATTGCATTTTGAGTGGAAAGAAAAACATAGTATTTGAATATGTTAATTGGAGAAAAATACAAGTAATGGACTCACTCGAATATAATATACTCTAATTGATGAATATTATAAATAACAATCTCACGCTTTAATTTTGGGTCAAGCATAAATCTCTAGAGGGGAGTGGGGAAGCTTCTTACTAGAGTCCATTGCATTCGCTTTTTCTTAAGTGATTTGTTTGTACCCAAAAAGTAGATTAATCATTTCGAATAGCATTGTAGCAAATGAGACAATTAAAAAAATTATAAAATTTAAATTCAACTAATTATTGACAACGCATTTATCTATAGAAGACTTTAAAATTGTAAAAATTGTAAAAATGGAATGTTTTGATTTTTAAATTCAATGTTAATGCCAATGCATTTTGAGTGGAGGGAAAAACTTAATATTTGAATATGTTAATTGAAAAAAAATACAAGTAATGGACTCACATGAATATAATAGACTTTAGTGGATGAATATTATAAATACCAATTTCATGCTTTAATGTTAGGTCAAGTATAAATCTCTAAAGGGGAGTAGGAAAGTTTCTTATTAGAGTCCATTGCATTCGCTTTTTCTTAAGTGATATGTTTGTGCCTATAAATTAGGTAAATCATTTCAAATTGCATTGTAGCAAAGAAGACAATTAAAAAAATTACAAAATTTAAATTTAACTGATTATTGACAATGTATTTATCCCTAGAAGACATTAAAATTCTAAAAATTGTAAAAATGCAATGTTTTGTTTTTTAAATTCAAAAAGTAGATAAATCATTTCAAATTGTATTGTAGCAAAGAAGACAATTAAAAAAATTACAAAATTTCAATTTAATTGATTATTGACAATGCATTTATCCCTAAAAGACATTAAAATTGTAAAAATTGCAAGAATGCAATGTTTTGTATTTTAAATTCAATGTTAATGTCATTGCATTTGAGTGGAAAGGAAAACATAGTATTTAAATATGTTAATTGGAGAAAAATACAAGTAATGGACTCACTCGAATATAATATACTTTAGTTGATGAATATTATAAATACTAATCCTACGCTTTAATTTTGGGTCAAGTATAAATCTCTAGAAGGGAGTAGGGAAACTTCTTACTAGAGTCCATTGCATTCATTTTTTCTTAAGTGATTTGTTTGTACCCAAAAAGTAGATTAATCATTTCGAATAGCATTGTAGCAAAGGAGACAATTAAAAAAATTGCAAAATTTAAATTCAACTAATTATTGACAATGCATTTATCTGTAAAAGACTTTAAAATTGTAAAAATTGTAAAAATGCAATGTTTTGATTTTTAAATTCAATGTTAATGCCAATGCATTTTGAGTGGAGGGAAAAACTTAATATTTGAATATGTTAATTGAAAAAAAATACAAGTAATGGACTCACATGAATATAATAGACTTTAGTGGATGAATATTATAAATACCAATCTCATGCTTTAATGTTAGGTCAAGCATAAATCTCTAAAGGGGAGTAGGAAAGTTTCTTATTAGAGTCTATTACATTCGCTTTTTCTTAAGTGATATGTTTGTGCCTATAAAGTTGGTAAATCATTTCAAATTGCATTGTAGCAAAGAAGACAATTAAAAAAATTACAAAATTTAAATTTAACTCATTATTGACAATGCATTTATCCCTAGAAGACTTTAAAATTCTAAAAATTGTAAAAATGCAATGTTTTGTTTTTTAAATTGTGAAAATGCAATATTTTGTTTTTTAAATTCAAAAAGTAGATAAATCATTTCAAATTACATTGTAGAAAAGAAAATAATTAAAAAAAATTACAAAATTTCTATTTAACTAATTATTGATAATGCATTTATCCCTAGAAAATATTAAAAGTGTAAAAATTGTAAGAATGTAATGTTTCATATTTTAAATTCAGTGTTAATGTCATTGTATTTTAAGTGGAAATAAATCATTTCAAATAACATTGTAGAAAGCGAGACAATTAAAAAAATTACAAAATTTAAATTGAACTGATAGACTATGCATTTTTCCCTACAAAACTTTAAAATGGTAAAAATTGTAAAAATGAAATTTTTTGATTTTTAATTTCAATGTTAATGTCATTGCATTTTGAGTGGCGAGAAAAATATAATATTTGAATATGTTAATTAAAGAAAAATACAAGTGATGGACTTACTTGAATAGAATACACTTTTGTGGATGAATATTAGAAGTACCAATCTCACGCGTTAACGTTGGATCAAGCATCAATCTCTAAAGGGTAGTGGGGAAGCTTCTTATTAGAGTCCATTGCATTCGCTTTTTCTTAAGTGATATGTTTGTACCCAACAATTAGATAAATCATTTCAAATTACACTGTAACAAAGGAGACAATTAAAAGAATTACAAAATTTAAATTCAAATGATTATTGATAATGCATTTATCCCTAGAAAACTTTAAAATTACAAAAATTGTAGAAATGCAATGTTTTGATTTTTAAATTCAATGTTAATGCCATTGCATTTTGGGTAGAGAGATAAACATAATATTTAAATATGTTAATTGAAGAAAAATACAAGAAATGGACTCACTTGAATAGAATACACTTTAGTGGATGAATATTTTAAATACCAATCTCACCCTTCAATGTTCGGTCAAGCATAAACCTTTAGAGGGGAGTGGGGAAACTTCTTCTTAGAGTGCATTGCATTCATTTTTCCTTAAGTTATATGTCTGTACCCAAAAAGTAGATAAATCATTTCAAATTTCATTATAGCAAAGAAGGCAATTAAAAAAATTACAAAATTTGAATTGAACTAATTATTGACAATGCATTTAACCCTATAAGACTTTAAAATTGCAAAAATTGTAAAAATGCCATTTTTTGTTCTTTAAATTCAATGTTAATGTCATTCCATTTTGAGTGGAGAGAAAAACAGAATATTTGAATAAGTCAATTAAAGAAAAATACAGGTAATAGACTCACTTGAATACAATACACTTTTGTGGATGAATATTAGAAATATTAGTCTCACGCTTCTTATTAGAGTCCATTGCATTCGCTTTTTCTTAAGTGATATGTTTGTGCCCAAAAAGTAGATAAATCATTTCAAATTGCATTGTAGCAAAAGAAGACAATTAAAAAAATTACAAAATTGAAATTCAATAGATTATTAACAATGCATTTATCCCTAAAATACTTTAAAATTATAAAAATGTGATGTTTTGATTTTTAAATTCAAGGTTAATGCCACTGCATTTTAAGTGCAGAGAAAAACATAATATTTGAATATGTTAATTGAAGAAAAATACAACTAATGGACTCACTTGAATAAAATACACTTTACTGGATGAATATTATAAATAACGATCTCACGCTTCAATTTTAGGTTAAGCATAAAACTCTAGAGGGGAGTGGGGAAGCTTCTTATTATAGTGCATTGTATTCACTTTTTCTTAAGTAATACGTTTATACCCAAAATGTAGATAAAACATTTCAAATTGCATTGTAGCAAAGAAGCCAATTAAAGAAATGACAAAATTTAAATTCAACTGATTATTGACAATACATTTATCCCTAGTTAAAACTTTAAAAAATGTAAACATGCGATGTTTTGATTTTTAAATTCAATGTTAAAGCTGTTGCATTTTGAGTGGAGGGAAAAATATAATATTTGAATATGTTAATTGAAGAAAAATACAAGTAATGGACTCACTTGAATAGAATAGACTTTAGTGGATGAATATTATAAATACCAATCTCACGCTTTAATGTTGGATCAAACATAAGTCTCTAGAGGGGAGTGGGGAAGCTTCTTATTAGAGTCCATTGCATTTGCTTCTTCTTAAGTGATATGTTTGTACCCAAAATGTAGATAAATCATTTAAAATAGCACTGTAGCAAAGGAGACAATTAACAAAATTACAAAATATAAATTCAACTGATTATTGACATTGCATTTATCCTTAGAAAACGTTAAAATTGTAAAAATTGCAAAAATGCAATGTTTTGATTTTTAAATTCAATGTTAATGACATTCCATTTTAAGTGGAGAGAAAAACCTAATATTTGAATATGTTAATTGAAGAAAAATACAAGTAATGAACTCACTTGAATAGAATACACTTTAGTGGAAGAATATTATAAATACCAATCGCACGATTCAATGTTGGGTCAAGCATAAATCTCTAGAGGCGGGTGGGGAAGCTTCTTATTAAAGTCCATTACATTCGCTTTTTGTTAAGTGATATGTTTGTACCCAAAAAGTAGATAAATCGTTTCAAATTGCATTGTAAAAAAGCAGACAATTGAAAAAATTACAAAATTTAAATTCAAATAATTATTGAGAATGCATTTATCCCTAGAAGACTTTAAAATTGTAAAAATTGTAAAAATCCAATGCTTTGAATTTTAAATTCAATGTTAATGTCATTGCATTTTGAGTGGAGAGAAACATATAATATTTGAATATGTTAATTGAAGAAAAATTCAAGTAATGGACTCACTTGAATAGAATACACTTTAGTGGATGAATATTATAAATACCAATCTCATGCTTCCATGCTGTGTCAAGGATAAAGTTCTAGAGGGGTGTGGGGAAGCTTCTTATTAGAATCCATTGCATTCGCTTTTTCTTAAGTGATATGTTTCTACCCGATAACTAGATAAATCATTTCACATTGCATTATGGCAAAGGAGACAATTAAAAAAATTACAAAATTTAAGTTCAACTGATTATTAATAATGCATTTATCCCTAAAAGACTTTAAAACTATAAAAATTGTAAAAATGAAATGTTTTGGTTTTTAAATTCAATGTTAATGCCTTTGCATTTTGAGTGGTGGGGAAAACATAATATTTGAATATGTTAAATGTAGAAAAATACAAGTAATGGACTCATTTGAATAAAATCGACTTTAGTCGATGAATATTATAAATACCAATCTCACGCTTTGATGTTAGGTCAAGCATAAATCTCCAAAGTGGAGTGGGGAAACTTCTTATTAGACTCCATTGCATTCATTTTTTCTTAAGTGATATGTTTGTACCCAAAAAGTAGATAAATCATTTCACATTGCATTGTAACAAAGCAGACAACTGAAAAAATTACAAAATTTAAATTCAACTAATTATTAAGAATGCATTTATCCCTAAAAGACTTTAAAAATGTAAAAATTGTAAAAATCCTATGCTTTGATTTTTAAATTCAATGTTAATGTCATTGCATGTTGGGTGGAGAGAAACAAATAATATTTGAATGTGTTAATTGAAGAAAAATTGAAGTAATGGACTCACTCAAATAGAATACACTTCAGTGTAAGAATATTATAAATACCAATCTCACACTTCAATGTTAGGTCAAGTATAAACCTCTAGAGGGGAGTGGGGAAGCTTCTTATTAGAGTCCATTGCATTTGCTCTTTCTTAAGTGATATGTTTATACCCAAAATTTAGATAAATCATTTCCAATTACATAGTAGCTAACGCAGACAATGAAAAAAATTACAAAATTTAAATTCAACTGTAAGACTTTAAAACTATAAAAATTGTAAAAATACAATGTTTTGATTTTTACATTCAATGTTAATGCCATTGCATTTTGAGTGGAGGGAAAGACATAATATTTGAATATGTTAATCGAAGAAAAATACAAGTAATGGACTCACTTTAGTGGATGAATATTATAAATACCAATCTCACACTTCAATGTTGGGTCAAGCATAAATCTCTTGAGGAGAGTGGGGAAACTCTTTATTAGACTCCATTGCATTTGCTTTCTCTTAAGTGATATATTTGTACCAAAAAAGTAGATAAATCATTTCACATTGCATTGTAACAAAGTAAACAACTGAAAAAATTACAAAATTTAAATTCAACTAATTATTCAGAATGCATTTATCCCTAGAAGACTTTAAAATTTTAAAAATTGTAAAAATCCAATGCTTTGATTTTTAAATTTAATGTTAATGCCATTGCATTTTGAGTGGAGAGAAACATATAATATTTGAATATGTTAATTGAAGAAAAATACAAGTAATGGACTCATTTGAATAGAATACACTTTAGTGGATGAATATTATAATACCAATCTCATGCTTCAATGTTGTGTCAAGTATAAACCTCTAAAGGGAGTAGGGAAGCTTTTTATTAGAGTCCATTGCATTCGCTTTTTCTTAAGTGATATGTTTGTACCAAAAAATTAGATAAATCATTTCACATTGCATTGTGGCAAAGGAGAAAATAAAAAAAATTACAAAATTTAAGTTCAACTGATTATTAGCAATGCATTTATCCCTAGAAGATTTTAAAACTTTAAAAAGTGTAAAATGCAATGTTTTGATTTTTAAATTCAATGTTAAAATCGTTGCATTTTGAGTGGAGGGAAAAATATAATATTTGAATATGTTAATTGAAGAAAAATACAAGTAATGGACTTACTTGAATAGAATAGACTTTAGTGGATGAATATTATAAATACTAATCTCATGCTTCAATGCTGGGTCAAGCATAAGTCTCTGGAGGGGAGTAGGGAAGCTTCTTATTAGAGTCCATTACATTCGCTTTTTCTTAAGTGATATGTTTGTACCCAAAAAGTAGATAAATCATATAAAATAGCATTGTAGCAAAGGAGATAATTAAAAAATTACAAAATATAAATTGAACTATTTATTGACAATGCATTTATCCCTAGAAGACTTTAAAATTGTTAAAATGAAATGTTTTGTTTTCTAAATTCAATGTTAATGCCATTGCTTTTTGAGTGGAGAGAAAAACATGACATTTGAATATGTTAATTGAAGAAAAATAGAAGTAATGGACTCATTTGAATAGAATACACTTTAGTGGATGAATATTGTAAATAACAATCCCACGCTTCAATTTTAGGACAAGCATAAAACTCTAGAGGGGAGTGGGGAAGCTTCTTATTAAAGTCCATTGCATTCCCCTTTTCTCATTCGATATGTTTGTACCCAAAAGGTAGATAAATCATTTCAAATAGCATTATAGCAAAGAAGACATTTAAAAAAATTACAAAATTTAAATTGAACTGATGATTGATAATGCATTTATCCTTACAAGACTTTAAAATTGTAAAAATTGTAAAAATGCAATGCTTTGACTTTTTAATTCAATCTTAATGCCATTACATTTTGAGTGGAGGGAAAAACATAGTATTTAAATATGTTAATTGAAGAAAAATACAAGTAATGGACTTACTTGAATAGAATACGCTTTAGTGGATGAATATTATAAAACCAATCTCACGCTTCCATGTTGTGTCAAGCATAAAGCTCTTGAGGGGTGTGGGGAAGCTTTTTATTAGAGTCCATTGCATTCGCTTTTTCTTAAGTGATATGTTTCTACCCGAAAATTAGATAAATCATTTCACATTGCATTATGGCAAAGGAAACAATTAAAAAAATTACAAAATTTAAGTTGAACTGATTATTAACAATGCATTTATCCCTAGAAGACTTTAAAATTGTAAAAATTGTAAAAATGAAATGTTTTGGTTTTTAAATTCAATGTTAACGCCTTTGCATTTTGAGTGGTAGGGAAAACAAAATATTTGAATATGTTAAATGTAGAAAAATAGAATCGACTTTAGTGGATCAATATTATAAATTCCAATCTCACGCTTTGATGTTAGGTCAAGCATAAATCTCTAGAGGGGTGTGGGGAAACTTCTTATTAGACTCCATTGTATTCGCTTTTTCTTAAGTGATATGTTTCTACTCAAAAAGTAGATAACTCATTTCACATTACATTGTAACAAAGCAAACAACTAAAAAAATTACAAAATTTAAATTCAACTAATTATTGACAATGCATTTATTCCTAGAAGATTTTAAAATTGTAAAAATTGTAAAAATCCTATGCTTTGATTTTTCAATTCAATCTTAATGTCATTGCATTTTGAGTGGAGGGAAACATATAATATTTGAATATGTTAATTGAAGAAAAATACAAGTAATTTACTCAGTTGAATAGAATACACTTTAGTGCATGAATATTATAAATATCAATCTCACGGTTTAATGTTGGGTCAAGTATAAACCTTTAGAAGGGAGTGGGGAGGGTTCTTATTAGATTCCATTGCATTCGCTTTTTCTTAAGTGATATGTTTGTACCCAAAAATTAGATAAATCATTTCGCATTGAATAGTCACAAAAGCAGACAATTAAAAAAATTACAAAATTTAAATTCAACTGATTATTGACAATGCATTTATCCCTAGAAGACATTAAAATTGTAAAACTTGTAAACATGCAATGTTTTGATTTTTACATTCAATGTTAATGCCATTTCATTTTCAATGGATGGAAAAAGATAATATTTCAATATATTATTTGAGGAAAAAAACAAGTAATTGACTCACTCTAGAGGGGAGTGGGGAAACTTCTTATTATACTCCATTGCATGTGCTTTTTCTTAAGTGATATGTTTGTACCCAAAATGTAGATAAATCATTTCAAATTGCTTTGTAACAAAGCAGACAACTAGAAAAATTACAAAATTTAAATTAAACTAATTATTGAGAATGCATTTATCCCTAGAAGACTTTAAAATTGTAAAAATCCAATGCTTTAATTTTTAAATTCAATGTTAATGCCATTGCATTTTGAGTAGAGAGAAACATATACTATTTGAATATGTTAATTGAAGAAAAATACAAGTAATGGACTCACTTGAATAGAATACACATTAGTGGATGAATATTATAAATACCAATCTCACGCTTCCATGTTTTGTCAAGCATAAACCTCTAGAGGGGTGTGGGGAAGCTTCTTATTAGAGTCCTTAGCATTTGCTTTTTCTTAAGTGATACGTTTGTACCCAAAAATTAGATAAATCATTTCACATTGCATTGTGGCAAAGGAGACAATTAAAAAAATTACAAAATTTAAGTTTAATTGATTATTAGCAATGCATTTATCCTTATAAGACTTAAAAATTGTAAAAATGAAATGTTTTGATTTCTAAATTCATTGTTAATACCATTGCATTTTGAGTGGAGAGAAAAACATAATCTTTGAATATGTTAATTGAATAAAAATACAAGTAATGGACTCACTTGAATAGAATAGACTTTAGTGGATGAATATTAGAAATACCAATCTCACGCTTCGATGTTAGGTTGAGCATAAATCTCTAGAGGGGAGTGGGGTAACTTCTTATTAGAGTCCATTGCATTCGTTTTTTCTTAAGTGATATGATTGTACGTAAAAAGTAGATAAATCATTTCAAATTGCATTGTAAGAAAGTAGACAACTAAAAAAATTACAAAATTTATATTCAACTAATTATTGAGCATGCATTTTTCACTAGGAGACTTTAAAATTGGAAAAATTGTAAAAATCCAATGCTTTGCTTTTTAAATTCAATGTTAATGTCATTGCATTTTGAGTGGAGAGAAACATATAACATTTGAATATGTTAATTGAAGAAAAATACAAGTAATGGACTCTCTTGAATAGAATACACTTTAGTGGATGAATATTATGAATAGCAATCTCATGTTTCAATGTTGGCTCAAGCATAAACCTCTAGAGGGGAGTAGGGAAGCTTCTTATTAGAGTCCATTGTCTTCGCTTTTTCTTAAGTGATATGTTTGTACCCAAAAAATTGGATAAATCATTTCAAGTTGCATTGTAGCAAAGGAGACAAATAAAAAAATTAGAAAATTTAAATTCAACTGATTATTGACAATGCATTTATCCCTAGAAAACTTTAAAATTGAAAAAATTGTAAAAATGAAATATTTTAATTTTTAAATTCAATGTTAATGCCATTGGATTTTGAGTGGAGGGAAAAACATAATATTTCAACATTTCAAATGAAGAAAAATACAATTAATGGACTCATTTGAATAAAATCAGCTTTAGTGGATGAATATTATAAATACCAATCTTATGCTTCGATGTTAGGTCAAGCATAAATTTCTAGAAGGGAGTGGGGAAACTTCTTATTAAAGTACATTGCATTCGTTTTTTCTTAAGTGATCTGTTTGTACCCAAAAAGTAGATAAATCATTTCAAATAGCTTTGTAACAAAGCAAACAATTAAAAAAATTACAAAATTTAAATTTAACTGATTAGTAACAGTGCATTTATCCGTTAAAGAATTTAAAATTGTAAAAATTGTAAGAATACAATGTTTTGATTTTTGAATTCAATGATAATGCCATTGAATTTTGAGTGGGGAGGAGAACATAATATTTGAATATGTTAATTGAAGGAAAATACAAGGAATGGACTCACTTGAATAGAATACACTTTAGGGGATGAATATTATAAATACCAATCTCACGCTTCAATGTTGGGTCAAGTATAAAACTGTAGAGGGGTGTGGGGAAGCTTCTTATTAGAATTCATTGCATTTGCTTTTCCTCAAGTAATATGTCTGTACCCAAAAATTAGATAAATCTTTTCAAATTGCATTGTAGAAAAGGAGACAATTAAAAGAATTACAAAATTTAAATTCAATTGATTATTGACAATGCATTTATCCCTAGAAGACTTTAAAACTATAAAAATTGTAAAAATGCAATGTTTTGATTTTTACAGTCAATGTTAATGCCATTGCATTTTGAGTGGAGGGAAAAACATAATTTTTGAATATGTTAATTGAAGAAAAATACAAGTAACGGACTTACTTTAATGGATGAATATTATAAATGTCAATCTCACGTTTCAATGTTGGGTCAAACATGAACCTCTAAAAGGGAGTGGGAAAACTTCTTATTAGAGTACATCACTTTCGCTTTTTCTTAAGTGATATGTTTGTACCCAAAAAGTACATAAATTATTTCAAATTGCATTGTAGCAAAGAAGACAATTAAAAAAATTGCAAAATTTAAATTCAACTGATTATTGACAATGTATTTATCCTTAGTAGACTTTAAAATTGTAAAAATGCAATGTTTTGATTTTGAAATCCATTGTTAATGCCATTACATTTTGAGTGGAGAGAAAAACTTAATATTTGAGTATGTTAAGTGAAGAAAAATACAAGTAATGGACTCACTTGAATAGAATAGGCTTTAGGCGATGAATATTATAAATACTAATCTCATGTTTCAATGTTTGGTTAAGCACAAATCTCTAGAGGGGAGTGGGGAAGCTTCTTATTAGAGTCCATTGCATTCATTTTTTCTCAAGTGATATGTTTGTACACAAAAAGTAGATAAATTATTTCAAATTACATTGTAGCAAAAGGGACAATTAAGAAAATTAAAAAATTTAACTTCAACTGATTATTAACATTGCATTTATCGCTAGAAGCTTTAAAATTGCAAATATTGTAAAAATGCAATGTTTTGATTTTTAAATTTATTTTTAATGCTATTGCATTTTGAGTGGAGAGAAAAATATAATATTTGAATATTTCAATTGAAGAAAAATACAAGTAATAGACTCACTTGAATATATTACACTTTAACGGATGAATATTATAAATGCCAATTGCACACTTCAATGTTGGGTGAAGGATAAATCTCTAGACGAGAGTGGGGAAGCTTCGTATTAGAGTCCATTGAATTCACTTTTTCTTAAGTGATATGTTTGAACCCAAAAAGTTGATAAATCATTTCAAATAACATTGTAGCAAAGAAGACAATTAAAAAATTAGAAAATTTAAATTCAACTGATTATTGGCAATGCATTTATCCCTAGAGGACTTTAATATTGTAGAAATGCAATGTTTTGATTTTTAAATTCAAGGTTAATGCCATTGCATTTTGAGTGCAGAGAAAAACCTAATACTTGAATATGTTAATTGAAGAAAAATACAAGTAATGGACTCACTTGAATAGAATACACATTAGTGGATAAATATTATAAATACCAATCTCACGCTTAAATGTTGGGTCAAGCATAAATCTCTAGAGGGGAGTGGGGAAGCTTCTTATTAGAGTCCATTGCATTCGTTTTTCCTTAAGTGATATGTTTGTACCCAAAAAGTAGATAAATCATTTCAAATTGCATTATAGTAAAAGAAGACAATTAAAAAAAGTACAAAATTGAAATTCAATAGATTATTGACAATGCATTTATCCCTAGAAGACTTTAAAATTGTAAAAATGCAATGTTTTGATTTTTAAATTCAAGGTTAATGTCACTGCATTTTAAGTGCAGAGAAAAACATAATATTTGAATAAGTAAATTGAAGAAACATACAAGTGATGGACTCACTAGAATAGAGTACACTTTAGTGGATGAAAATTATAAATAGCAATCTCACACTTTAATTTTGGGTCAACCATAAATCTCTAGAGGGGAGTAGGGAAGCTTCTCATTAGAGTCCATTACATTTGCTATTTCTTAAGTAATATCTTTATGGCCAAAAAGTAGATAAATCATTTGAAATTGCATTGAAGGAGAGGAGACAATTAAAAAAATTAAAAAATTTAAATTAACTGATTATGGACGTTACATTTATCCCTACAAGACTTTAAAATTGTAAAAATTGTAAAAGTGCAATGTTTTGATTTTTAAATTCAATATTAATGCCATTGCATTTTGGGTGGAGAGAAAAATATAATATTTGAATATGTTAATTGAAGAAAAATACAAGTAATGGACTCACTTGAATATAATACACATTCATGGATGAATATTATAAATACTAATCTCACGCTTCAATTTTGGGTCAAGCATAAATCTCTAGAGGGCGGTGGGGAAGCTTCTCATTAGAGACCATTCCATTCACTTTTTCTTAAGTAATATGTTTGTACCTATCAAGTAAGTAAATCATTTCAAATTGCATTGTAGCAAAGGAGACAATAAAAAAATTAAAAAATTTAAATTCACTGATTATTAACATTGCATTTATCCCTACAAGACTTTAAAATTGTAAAAATCGTAAAAATGCAATTTTTTGATTTTTCAATTCAATGTTAATGCCATTACATCTTGAGTGGAGAGAAAAACATAATATTTGAATATGTTAATTGAAGAAAAAAACAAGTAATGGACTCACTTGAATGAAATATAGTTTAGTGGATGAATATTATAAACACCAATCTCACACTTCAATGTTGGGTCAAGTATAAACCTCTAGAGGGGAGTGGGCAAGCTTCTTATTAGAGTCCATTGCATTCACTTTTTGTTAAGTGATATGTTCGTACTAAAAATGTAGATAAATCATTTCAAACTATATTGTAGCAAAGAAGACAAATAAAAAAATTACAAAATTTAAATTCAACCAATTATTGATAGTGCATTTATCTCTAAAAGACTTTAAAACTATACAAATTGAAAAAAATGCAATGTTTTGATTTTTAAATTCAATGTTAATGCCATTCCATTTTGAATGGAGGGAAATATATAATTTTTGAATATGTTAATTGAAGAAAAATACAAGTAATGGACTCACTTGAATAGAATACACTTTAGTAGATGAATATTATAAATGCCAATCTCACACTTCAATGTTGGGTCAAGCATAAACCTCTAGAAGGGAGTGGGGAAACTTCTTATTAGAGTCCATCGCATTCACTTTTTCTTAAGTGATATGTTTGTACCCAAAAAGTAGATAAACCATTTCAAATTGCATTGTAGCAAATAAGACAATTAAAAAAATTACAGAATTTAAATTCAATTTATTATTGACAATCCATTTATCCCTATAAGACTTTAAAAGTGTAAAAATGCAATGTTTTGATTTTTAAATTCAATGTTAATGCCATTGCATTTTGAGTGGAGAGAAAAACCTAATATCTGAATATGTTAAATGAAGAAAAATACAAGTAATGGACTCACTTGAATAAAATAGACTTTAGTGGATGAATATTATAAATACCCATCTCACGCTTCAATGTTCGGTCAAGCGTAAATCTCTGAAGGGGAGTAGGGAAGTTTCTTATTAGAGTCCATTGTATTTGCTTTTTCTTAAGTGATATGTTTGTATCCAAAAAGTTGATAAACCATTTCAAATAGCATTGTACCAAAGGGGACAATTAAAAAAAAATACAAAATCTAAATTCAACTGATTATTGACAATGCATTTATCCCTAGAAGACTTTAAAAGTATAAAAATTGGAAAAATGCAATGTTGATTTTTAAATTCAATGTTAATGTCATTGCATCTTGAGTGAAGGGAAAAATATAATATTCGAATATGTTAATTGAAGAAAAATACAAGTAATGGACTCACTTGAATGGAATAGACTTTAGTGAATGAATATTATAAATACCTATCTCACGCTTCGAAGTTGAGTCAGCGTAAATCTCTAGAGGGGAGTGGGGAAACTTCTTATTAGAATCTATTGCATTTGCTTTTTGTTAAGTGATATGTTTGTACCCAAAAAGTAGATAAATCATTTCGAATTGCCTGTAGCAAAGGAGACAATTAAAAAAATTACAAAATTTAAATTCAACTGATTATTGACAATGCATTTATCCCTAGAAGACTTTAAAACTGTAAATATTGTAAAAATGCAATTCTTTGAGTTTTAAATTCAATGTGAATGCCATTGCATTTTGAGTGGAGAGAAATACCTAATATTTAAATATGTTAATTGAAGAAAAATACAAGTAATGGACTTACTTGAATAGAATAGACTTTAGCGGACAAATATTATAAATACCAATCTCACGCTTTAATGCTGTCTCAAACATAAATCTCTAGAGGGGAGTGGGGAAGCTTCTTATTAGAGTCCATTGCATTTGCTTTTTCTTAAGTGATATGTTTGTCCCCAAAAAGTAGATAAATCATTTCAAATAGCATTATAGCAAAAAAGACAACTAAAAAAATTACATAATTTAAATTTAACTTATTATTGTCAATCCATTTATTGCTTAAAGGCTTTAAAAGTGTAAAAATGCAATGTTTTGATTTTTAAATTCAATGTTAATGTCATTGCATTTTGAGTGGAGATAAAAACCTAATATTTGAATATGTTAAAGGAAGAAAATTACAAGTAATTGACTCACTTGAATAGATTAGACTTTAGTGGATGAATATTATAAATACCTATCTCACGCTTCGATGTTGAGTCAAGCATAAATCTCTAAAGGGGAGTGGGGAAGCTTCTTATTAGAGTCTATTGCATTTGCTTTTTCTTAAGTGATATGTTTGTACCCAAAAATTAGATAAATCATTTCAAATTGCATTGTAGCAAGGGAGACAATTAAAAAAACATACAAAATTTAAATTCAACTGATTACTGACAATGCATTTATGCCTAGAAGACTTTAAAATTTTAAAAATTGTAAAAAATGCAATATTTTGATTTTTAAATTCAATGTTAATGCCATTGCATTTTGAGTGGAGAGAACAACCTAATATTTGAATATGTTGATTAAAGAAAAATACAAGTAATTGACTCACTTGAATAGAATACACTTTTGTGGATGAATATTATAAATACCCATGTCACGCTTCAATGTTGGGTTAGGCATAAATCCCTAGAGGGGAGTGGCTAAACTTCTTATTAGTTCCCATTGCATTCCCTTTATCGTAAGTGATATGTTTGTACTAAAAAATTCAATAAATCATTTCCAATTGCATTATAACAATGGAGACAATTAAAAAAATTACAAAATTTAAATTTAACTAATTATTGACAACACATTTATCCCTAGAAGAATTTAAAAGTGTAAAAATTGTAAAAATCCATTGTTTTGATTTTTAAACTCAATGCTAATGTCATTACATTTTGAGTGGAGAGAAAAAGATAATGTCTGAATATGTTAATTGAAGAAAAATACAAGTAATGGACTCAGCTAAATATAATATACTTTAATGGATAAATATTATAAATACCAATCTCACGCTTCAATGTTAGGTCAAGTATAAATCTCCAGAAGGGAGTGAGGAAGCTTCTTATTCTAGTCCATTGCATTCGCTTTTTTTAATTGATATGTCTGTACTCAAAAGTTAGATAAATCATTTCAAATTGCACTATAGGAAAGGAGAAAATTAAAAAAGTTAAAAAATTTCAATTCAACTAATTGTTGATAATGAATTTATCCCTATAAGACTTTAAAACTGTAAAAATTGTAAAAATGCAATATTTTGATTTTTAAATTCAATGTTAATGTCATTGCATTTTGAGTAGAGGGAAAAACATTATATTTGAATATGTTAATTGAAGAAAAGTACAAGTAATGGACTCACATGAATAGAATAGACTTTAGTAGATGAATATTATAAATAGCAATATCACGCTTCAATGTTGAGTCAAGTATAAACCTCTAGAGGGGATTGGGGAAACTTCTTATTAGATTCCATCACATTCGCTTTTTCTTAAGTGATGTGTTTGTACCCAAAAAGTAGACAAACCATTTCTAATTACATTGTAGCAAAGAAGACAATTAAAAAAGTTACAAAATTTAAATTCAACTGATTATTGAGAATGCATTTATCCCTAGAAGACTTAAAATTGTAAAAATCCATTGTTTTGTTTTTTAAACTTAATGTTAATGCCATTGCATTTTAAGTGGAAAGAAAAAGATAATTTTTCAATATGTTAATTGAAGAAAAGTACAAGTAATGGACTCACTTGAATAGAAAATGATTTAGTGCATGAATATTATAAATAGCAATCCCATGCTTCAATTTTAGGTCAAGCATAAATGTCTAGAAGGGAGTGGGGAAGCTTCTTATTAAAGTCTATTGCATTCGCTTTTTCCTAAATGATATGTTTGTACCCAAAAAGTAGATAAACCATTTCTGATTACATTGTAACAATGAAGACAATTAAAAAAATGGCAAAATTTAAATTCAACTGATTATTGACAATGCATTTAACCCTATAAGACTTTAAAATTGTAAAAATGCAATGCTTTGTTTTTTAAATTTAATGTTAATGCCATTGCATTTTAAGTGGAGACAAAAATATAATTTTTTGAATATGTTAATTGAAGAAAAATACAAGTAATGGACTCACTTGAATAGAAAACAATTTAGTAGATGAATATTATAAATAGCAATCCCACACTTCAATTTTGGGTCAAGCATAAATGTCTAGAGGGGAGTGGGGAAGCTTCTTATTAGAGCCCATTTCATTCACTTTTTCCTAAGTGATATAATTGTACCCAAAAAGTAGATAAATCATTTCAAATAGCATTGTAGCAAAGAAGACAATTAAAAAAATTACAGAATTTAAATTCAACTGATTATTAACAATGCATTTATCCTTATAAGACTTTAAAAGTGTAAAAATGCAATATTTTGATTTTTAAATTCATTGTTAATGCCATTGCATTTTGAGTGGAGAGAAAAACGTAATATTTGAATATGTTAAATGAAGAAAAATACAAGTAATGAACTCACTTGAATAGAATAGACTTTAATGGATGAATATTATAAATACCTATCTCACGCTTCAATGTTGGATCAAGCATAAATCTCTTTAGGGGAGTAGGGAAGCTTCTTATTAGAGTCCATTGCATTCGCTTTTTCTTAAGTGATATGTTTGTACCCAAAAAGTAGATAAATCATTCAAATAGCATTATAGCAAAGAAGACAATTAAAAAAATTATAGAATTTTAATTCAACTTATTATTGACAATCCATTTATCCCTAGAGAACTTTAAAAGTGTAAAAATGCAATGTTTTGATTTTTAAATTCAATGTTAATGCCATTGCATTTTGAGTGGAGAGAAAAACCTAATATTTGAATATGTTAAATGAAGAAAAATACAAGTAATGGACTCAATTGAATAGAATAGACTTTAGTGGATGAATATTATAAATACCTATCTCACACTTCAATGTTGGGTCAAGCATAAATCTCTAGAGGAGAGTAGGGAAGCTTCTTATTAGAGTCCATTGCATTCGCTTTTTCTTAAGTGATATGATTGTACCCAAAAAGTAGATAAATCATTTCAAATTACATTGTAGCAAGGGAGACAATTAAAAGAATTACAAAGTTTAAATTCAATAGATTATTGACAATGCATTTATACCTAGTAGACTTTAAAATTGTAAAAATTGTACAAATGCAATGGTTTGATTTTTAAATTCAATGTTAATGCCATTGCATTTTGAGTGGAGCGAAAAACATTGTATTTGAAAATGTTAATTGAAGAAAAGTACAACTAATGGTCTCACATGAATAGAATACACTTTAGTGGATGAATATTATAAATACCAATCTCACACTTCAATGTTGGGTGGAACATAAACCTCTAGAGGGGATTTGGGAAACTTCTTATTAGAGTCCATTTCATTTGTCTTTTCTTAAGTGACATGATTGTACCCAAAAAGTAGATAAATCATTTCAAATTGTATTGTCGCAAAGCATACAATTAAAAAAATTACAAAATTTAAATTCAATTCATTATTGACAATACATTTTGAGTTAAGAGAAAAAGATAATTTTTTAATATGTTAATTGAAGAAAAATAGAAGTAATAGGCTCACTTGAATAGAAAACAATTTAGTGGATGAATATTATAAATAGCAATCTCATGCTTCAATTTTGGGTCAAGCATAAATGACTTGAATAGAAATGACTTTAGTGGTTGAATATTATAAATATTAATCTCACGCTTCAATGGTGGGTCAAGCATAAATCTCTTGAGGGGACTGAGGATACTTTTTATTAGAGTCCATTGCATTCGCTTTTTCTTAAGTAATATGTTTGTACCCAAAAAGTCGATAAATCATTTTAAATAGCATTATAGCAAAAAAGACAATTAAAAAACTTTATGAATTTAAATTCAACTGATTATTGACAATACATTTATCTCAAGAAAACTTTAAAAGTGTAAAAATGCAATGTTTTGATTTTTCAATTCAATGTTAATGTCATTGCATTTTGAGTGGAGAGAAAAACTTAATATTTCAATATGTTAAATGAAGAAAAATACAAGTAAAGGGCTCACTAGAATAGAATAAACTTTTGTGGATGAATATTATAAATACCAATCTCACGCTTCAAAGTAGGGTCAAGCATAAAGATTTAGAGGGGACAGAGGAAGCTTCGTATTGAAGTCCATTGCATTCGCTTTTTCTTAAGCGATATGTTTGTACCCTAAAAGTAGATAAATCATTTTAAATAGCATTGTAGTAAAGAAGACAATTAAAAAAAGTATAGAATTTAAATTCAACTGATTATTGACAATCCATTTATCCTAAGAAGACTTTAAAAGTGTAAAAATGCAATGTTTTGAATTTTTAATTCAATGTTGATGCCATTGCATTTTGAATGGAGAGAAAAACATAATATTTGAATATGTTAATTGAAGAAAAATACAAGTAATGGACTCACTTGAATAAAATAGACTTTAATGGATCAATATTATAAATATCGATCTCACGCCTCAATGTTGGGTCAAGCATAAACCTCTAAAAGGGTGTGGGGAAACTTTTTATTAGTGTCCATTGCATTCGCCTTTTCTTAAGTGATATGTTTGAACCCAAAAGTCGATAAATCATTTCAAATAGTATTGTAGCAATGAAGACAATTAAAAAAGGTATAGAATTTAAATTCAACTGATTATTAACAATGCATTTATCCCTAGAAGACTTTAAAATTGTAAAAATGCAATGTTTTGATTTTTAAATTCAAGGTTAATGCCATTGCATTTTGAGTAGAGAGAAAAACGTCATACCTAAATATATTAATTGAAGAAAAATACAAGTGATGGACTCACTATAATAGAATAGACTTTAGTAGATCAATATTATAAATATCGATCTCATGCTTCAATGTTAGCTCAAGCATAAATCTCTAGAGGGGAGTGGGGAAGCTTCTTATTAGAGTCCGTTGCATTTGCTTTTTCTTAAGTGATATGTTTGTACCCAAAAAGTAGATAAATCATTTCAAATAGCATTGTAGCCAAGAAGACAATTAAAAAAATTTCAGAATTTAAATTCAACTGATTATTGACAATGCATTTATCCCTACAAAACTTTAAGATTGTAAAAATGCAATGTTTTGATTTTTAAATTCAATGTTAGTGCCATTGCAATTTGAGTGGAGGGAAAAACCTAATATTTGAATATGTTAATTAAAGAAAAATACAAGTAATGGACACATGTGAATAGAATAGACTTTAGTGGATCAATATTATAAATATCGATCTCACGCTTTAATGTTGGGTCAAGCATAAATCTCTAGAAGGATGTGGGGAAGGTTCTTATTAGTGTCCATTGCATTCGCTTTTTCTTAAGTGATATGTTTGCACCCAAAAATTTGATAAATCATTTCAAATAGCATTGTAACCAAGAAGACACTTAAAAAAAGTACAGAATTTAATTTCAACTAATTATTGACAATCCATTTATCCCAAGAAGACTTTAAAAGGCTAAAAATGCAATGTTTTGATTTTCCAATTCAATGTTAATGCCATTGGATTTTAAGTATAGAGAAAAACCAAATATTTGAAATTGTTAATTGAAGAAAAATACAAGTAAAGGGCTCACTAGAATAGAATAGACTTTAGTGGATGATACCAATCTCACGCTTCAAAGTAGGGTCAAGGATAAAGATCTAGAGGGGAGTGGGCAAGCTTCTTATTCGAGTCCATTTCATTCGCTTTTTCTTAAGTGATATGTTTATACCCAAATATTAGATAAATCATTTAAAATTACATTGTAGCAAAAAGACAATTAAAAAAATTACGGAATTTAAATTCAACTGATTATTGACAATGCATTTATCCCTAGAAGACTTTAAAACTGTAAAAATGCAATGTTTTGATTTGTAAATTCAATGTTAGTGCCATTGCATTTTGAGTGGAGAGAAAAACCTAATATTTGAATATGCTAATTGAGGAAAAATACAAGTAATGGACTCACTAGAAAAGAATAGACTTTAGTGGATTAATATTATACATATCGATCTCACGCTTCAATGTTGGCTCAAGCATAAATCTCTAGAGGGGAGTGGGAAGCTTCTTATTAGAGTCCATTGCATTCGCTTTTTCTTAAGTGATATATTTGTACCCAAAATGTAGATAAATCAATTCAAATAGTATTGTATCCCAAAAGACAATTAAAAAAATTTCAGAATTTAAATTCAACTAATTATTGACAATGCATTTATCCTTAGAAGACTTTGAAATTCTAAAAATGCAACGTTTTGATTTTTAAATTCAACGTTAATGCCATTGTATTTTGAGTGGAGAGAAAATCCTAATATTTGAATATGTTAATTGGAGAAAGATACAAGTAATGGACTCACTTGAATCGAATAGACTTTTGTGGTTGAATATTATAAATACCGATCTCACGCTTCAAAGTAGAGTCAAGCATAAAGATCTAGAGGGGAGTGGGGAAGCTTCTTTTTTGAGTCCATTGCCTTCGCTTTTTCTTAAGTGATATGTTTGTACCCAAAAAGTAGATAAATCATTTCAAATGGCATTGTAACAAGGAAGACAATTAAAAAAAAATTACAGAATTTAAATTCAACTGATTATTGACAATGCATTTATCCCTATAAGACCTTAAAATTGTAAAAATGCAATGTTTTGATTTTTAAATTCAAGGTCAATGCTATTGCATTTTGAGTGGAGAGAAAAACCTAATATTTGAATATGTTAATTGAAGAAAAATAAAAGTAAAGGTCTCACTTGAATCAAATGGACTTTAATGGATGAATATTATAAATACCAATCTCACGCTTCAAAGTAGGGTCAAGGGTAAAGATCTAGAGGGGAGTGGGCAAACTTCTTATTCGAGTCCATTGCATTCGCTTTTTCTTAAGTGATCTATTTGTACCCAAAAAGTAAATAAATCATTTCAAATAGCATTTTAGCCAAGAAGTCAATTTAAAAAATTACAAAATTTAAATTCAACTGATTATTGACAATGCATTTATCCTTAGAAGACTTTAAAATTGTAAAAATGCAATGTTTTCATTTTTAAATTCAATGTTAATGCCATTACATTTTGAGTGCAAAGAAAAACCTAATATTTGAATATGCTCATTGAAGAAAAATACAAGTAATGGACTCACTTGAATAGAATAGATTTTAGTGGATGAATATTATAATTTGCAATCTCACCCTTCAATGTAGGGCCAAGCATAAAGATCTAGATGGAAGTGGGGAGGCTTCTTATTCGAGTCCATTGCATTCGCTTTTTCTTAAGTGATATGTTTGTCCCCAAAAAGTAGATAAATCGTTTCAAATAGCATTGTAGCAAAAAAGACAATTAAAAAAAGTATAGAATTTAAATTCAACTGATTATTGACAATGCATTTATCCCTAGAAGACCTTAAAATTGTAAACATGCAATGTTTTGATTTTTAAATTCAAGGTTAATGCCATTGCATTTTGAGTGGAGAGAAAAACATAATATTTGAATACATCAATTGAAGAAAAATACAAGTAATGGACTCACTTGAGTAGAATACACCTTAGTGGATGAATATTATGAATACCAATCACACGCTTCAATGTTAAGTCAAGCATGAATCTCTATAGGGGAGTGGGGAAGCTTCTTATTCAAGTCCATTGCATTCGCTTTTTCTTAAGTGATATGTTTGTACTCAAAAAGTAGATAAATCATTTCAAATAGCATTATAGCCAAGAAGACAATTAAAAGTGTTTCAAAATTTAACTTCAACTAATTATTGACAATGCATTTATCCCTAGAAGACTTTAAAATTGTAAAAATGCAATGTTTTGATTTTTAAATTCAGTGTTAATGTCATTGCATTTTGGGTGCATAGGAAAACCTAATATTTGAAAATGTTAATTAAGGAAAAATACAAGTAATGGACTCACTTGAGTCGAATAGACTTTAGTGGATTAATATTATAAATATCGATCTGACACTTCAAAGTTGGGTCAAGCATAAATCTCTAGAGGGGAGTAGGGAAGCTTCTAATTAGAGTCCATTACATTCGCTTTTTCTTAAGTGATATGTTTGTACCCAAAAAGTAGATAAATAATTTCCAATAGCATTGTAGCGAAAAAGACAATTAAAAAAAGTACGGAATTTAAATTCATCTGATTATTGACAATCCATTTATCCCAAGAAGACTTTTAACATGTAAAAATGGAATGTTTTGATTTTTCAATTCAATGTTAATGTGATTACATTTCTAGTGGAGAGAGAAACATAAAATTTGAATATATTAATTGAAGAAAAAAACAAGTAATGGACACACTTGAGTAGAATACACCTTAGTGGATGATTATTATAAATACCCATACAACGCTTCAATGTTGGGTCAAGTATAAATCTCCATAGGGGAGTGGGGAAGCTTCTTATTAGAGGCCATTGCATTCACTTTTTCTTAAGTGATATGTTTGTCACCAAAAAGTAGATCAATCATTTCAAATAACATTGTAGTGATGAAGACAATTAAAAAAAAGTATAAAAGTTAAATTCAACTGATTATTGACAATGCATTTATCCCTAGAAGACTTTAAAATTGTAAAAATGCCATCTTTTGATTTTTAAATTCAAGGTTAATGCCATTGCATTTTGCGTGGAGAGAAAAACGTCATATTTGAATCTATTAATTGAAGAAAAATACAAGTGATGGACTCACTGAAATAGAATAGACTTTAGTGGATCAATATTATAAATATCGATCTCATGCCTTAATGTTGGATCAAGCATAAATCTCTAGAGGAGAGTGGGGAAGCTTCTTATTATAGTCCATTGCATTCGCTTTTTCTTAAGTGATATGTTTGTACCCAAAAAGTAGATAAATCATTTAAAATAACATTTTAGCCAATAAGACAATTAAAAAAATTTCAACTGATTATTTACAATGCATTTATCCCTAGAAGACTTTAAAATTGTGAAAATGCAATGTTTTTATTTTTAAATTCAATGTTAATGACATTTCATTTTGAGTGCAGAGAAAAACCTAATATTTGAATATGTTAATTGAAAAAAAATACAAGTAATGGACTCACTTGAATAGAATAGACTTTACTGCATCAATATTGTAAATACCAATCTCACGCTTCAAAGTTGGGTCAAGTATAAATATCTAGAGGGGAGCAAGGAAGTTTCTTATACGAGTCCATTGCATTCACTTTTTCTTAAGTAAAATATTTGTACCCAAAAAGTAGATAAATCATTTCAAATGACATTGTAGCAAAGAAGACAATTAAAACAATTACAGAATTTAAATTCACGTGATTATTGACCATGCATTTATCCCTAGAAGACTTTAAAATTCTAAAAATACAATGTTTTGATTTTTCAATTCAATGTTAATGCCATTGCATTTTGAGTGCAGAGAAAAACATAATATTTCAATATGTTAATTGAAGAAAAGTACACGTAATTGGCTCACTTGAATAGAATAGATTTTTGTGGATGAATATTACAAATACCAATCTCAGGCTTCAAAGTACGGTCAAGCATAAAGATCTAGAGGGGCATGGAGAAGCTTCTTATTTGAGTCCATTGCATTCGATTTTTCTTAAGTGATACATTTGTCGCTAAAAAGTAGATAAATTATTTCAAATAACATTATAGCAATGAAGACAATTAAAAAAAAGTATAGAATTTAAATTCAACTGATTATTGATATTGCATTTATCCCTAGAAGGCTTTAAAATTGTAAAAATGCAATGTTTTGATTTTTAAATTCAAGGTTAATGTCATTGCATTTTGTATGGAGAGAAAAATATAATATTTGAATATATTAATTGAAGAAAAAAAACAAGTAATAGACTCACTTAAGTAAAATACACCTTAATAGATGAATATTATAATTACCAATCTCACGCTTCAATGTTGGGTCAGGCATAAACCTCTAAAGGGGAGTGGGGAAGTTTTTTATTAGAGTCCATTGCATTTACTTTTTCTTAAGTGATATGTTTGTACCCAAAAAGTAGATAAATCATTTCAAATGGCATTGTAGCAAAGAAGACAATTAAAAAAATTACAAAATTTAAATTCAATTGATTATTGACAATGCATTTATCCCTAGATGACTTTAAATTATAAAAATGTAATGTTTTGATTTTTAAATTCAATGTTAGTGTCATTCCAATTTGAGTGGAGGGAAGAACCTAATATTTGAATATGTTAATTGAAGAAAAATACAAGTAATGGACTCACTTGAATAGAATACACCTTAGTGGATGAATATTATAATTACCAATCTCACGCTTCAATGTTAGGTCAAGTATAAATCTCTAGAGGGGTGTGAGGAAGCTTTTTATTAGAGTCCATTGCATTCACTTTTTCTTAAGTGATATGTTTGTACCCAAAAAGTAGATAAATCATTTCAAATGGCATTGTAGCCAAGAAGACAATTAAAAAAAGTACAAAATTTAATTTCAACTGATTATTGATAATCCATTTATCCCAAGAAGACTTTAAAAGTGTAAAAAAGCAATGTTCTGATTTTTCAATTCAATGTTAATGCCATTGCATTTTAAATGCAGAGAAAAACCTAATATTTGAATATTTTAATTGAAGAAAAATACAAGTAATAGGCTCACTAGAATGGAATAGACTTTTGTGGATGAATATTATAAATACTAATCTCACGCTTCAAAGTAGGGTCAAGCATAAAGATCTAGAGGGGAATAGGGAAGCTTCTTATTCAAGTCCATTGCATTCGCTTTTTCTTAAGTGATATGTTTGTACCCAAAAAGTAGATAAATCATTTCAAATAGCATTATAGCAAAGAAGACAATTAAAAAAAGTACAGAATTTAAATTCAACTGATTATTGACAATCCATTTATCCCAAGAAGACTTTAAAAGTGTAAAAATGTAATGTTTTGTCTTTTCAATTCAATGTTAATGCCTTTGCATTTTGAGTGGAGAGAAAGACATAATGTTTGAATATATTAATTGAAGAAAAAAACAAGTAATGGACTCACTTAAGTAGAATACACCTTAGTGGATGAATATTATAAATACCCATATGACGCTTCAATGTTGGATCAAGCATAAATCTCTAGATGGGAGTGGGGAAGCTTTTTATTAGAGTCCATTGCATTCACTTTTTTTTAAGTGATATGTTTGTACCCAAAAAGTCGATAAATCATTTCAAATAGCATTGCAGTCAATAAGACAATTAAAAAAGTACAAAATTTAATTTCAACTGATTATTGACAATCCATTTATCCCAAGAAGACTTTAAAAGTGTAAAAATGAAATGTTTTGACATTTCAATTCAATGTTAATGCCATTGCATTTAAAGTGTAGAGAAAAAGCTACTATTTGAATGTCTTAAGTGAAGAAAAATACAAGTAATGGGCTCACTAGAATAGAATGGACTTTTGTGGATGAATATTATAAATACCAATCTCACACTTCAAAGTAAGATCAAGCATAAAGATCTAGAGGGGAGTGGGGAAGCTTCTTATTAGTGTCCATTGCACTCGCTTTTTCTTAAGTGATATGTTTGTACCCAAAAAGTCAATAAATCATTTGAAATAGCATTATAGCCAGGAAGACAACTAAAAAAGTACATAATTTAATTTCAACTGATTATTGACAATCCATTTATCCCAAGAAGACTTTAAAAGTGTAAAAATGCAATATTTTGATTTTTCAATTCATTGTTAATGCCATTGCATTTTGAGTGTAGAGAAAAACCTAATTTTTGAATATTTTAATTGAAGACAAATACAAGTAATGGGCTCACTAGAATAGAATGGACTTTTGTGGATGAATATTATAAATACCAATCTCACGCTTCAAAGTAAGGTCAAGTATAAAGATCTAGAGGGGAGTGGGGAAGTTTCTTATTCGAGTCCATTGCATTCGCTTTTTCCTAGATAATATGTTTGTACCCAAAAAGTAGATAAATCATTTCAAAAAGCATTATAGCAAAGAAGACAGCCAAAAAAAGTACAGAATCTAAATTCAACTAATTATTGACAATCCATTTATCCTAAGAAGACTTTAAAAGTGTAAAAATGAAATGTTTTGATTTTTCAATTTAATGTTAATGCCATTGCATTTCGAGTGGAGAGAAAAACATAATATTTGAATATATTAATTGAAGAAAAAAACAAGTAATGTACTCACTTGAGTAGAATACACCTTAGTGGATGAATATTATAAATACCCATATGACACTTCAATGTTAGGTCAAGCATAAATCTCCAGATGGGAGTGGGGAAGCTTCTTATTAAAGTCCAGTGCATTTGCTTTTTCTTAAGTGATATGTTTGTCACCAAAAAGTAGATAAATCATTTCAAATAGCATTGTAGTGATGAAGACAATTAAAGAAAGTATAGAATTTAAAGTCAACTGATTAGACTTTATATTGTAAAAGTGCAATGTTTTGATTTTTAAATTCAAGGTTAATGCCATTGCATTTTGAGTGTAGAGAGAAACCTAATATTTGAATATGTTAATTGAAGAAACATACAAGTAATAGGCTCACTAGAATAGAACAGACTTTTGTGGATGAATATTATAAATACCAATCTCACGCTTCAAAGTAAGGCCAAGCATAAAGATCCAGATGGGAGTGGGGAAGCTTCTTATTCAAGTCAATTGCATTCATTTTTTCTTAAGTGATATGTTTGTACCCAAAAAGTAGATAAATCATTTCAAATAGCATTTTAGCGAAGAAGTCAATTAAAAAAATTTCAGAATTTTAATTCAACTGATTATTTAGAATGCATTTATACCTAGAAGACTTTAAAATTGTAAAAATGCAATGTTTTGATTTTTAAATTCAGTGTTAATGCCATTGCATTTTGAGTGCAGAGAGAAACCTAATATTTGAATATGTTAATTGAAGAAAAATACAAGTAATGGACTCACTTGAATATAATACACTATAATAGAAAGACTTTTGTGGATGAATATTATAAATACCAATCTCACGCTTCAAAATAGGGTCAAGCATAAAGATCTAAAGGGGAGTGGGGAAGCTTCTTATTCGAGTCCATTGCATTCGCTTTTTCTTAAGTGATATGTTTGTCACCAAAAAGTAGATAAATCATTTCAAATAACATTATAGCAATGAAGACAATTAAAAAAAGAATAGAATTTAAATTCAACTAATAATTGACAATGCATTTATCCTTAGAAGACTTTAAATTTGTAAAAATGCAATGTTTTGATTTTTAAATTCAAGATTAATGCCATTGCATTTTGAGTGGAGAGGAAAACATAATATTTGAATATATTAATTGAAGAAAAAAACAAGTAATGGACTCACTTGAGTAGAATACACCATAGTGCATGAATATTATAAATACCAATCTCATGCTTCAATGTTGGGTTAGGCATAAACCTCTAGAGGGGAGTGGGGAAGCCTTTTATTAGAGTCCATTGCATTCACTTTTTCTGAAGTGATATGTTTGTATTAAAAAAGTAGATAAATCATTTCGAATGACATTGTTGCAAAGAAGACAATTAAAAAAAGAGTAGAATTTAAATTCAACTGATTATTGACAATTCATTTATCCCAAGAAGACTTTAAAAGTGTAAAAATGCAATATTCTGACTTTTCAATTCAATGTTAATGCCATTTCATTTTGAGTGGAGAGAAAAACATAATATTTGAATATATGAATTGAAGAAAAAAACAAGTAATGGACTCACTTGAGTAAAATACACCTTTGTGGATGAATATTATAAATACCAATCTCATGCTTCGATGTTGGGTCAGGCATAAACCTCTAAAGGGGAGTGGGGAAGCTTTTTATTAAAGTCCATTGCATTCGCTTTTTCTTTAGTGATATGTTTGTACCCAAAAAGTAGATATATCATTTCAAATGGCATTGTAGCAAATAAGACAATTAAAAAAATTTCAGAATTTAAATTTAACTGATTATTGATAATGAATTTATCCCTAGAAGAATTTAAAATTGTAAAAATGCAATATTTTGATTTTTAAATTCAACGTTAGTGTCATTGCATTTTGAGTGGAGAGAAAAACCTAATATTTGAATATGTTCATTGAAGAAAGATACAAGTAATCGACTCACTTAAATTGAATAGACTTTTGTGGTTGAATATTATAAATACCAATCTCACGCTTCAAAGTAGAGTTAAGCATAAAGATCTAGAGGAGAGTGGAAAAGCTTCTTATTCGAGTCTATTGTCTTCGCTTTTTCTTAAGCGATATGTTTGTTCCTAAAAAGTGGATAAATCATTTCAAATGGCATTGCATCAAAGAAGACAATTAAAAAAATTATTGAATTTAAATTCAACTGATTATTGACAATGCATTTATCCCTAGAAGACTTAAAATTGTAAAAATGCAATGTTTTGATTTTTAAATTCAATGTTAGTGCCATTGCATTTTAAGTGTAGAGAAAAACCTAATATTTGAATATGTTAATTGAACAAAGATGCAAGTAATGGACTCACTTGAATCAGATAGACTTTTGTGGTTGAATATTATAAATACCAATCTCACGTTTCAAAGTAAAGTCAAGCATAAAGATCTAGAGGGGAGTGGGGAAGCTTTTTATTCGTGTCCATTGCCTTTGTTTTTTCTTAAGTAATATGTTTGTACCCAAAAAGTAGATAAATCATTTCAAATGGCATTGTAACAAAGAAGACAATTAAAAAAATTACAGAATTTAAATTCAACTAAATATTGACAATGCATTTATCCCTAAAAGACTTTAAAATAGTAAAAATGCAAAGTTTTGATTTTTAAATTCAATGTTATTGCCATTGCATTTTGACTGGAGAGAAAAACCTAATATTTGAATATGTTAATTGAAGAAAGATACAACTAATGGACTCACTTGAATCGTATAGATGGTTGTGGTTGAATATTATAAATACCAATCTCACGCTTCAAAGTAAAGTCAAGCATAAATATCTAGAGCGGAGTGGGGAAGCTTCTTATTTGAGTCTATTGTCTTCGCTTTTTCTTAAGTGATATGTTTGTACCCAAAAAGTAGATAAATCATTTCAAATGGCTTTGTAACAAAGAAGACAATTAAAAAAATTACAAAATTTAAATTCAACTGATTATTGACAATGCATTTATCCCTAGAAGACTTTAAAATTGTAAAAATCTAATGTTTTCATTTTTAAATTCAAGGTTAATGTCATTGCATTTTGAGTGGAGAGAAAAACATAACATTTGAATATATTAATTGAAGAAAAATACAAGTAATGGACTCCCTTGAGTAGGTTACACCTTAGTGGATGAATATTATAAATACCAATCTCACGCTTTAATGTTAGGTCAGGCATAAACCTCTAGATGGGAGTGGGGAAGCTCCTTATTAGAGTCCATTACTTTTGCTTTTTCTTAAGTGATATGTTTGTACCCAAAAAGTAGATAGATCATTTCAAATGCCATTATAGCCAAGAAGACAATTAAAAAATTATAGAATTTAAATTCAACTAATTATTAACAATGAATTTATCCCTAGAAGATTTTAAAATTGTAAAAATGCAATGTTTTGATTTTTAAATTCAATGTTAATGCCATTGCATTTTGAGTGTAGAGAAAAACCTAATATTTTAAAATGTTAATTGAGGAAAAATACAAGTAATGGACTCACTTGAATCGAATAGACTTTAGTGGATCAATATTATAAATACCAATCTCATGCTTCAAAGTAGAGTCAAGGATAAAGATCTAAAGGGTAGTGGGGAAGCTTCTTATTCGAGTCTATTGCTTTTGCTTTTTGATAAGAGATATGTTTGTACCCAAAAAGTAGATAAATGATTTAAAATGGCATTGTAACACAAAAGACAATTAAAAAAATTACATAATTTAAATTCAACTAATTATTCATAATGCATTTATCCCTAGAAGACTTTAAAATTGTAAAAATGCAATGTTTTATTTTTTAAATTCAATGTTATTGCCTTTGCATTTTGAGTAGAGAGAAAAACCTAATATTTGAATATGTTAATTGAGGAAAAAGACAAGTAAAGGATTCACTAGAATAGAATAGACTTTAGTGGATGAATATTATAAATACCAATCTTACGCTTCAAAGTAAGGTCAAGGATAAAGATCTAGAAGGGAGTGGGGAAGTTTCTTATTCGATTCCATTGCATTCGCTTTTTCTTAAGTGATATGTTTGTACCCAAAAAGTAGATAAATCATTTCAAATGGAATTGTAACAAAGAAGAGAATTAAAAAAATTACAGAATTTAAATTCAACTGATTATTGACAATGCACTTATCCCTAGAAGACTTTAAAATTGTAAAAATGCAATGTTTTGATTTTTGAATTCAATGTTAATGTCATTGCATTTTGAGTGGAGAGAAAAACCTAATATTTGAATATGTTAACTAAAGAAAAGTACAAGTAATGGACTCACTTGAATAGAAAACACTTTAGTGGATAAAAATTATAATTACCCATCCCACGCTTCAATTTTGGGTCATGTATAAATCTCTAGAGGGGAGTGGTAAAGCTTCTTATTAGAGTCTATTGCATTCATTTTTTCTAAAGTAATACGTTTGTACCCAAAAGGTAGATAAATCATTTCAAATTGCATTATAGCAAAGGAGACAATTAAAAAATAATAAAATTTAAAATCAAGAGATTATTGACGATGCATTTATCTCTATAAGACTTTAAAATTTCACAAATTGTAAAAATGCAATATTTTGATTTTTACAATTATTGTTAACCCATTCCATTGTGAGTGGTGAGAAGAACATAATATTTCAATATGTTAATTGAAGAAAACTACAAGTAATGGACTCACTTGAATAGAACACACTTTAAAAGATGAATATTATAAATAGCAATCCCACGCTTCAATTTTAGGTCAAGCACAAATCTCTAACGGGAAATGGGAAAGCTTCTTATTAGAGTTCATTGCATTCGCTTTTTCTTAAGTGATATGTTTGTATCCAAAAGGTAGATAATCATTTCAAATTGCATTGTAGCAAAGGAGACAATTCAAAAAATTATAAAGTTTAAATTCAACAAATTATTGACAATACATTTATCTCTATAAGATTTTAAAGTTTCACAATTTGTAAAAATGCAATGTTTTGATTTTTACATTTATTGTTAATCCCATTCCATTTTTAGTGGTGAGAAGAACATAATATTTGAATATGCTAATTAAAGAAAAATACAAGTAATGGACTCACTTGAATATAATACACTTTAGTGTATGAATATTATAAATAGCAAACCAACGCTTCAATTTTGTGTCAAGCATAAATCTCTAGAGGGGAGTAGAGAAGCTTCTTATTAGAGTCTATTGCATTCGCTTTTTCCTAAGTGATATGTATGTACCTAAAATGTAGATAAATCATTTCAAATGGTATTGTAGCAAAGGGGACAATTAAGAAAATTATAAAATTTAAATTCAACAGATTATTGACGATGCATTTATCCCTATAAGATTTTAAAGTTTCACAAATTGTAAAAATGCTATATTTTGATTTTTACATTTATTATCAATCCCATTCCATTTGAAGGGTGACAAGAACATAATATTTGAATAGGTTAATTGAAAAAAAATACAAGTAATGGACTCACATGAATAGAATAAACTTTAGTGGATGAATATTATAAATACCAATCTTACACTTCAATGTTGGGTCAAGCATAAATTTCTAAAGGGGAGTGGGGAAGCTTCTTATTAGAGCTCATTGCATTCGTTTTTTCTTAAGTGATATGTTTGTACCCAAAGAGTACATAAATTATTTCAAATTGCATTGTGGCACATGCGACAATTAAAAAAAATTAAAAAATTTAAATTTAATAGATTATTGACAATGCATTTATCCTTATAAGACTTTAAAATTTCCTAAATTATAAAAATGCAATGTTTTGATTTTTACATTTCTTGTTAATCCCATTCCATTTTGAGTGGTGAGAAGAACATAATATTTGAATATGTTAATTGAAGAAAAATATAAGTAATGGACTCACTGGAATAGAATACACTTTAGTGGATGAATATTATAAATAGCAATCCCACGCTTCGATGTTTAGTGAAGTATAAATATCTATAGGGGAGTGGGGAAGCTTCTTATTAGAGTCTATTGCATTCGCTTTTTCTTAAGTGATATGTATGTTTCCAAAATATAGATAAATCATTACAAATTGTATTGTACCAAAGGGATTAATTAAAAAAATTATAAAAATTAAATTCAACAGATTATTGACAATGCATTTATCCCTAGAAGACTTTAAAATTATAAAAATGCAATGTTTTGATTTTTAAATTCAATGTTAATGTCATTGCATTTTAAGTGGAGAGCAAAACATAATAATTGAATATGTTAATGGACTCACTTGAATAGAATACACTTTAGTAGATGAATATTATATGTAGCAATCCCACGCTTCAATTGTGGATCAAGCACAAATCTCTAAAGGGGAGTGGTAAAGCTTCTCATTAGATTCCATTGCATTCGTTTTTTTTTTTTTTTTGAAGTGATATGTTTGTACCCAAAACATAGATAAATCATTTCAAATTGCATTGTAGCAAAGGAGACAATTAAAAAAATTATAAAATTTAAATTCAACAGATTAATGATAATGCATTTATCTTCATAAGACTTTAAAGTTTCACTAATTGTAAAAATGCAATGTGTTGATTATTACATTTATTGTTAATCCCATTCCATTTTGAGTGGTAAGAAGAACATAATATTTGAATATGTTAATTGTAGAAAAATACTAGTAATGGACTCACTTGAATAGAATACACTTTTGTAGATGAATATTATAAATAGTAATCCCACACTTCAATTTTTGGTCAAGCACAAATTTCTAGAGGGGAGTGGGGAAACTTCTTGTTAGAGCCCATTGCATTTGCTTTTTCTTAAATGATATGTATGTACCCAAAATGTAGATAAATCATTTCAAATTGCTTTGTAGCAAAGGGGACAACTAAAAATATTATAAAATTTAAATTCAACAGATTATTGACAATGTATTTATCCCAATATGACTTTAAAGTTTCAAAAATTGTAAAAAATGCAATGTGTTGATTATTACATTTATTGTTAATCCCATTCCATTTTGAGTGGTGAGAAGAACATAATATTTGAATATGTTAATTGAAGAAAAATACAAGTAATGGACTCACTGGAATAGAATACACTTTAGCGGATGAATATTATAAATAGCAATCCCAAGCTTCATTGTTGGGTGAATCATAAATCTCTAGAGGGGAGTGGGGAAGTTTCTTATTAGAGTCCATTGCATTTGCTTTTTCTTAAGTGATATGTACGTTCCCAAAATATTGACAAATCATTACAAATTGTATTGTAGCAAAAGGAACAATTAAAAAATTTATAAAATTTAAATTCAACAGATTATTGACAATGCATTTATCCCTAGAAGACTTTAAAATTGTAAAAATGCAATGTTTTGATTTTTAAATTCAATGTTAATGCCATTGCATTTCAAGTGGAGAGAAAAACATAATATTTGAATATCTTAATTGAGGAAAAATACAAGTAATGGATTCACTTTAATAGAATACACTTTAGTGGATGAATTTTATAAATACCAATCTCATACCTCAATGTTTGGTCAAGCATAAATCTCTATAGGGTAGTAGGGAAGCTTCTTATTCAAGTCCATTGCATCTGCTTTTTCTTAAGTAATATGTTTGTACCCAAAAGGTTGATAAATCATTTCAAATTGCATTGTAGCAAAGGAGACAATTAAAAACATTTCAAAATTTAAATTCAACTCATTATTGACAATGGATTTATCCCTAGAAGACTTTAAAATTGTAAAAATGTAGTATTTTGATTTTTAAATTCAATATTAATGCCATTGCATTTTGAGTGGAGGGAAAAACATAATGTTTGAATATGTTAATTGAAGAAAAATACAAGTAATGGACTCACTTGAATAGAATACATTTTAGTGGATGAATATTATAAATAGCAATCCCACGCTTCAATTTGGATCAAGTACAAATCTCTAGAGCGGAGTGGGGTAGCTTCTTATTAGAGTCCATTGCATTCACATTTTCTTAAGTGATATGTTTGTGCCCAAATGGTAGATAAATCATTTCAAATTGCATTGTAGCAAAGGAGACAATTAAAAAAATCATAAAATTTAAATTCAACATATTATTAACAGTGTATTTATTTCTATAAGACCTTAAAGTTTCACAATTTGTAAAAATGCAATGTTTTGATTTTTACATTTATTGTTAATCCTAATTCATTTTGAATAGTGAGAAGAACATAAGATTTGAATATGTTAATTGAAAAAAAATACAAGTAATGGACTCACTTGAATAGAATACACTTTAGTGGATGAATATTATAAATAGCAATCTCATGCTTCAATTTTGGGTCAAGCACATATCTCTAAAAGGGAGTGGGGAAGCTTCTTATTACATTCCATTGCATTCGCTTTTTCTTAAGTGATATGTATGTACCCAAAATGTGGATAAATCATTTCAAATTGTATTATAGCAAAAAGGACAATTAAAAAAATTATAAAATTTAAATTCAACTGATTATTGACAATGCATTTATCCCTATAAGACTTTAAAGTTTCACAAATTGTAAAAAAGCCATGTTTTGATTTTTACATTTATTGTTAATCCCATTCCATTTGAGGGGTAAGAAAAACATAATATTTGAATAGGTTAATTGTAGAAAAATTTAAGTAATGGACTCACTTAAATAGAATAAACTTTAGTGGATGAATTTTATAAATACCAATCTCATGCTTCAATGTTGGGTCAAGCATAAATTTCTAAAGGGGAGTAGGGAAGCTTCTTATTAGAGCGCATTGCATTTGCTTTTTCTTAAGTGATATATTTGTACCCAAAATGTAGATAAATCATTTCAAATTGCTTTTTGGCAAATACAACAATTAAAAAAATTATAAAATTTAAATTCACCAGATTATTGACATTGCATTTATCCTTATAAGACTCTAAAATTCAACTCATTATTGACAATGGATTTATCCCTAGAAGACTTTAAAATTGTAAAAATACAGTATTTTGATTTCTAAATTCAATGTTAATGCCATTGCATTTTAAGTGGAGAGAAAAACACAATATTTGAATATGTTTATTGAAGAAAAATACAAGTAATGGACTCATTTGAATAGAATACACATTATTGGATGAATATTATAAATAGCAATCTCACGTTTCAATTTTGGGTCAAGCACAAATCTCTAGAGGGGAGTGGGCAAGCTTCTTATTAAAGTCCATTGCATTCGCTTTTTCTTAAATAACATGTATGTACCCAAAATGTACATAAATTGTAGCAAAAGGGACAATTAAGAAAATTATAAAATTTAAATTCAACAGATTATTATCAATGCATTTACCCCTATAACACTTTAAAGTTTCAAAAATTGTAAAAATGCAAAGTTTTGATTTTTACATTTATTGTTAATCTTATTCCATTTTGAGTGGTGAGAAGAACATAATATTTCAATATGTTAATTAAAGAAAAAAGCAAGTAATGGACTCACTTGAATAGAATACACTTTAGAGGATGAATATTATAAATAGCAATCCCACGCTTCAATTTTAGGTCAAATACAAATCTCTAGCGAAAAATGGGGAAGCTTCTTATTAGAGTCCATTGCATTTGCTTTTTCTTAAGTGATATGTTTGTACCCAAAAGGTGGATAAATCATTTCAAATTGCATTGTAGCAAAGTAGACAATTGAAAATGTTATAAAATTTAAATTCAATAGATTATTGACAATGCATTTATCCCTATAAGACTTTAAAGTTTCACAAATTGTAAAAATGCAATGTTTTGATTTTTACATTTATTGTTAACCCATTCCATTTTGAGTGGTGAGAAGAACATAATATTTCAATATGTTAATTGAAGAAAACTACAAGTAATAGACTCACTTGAATAAAATACACTTTAAAGGATGAATATTATAAATAGCAATTCCACACTTCAATTTTAGGTCAAATACAAATCTCTAGCAGAAAATTGGGAAGCTTCTTATTAGAGTCTATTGCATTTGCTTTTTCTTAAGTGATATGTTTGTACCCAAAAGGTGGATAAATCATTTTGAAATTGCATTATAGCAAAGGAGACAATTAAAAAAATTATAAAGTTTAAATTCAACAAATTATTGACAATACATTTATCTCTACAAGATTTTAAAGTTTCACAATTTTTAAAAATGCAATGTATTGATTTTTGCATTTATTATTAGTCTCATTCCATTTTTAGTGGTGAGAAGAACAAAATATTTGAATAAGCTAATTAAAGAAAAACATAAATAATGAACTCACTTGAATAGAATACACTTTAGTGGATGAATATTATAAATAGCAAACCCATGCTTCAATTTTGTGTCAAGCATAAATCTCTAGAGGGGAGTGGGGAAGCTTCTTATTACAGTCCATTGCATTTATGTTTTCTTAAGTAATATGTTTGTACCCAAAAAGTAGATACATCATTTCAAATTGCATTCTAGGAAAGGAGACAATTAAAAAAATTACAAAATTTCAATTCAACTAATTATTGACAGTGCATTTATCCCTAGAAGATTTTAAAATTGTAAAAATGCAATGTTTTGATTTTTAAATTCAATGTTAATGCCATTGCATTTTGAGGGGAGAGAAAAACATAATATTTGAATATGTTAATTGAAAAAAAATACAAGTAATGTACTCACTTGGATAGAATACACTTTAGTGGAAGAATATTATAAATAGCAATCCCACGCTTCATTTTTGGGTCAAGCACAAATCTCTAGGGGGAGTGGGGAAGCTTTTTGTTAGAGTCCATTGCATTTGCTTTGCTTTTTGTTAGAGTCCATTGCATTTGCTTTTCTTAAATGATATATATGGACCTAAAATGTAGATAAATCATTTCAAATGGTATTGTAGCAAAAGGGACAATTAAAAAAATTATAAAATTTAAATTCAACAGATTATTAACAATGCATTTACCGCTATAGGACTTTAAAGTTTCACAAATTGTAAAACTGCCATGTTTTGATTTTTACATTTATTGTTAATCCCATTCCATTTGAGGGGTGACAAAAACATAATATGTGAATAGGTTAATTGGAGAAAAATATAAGTAATGGACTCACATGAATAGAATAAACATTAGTGGATGAATATTATAAATACCAATCTCACGCTTCAATGCTGGGTCAAGCATAAATTTCTAGAGGGGAGTGGGGAAGCTTCTTATTAAAGCCCATTGCATTCGTTTTTTCTTAAGTGATATGTTTGTACCCAAAAAGTAGATAAATCATTTCAAATTGCATTGTGGCAAATGCGACAATTAAAAAAATTATAAAATTTAAATTCAACAGATTATTGACAATGCATTTATCCTTATAACACTTTAAAATTTCCTAAATTATCAAAACACAATGTTTTGATTTTTACATTTCTTGTTAATCCCATTCCATTTTGAGTGGTGAGAAGAACATAATATTTGAATATGTTAATTGAAGAAAAATATAAGTAATGGACTCACTAGAATAGAATACACTTTAGTGGATGAATATTATAAATAGCAATCCCACGCTTCGATGTTTAGTGAAGCATAAATATCTATAGGGGAGTGGGGAAGCTTCTTATTAGAGTCCATTGCATTTGTTTTTTCTTAAGCGATATGTATGTTCCCAAAATATAGCTAAATCATTACAAATTCTATTGTAGCAAAGGGAATAATTAAAAAAATTATAAAAATTAAATTCAACAAATTATTGACAATGTATTTATCCCAGAAGACTTTAAAATTGTAAAAATGCAATGTTTTGATTTTTCAATTCAATGTTAATGTTATTGCATTTTAAATGGAGAGAAAAACATAATAATTAAATATCTTAATTAAGGAAAAATACAAATAATGGACTCACTTGAATAGAATACACTTTAGTGGATGAATATTATATGTAGCAATCCCACGCTTTAATTTTGGATCAAGCACAAATCTCTAGAGGGGAGTGGTAAAGCTTCTCATTGGAGTCCATTCCATTCATTTTTTCTAAAGTGATATGTTTGTACCCAAAAGGTAGATAAATCATTTCTAATTGCATTGTAGCAAAGGAGACAATTAAAAAAATTATAAAATATAAATTCAATAGATTATGGATAATGCATTTATCTTTATAAGACTTTAAAGTTTCACTAATTGTAAAAATGCAATGTTTTTATTTTTACATTTATTGTTCATCCCATTCCATTTTGAGTGGTGAAAAGAGCATAATATTTGAATATGTTAATTGAAGGAAAATACAAGTAATGGACTCACTTGAATAGAATACACTTTAGTGGTTGAATATTATAAATAACAATCTCATGCTTCAATTTTGGGTGAAGCATAAATCTCCACAGGGGAGTGGGAAAGCTTCTTATTAGAGTCCATTGCATTTGCGTTTACTTATGAAATTAGTTTGTACCCAAAAGGTAGATAAATCGTTTCAAATTGCATTGTAGCAAAGAAGACAATTAAAAAAATTATAAAATTTAAATTTAACAAATTATTGACAATGCATTGATCCCTATAAGACTTTAAAGTTTCACAAAATGTAAAAGTGCATTGTTTTCCTTTGTACATTTATTGTTAATCCCATTCCTTTTTGAGCGGTGAGAAAAACATAATTTTTGAATATGTTAATTGAAGAAAAATACAAGTAATGGACCCACTAGAATATAATACACTTTCATCGATGAATATTATAAATAACAATCCCACGCTTCAATTTTGGGTTAAGTATAAATATGTAGAGGGGAGTGGGGAAGCTTCTTATTAGAGTCCATTGCATTTGCTTTTTCTTAAGCGATATGTTGGTACCCAAAAGGTAGATAAATCATTTCAAATTACGTTGTAGCAAAGGAGACAATTAAAAAAATTATAAAATTCAAATTCAACAGATTGTTGACAATGCATTTATCCCTATAAGACTTTAAAGTTGCACAAAATGTAAAAATGCAATGTTTTGATTTTTACATTTATTATTAATCCCATTAAATTTTGAGTGGTGATAAGTACATAATATTTGAATATGTTAATTGCAAAAAAATACAAGTAATAGACTCATTAGAATAGAATACACTTTAATATTATGAATAGCAATCCCACGCTTTAATTTTGCATCAAGTATAAATTTCTAGAGGGGAGGGGGGAAGCTTCTTATTAGAGTCCATTGCATTTGTTTTTTCTTAAGTGATATGTTTGTACCCAAAAGGAAGACAAATCACTTCAAATTGTGTTGTAGCAAAGGAAAGAATTAAAAAAATTACAAGATTTAAATTCAACTGATTATTAACAATGTATTTATCCCTCAAAGACTTTAAAATTGTAAAATGCAATGTTTTGATTTTTAAATTCAATGTTAATACCATTGCATTTTGAGTAGGGAGAAGAACATAATATTTGAATATGTTAATTGAAGAAAAATACAAGTAATGGAATCACTTGAATAGAATACACTTTCGTGGAAGAATATTCAAAATAGCAATCCCACACTGCAATTTTTGGTCAAGCATAAATCTCTAGAAGGGAGTAGGGAAGCTTCTTATTAGAGTCCATTCCATTTGCTTTTTCTTAAGTGATATGTTTGTACCCAAAAGGTAGATAAATAATTTCAAATTGCATTGTAGTAAAGGAGACAATGAAAAAAATTATAAAATTTAAATTCAATAGATCGTTGACGATGCATTTAACCCTATAAGACTTTAAAGTTTCACACATTGTAAAAATGCAATGTTTGGATTTTTACATTTATTGTTAATCTCATTCCATTTTGAGTGGTGAGAAGAACTTAATATTTGAATATGTAAATTGAAGAAAAATACAAGTGATAGACTCACTTGAATAGAATACACTTTAATGGATGAATATTATAAATAGCAATCTCACGCTTCATTTTTGGGTCAAGCATAAATCTTTAGAGGGAAGTGGGGAAGATTTTTATTAAAGTCCATTGCATTTGCTTTTTCTTAAGTTATATGTTTTTAGCCAAAAAGTAGATAAAAAATTTCAAATTGCATTATAGCAAAGGAGACAATTAAAAAAATTATAAAATTTAAATTCAACAGATTATTGACGATGCATTTATCCCTATAAGACTTTAAAGTTTCATAAATTGTAAAAATGCAATGTTTGGATTTTTACATTTATTGTTAATGCCATTCCATTTTGAGCGGCGAGAAGAACATAATATTTGAATATGTTAATTGATGAAATATACAAGTAATAGACTCACTTGAGTAGAATACACTTTAGTGGATGAATATTATAAATACCAATTTGACGCTTCAATGTTAGGTCAAGCATAAATCTCTAGAGGGGAGTGTGGAAGCTTTTTATTATAGTCCATTGCATTCATTTTTCTTTAAGTGATATGTTTGTAGCTAAAAAGTAGATAAATCATTTCAAATTGCATTGTAGCAAAGGAGACAATTAAAAAATTTACAAAATTTAAATTCAATTGATAATTGACAATGCATTTATCCCTAGAAGAGTTCAAAATTGTAAAAATTGTAAAAATGCAATGTTTTGAATTTTAAATTCAATGTTAATGCCATTGCATTTTGATTAGAGAGAAAAACATTAAATTTGAATATATTAATTAATGAAATACAAGTAATGGACACTCCTAACTTTAGTGGATGAATATTATAAATACCAATCGCGCGCTTCAATGTTGGGTCAAGCATAAATCTCTAGAGGGGAGTGGCGAAGCTTTTTATTAGAGTCCATTGCATTCGCTTTTTCTCAAGTGATATGTTTGTACCCAAAAAGTAGATAAATCATTTCAAATTGCATGATAGCAAAGGAGACAATTAAAAAAATTACAAAATTTAAATTCAACTAATTAGTGACATTGCATTTATCCCTAGAGGTCTTTAAAATTGTAAAAATACAATGTTTTGATTTTTAAATTCAATGTTAATGTCATTGCATTTTGAGTGGAGAGAAAAATCTAATATTTGAATATGTTAACTAAAGAAAAATAGAAGTAATGGACTCACTTGAATAGAATACAATTTAATGGATAAATATTATAAATACCAATCTCATGCTTTAATGTTGGGTGAAGTATAAATCTCTAGAGGGGAGTGGGGAAACTTCTTATTAGAGTCCATTGCATTTGCTTTTCCTTAAGTGACATGTTTGTACCCAAATAGTAGATAAATCATTTCAAATTGTTTTGTAGCAAAGGAGACAATTCAAAATTACAAAATTTCAATTCAACAGATTATTGACAATGCATTTATCCCTAGAAGACTTTAAAATTATAAAAATGCAATGTTTTGATTTTTAAATTTAATGTTAATATCGTTGCATTTTGAGTGGAGAGAAAAACATAATATTTGAATATGTTAATTAATGAAAAATACAAGTAATGGACTCTCCTAAATATAATACACTTTAGTGGATGAATATTATACATACCAATCACGCGCTTCAATCTTGGGTCAAGCATAAATCTCCATAGGGAAGTGGTGAAACTATTTATTAGAGCCCATTGCATTTGCTTTTTCTTAAGTGATATGTTTGTACATAAAAAGTAGATAAATCTTTTCAAATTACATTGTAGCAAAGAAGACAATGAAAAAAATTACAAAATTTGAAATTCAACTGCTTATTGACAATGGATTTATCCCTAGAAATCTTCAAAATTGTAATAATGCAATGTTTTGATTTTTAAATTCAATATTAATGCCATTGCATTTTGAGTGGAAGGAAAAACCTAATATTTGAATATGTTAATTGAAAAAAAATATAAGTAATGGACACACTTGAATACAATACACTTTAGTGTATGAATATTATAAATACCAATCGCACACTTAGATGTTAGGTCAAGCATAAATCTCTAGAGGGGAGTAGGGAAACTTCTTATTAGAGTTCATTGTATTCGTTTTTTCCTAAGTGATATGTTTGTACCGAAAAAGTAGATAAATCATTTCAAATTGCATTGTAGCAAGGGAGACAATTAAAAAAATTATAAAATTTAAATTCAACTGATTATTGACATTGCATTTATCCCCAAAAGACTTTAAAATTGTAAAAATTGTAAAAATGCATTGTTTTGATTTTTGAATTCAATGTCAATTCCATTGCATTTTGAGTGGAGACAAAAACATAATATTTGGATATGTTAATTGAAGAAAAATTCAAGTAATGGACTCACTCGAATAGAATACACTTTAGTGGTTGAATATTATAAATACCAATCTCACACTTCAATGTTGGGTCAGGCATAAACCTCTAGAAGGGTGTGAGGAAGCTTCTAATTAGAGTTCATTGCATTCGCTTTTTCCTAAGTGATATGTTTGTACCCAAAAATTAAATAAATCATTTCTAATTGCTTTTTAGCAAAGGAAACAATTAAAAAAATTATAGAATTTAAATTCAACTAATTATTGACAATCCATTTATCCCTAGAAGACTTTAAAAGTGTAAAAATGCAATGTTTTGATTTTTAAATTCAATGTTAATGCCATTGCATTTTGAGTGGAGGGAAAAACATAATAATTGAATATGTTAATTAAAGAAAAATACAAGTAATGGACACACTTCCATATAATACACATTAGTGTATGAATATTATAACTACCAATCACACACCTAAATGTTGGGTTAAGTACAAATCTCTCGAGGGGAGTGGGGAAGCTTTTTATTAGAGTCCATTGTATTCATTTTTTCTTAAGTGATATGTTTGTACCCAAAAAGTAGATAAATCATTTTAAATTGCATTGTAGTAAAGAAGACAATTAAAAAAATTATAAAATTTAAATTCAACTGATTATTGACATTGCATTTATCCCTAGAAGACTTTAAAATTGTAAAAATTGTAAAAATGATATTTTTGATTTTTGAATTCAATGTTAATGTCATTGCATTTTGCATGGAGAAAAAAAAACATAATATTTGGTTATGTTAATCGAAGAAAAATTCAAGTAATGGACTCACTTAAATAGAATACACTTTAGCGATTGAATATTATAAATACCAATCTCACACTTCAATCTTGGGTCAAGCATAAACCTCTAAGGAGAAGTGAGGAAGCTTCTAGTTAGAGTCCATTGCATTCGCTTTTTCCTAAGCAACCTATTTGTACCAAAAAATTAAATACATCATTTCAAATTGCATTATAGCAAAGGAGAGCATTAAAAAAATTACAGAATTTAAATTCAAGTGATTATTGACAATCCATTTATCCATAGAAGACTTCAAAAGTGTAAAAATGCAAAGTTTTGATTTTTAAATTCAATGTTAATGCCATTGCATTTTGAGTGGAGGGAAAAAGCTAATATTTGAATATGTTAATTGAAGAAAAATACAAGTAATGGACACACTTGAATATAATACAGTTTAGTGTATGAATATTATAAATACCAATCGCATGCTTAAATGTTGGGTGAAGCATAAATTTCTAGAGGGGAGTTGGGGAGCTTTTTATTAGAGTCCATTGCATTTGTTTTTTCTTAAGTGATATGTTTGTACCCAAAAATTAGATAAATCATTTCAAATTGCATTGTAGCAAAAGAGATAATTAAAAAAATTCAAAAATATAAATTCAACTGATTATTGACATTGCATTTATACCTAGAAGACTTTAAAATTGTAAAACTTGTAAAAATGCAATGTTTTGATTTTTGAATACAATGTCAATGCGATAGCATTTTCACTGGAGAGAAAAACATAATATTTGAATATGTTAATTGAATAAAAATACAAGTAATGGACTCACTTGAATAAAATACACTTTCGTGGACGAATATTATAAATAGCAATCTCATGCTTCAATTTTGGGTCATGTAGAAATCTCTAAAGGGCAGTGGGGAAACTTCTTATTAGAGTCCATTGCATTCGCTTTTTCTTGAGTGAAAAGTTTATACCCAAAAATTGTGTAAATCATTTTAAATTGCATTGTAGCAAAAGAGACAATTAGAAAAATTACAACATTTAAATTTAACTGATTATTGACAATGCATTTAAATCTAGAAGACTTTAAAATGGTAAAAATTGTAAAAATGCAATGTTTTGATTTTTGAATTCAATGTTAATGCCATTGCATTTTGAGTGGAGAAAAAAATATAATATTTGGATATGTTAATTGAAGAAAATTCAAGTAATGGACTCACTCGAATAAAATACACTTTAGTGGACGAATATTGTAAATACCAATCTCACGCTTCAATCTTGGGTCAAGCATAAACCTTTAGAGGGGAGTGAGGAAGCTTCTAATTAGAGTCCATTGCATTCACTTTTTCCTAAGCAATATGTTTGTACCCAAAAATTAGATAAATCATTTCAAATTGCATTATAGCAATGGAGACAATTAAAAAAATTATGGAATTTAAATTCAATTGATTATTGACAATCCATTTATCCCTAAAAGATTTTAAAAGTGTAAAAATGCAATGTTTTGATTTTTAAATTCAATGTTAATGCCATTGCATTTTGAGGGGAGGGAAAAACATAATATTTGAATATGTTAATTGAAGAAAAATACAAGTAATGGACTCATTTGAATAGGATAGACTTTAGTGGATGAATATTATAAATACCATTCTCACGCCTCAGTGTTGGGTCAAGTATAAATCTTCAAAGGGGAGTGGGGAGGCTTCTTATTAGAGTCCATTGTATTTGCTTTTTCTTAAGTGATGTGTGTGTAACCAAAAAGTAGAGAAATCTTTTCAAATTGCATTGTAGCGAAGGAGACAATTAAAAAAATTACAAAATTCAATTTTAGCTGATTATTTATAATGTATTTTCTTATAAGACTTTAAAATTGTAAAAATGCAATGTTTTGATTTTAAATTCAAAGTTAATGCCATTGCATTTTGAGTTGAGGGAAAAATATAATATTTGAATATGTTAATTGAAGAAAAATACAAATAAAGGACTCATTTAAATAGGATAGACTTTAGTGGATGAATATTATAAATATCATTCTCATGCATTAATGTTTGCTCAAGGATAAATCTCTAAAGGGGAGTGGGGAGGCTTTTTATTAGAGTCCATTGCATTTGCTTTTTCTTAAGTGATGTGTTTATGCCCAAAAAGTAGAGAAATCTTTTCAAATTGCATTGTAGCAAAGGAGATAATTAAAAAAATTACAAAATTCAAATTCAACTGATTATTTACAATGCATTTATTTTTAGAAGACTTTAAAATTTTAAAAATGCAATGTTTTGATTTTTAAATTCAATGTTAATGCCATTGCATTTTGAGTGGAGGGAAAAACATAATATTTGAATATCTTAATTGAAGAAAAATACAAGTAATGGACACACTTCAATATAATACACTTTAGTGTATGAATATTATAAATACCAATCACACGCCTAAATGTTAGGTTAAGCATAAATCTCTAAAGGGGTGTGGGGAAGCTTCTTATAAGAGTCCATTGTATTCATTTTTTCTTAAGTGATATGTTTGTACCCAAAAAGTAGAGAAATCGTTTCAAATTGTGTTGTAGTAAAGGAGACAATTAAACAAATTATAAAATTTAAATTCAACTGATTATTGACATTGCATTTATTCCTATAAGACTTTAAAATTGTAAAAATTATAAAAATGCAATGTTTTGATTTTTCAATTCAATGTCAATGTCATTGCATTTTGAGTGGAGAGAAAAACATAATATTTGGATTTGTTAATTCAAGAAAAATTCAAGTAATGGACTCACTCGAATAGAATAAACTTTAGTGGTTGAATATTATAAAAACTAATCTCACGCTTCAATCTTAGGTCAAGCATAAACCTCTAAAGGGGAATAAGGAAGCTTCTAATTAGAGTCCATTGCATTCAATTTTTCCTAAGCAATATCTTTGTACCCAAAAATTAGATAAATCATTTCAAATTGCATTATAGCAAAGGAGACAATTAAAAAAATTATAGAATTTAAATTCAACTGATTATTGGCAATCCATTTATCCCTAGAAGACTTTGAAGGTGCAAAAATGCAATGTTTTGATTTTTAAATTCAATGTTAATGTCATTGCATTATGAGTGGACCGAAAAACATAATATTTGGATATGTTAATTGAAGAAAATATAAGTAATAGACTCACTTGAATACAATACACTTTAGTGAATAAATATTATAAATATCAATCTCACGCTTCAATTTTGGGTCAAGCGTAAATCTCTAAAGGGGAGTGGGGAAGCTTTTATTAGAGTCCATTACATTTGCTTTTTCTTAAGTGATATGTTTGTACCCAAAAAGTAGATAAATCATTTCAAATTGCATTAGAGCACTGGGGACAATTAAAAGAATTACAAAATTTAAATTCAACTGATTATTGACAATGCATTTATCCCTAGAAGACTTTAAATTTGTAAAAATTGTAGAAATGCAATGTTTTGATTTTTACATTCTATGTTAATGCCATTGCATTTTGAGTGGAGAGAAAAACATAATATTTGAATATCTTAATTGAAGAAAAGTACAAGTATTGTACTATTTTGAATATAAGACACTTTAATGGATGAATATTAGAAATACCAATCTCACGCTTCAATGTTGGGTCAAGTATAAACCTTTAGAGGGGAGTGAAGATGCTTCTTAATAGAGTCCATTGCATTTGCTTTTTCTTAAGTGATATGTTTGTTCCCAAAAAGTAGATAAATCATTTCAAGTTGCATTGTAGCAAAGGAGACAACTAAAAAAATTCCAACATTTAAATTCAAATGATTATTGACAATGCATTTAGCCTTAGAAGACTTTAAAATTGTAAAAATTGTAAAAATGCAATGTTTTGATTTTTAAATAGATCGTTAATGCCATTACATTTTGAGTGGAGAGAAAAACATAATATTTAAATATGTTAATTGAAGAAAAATACAAGTAATGGACTCACTTGAAAAGAATATACTTTAGGGGATGAATATTATAAATAGGAATCCCATGCTTCAATTTTGGGTCAGACATAAATCTCTACAGGGGAGTGGGGAAGCTTTTTATTATAGTCTATTGCATTTGCTTTTACTTAGGCAATATGTTTGTACCCAAAAAGTAGATAAATCGTTTCAAATTGCATTGTAGCAAAGGAAACAATTAAAAAAATTACAAAATTTAAATTCAACTGATTATTAACAATGCATTTATCCCTAGAAGGCTTTAAATTTGTAAAAATTGTAAAAATGCAATGTTTTGATTTTTACATTCTATGTAAATGCCATTGCATTTTAAGTGGAGAGAAAAACATAATATTTGAATATGTTAATTGAAGAAAAATACAAGTAATGGACTTACTTGAAAAGAATATACTTTAGGGGATGAATATTATAAATAGGAATCCCACGCTTCAATTTTGGGTCAGACATAAATCTCTACAAGGGAGTGGGGAAGCTTTTAATTTTAGTCCATTGCATTGGCTTTTACTTAGGCAATATGTTTGTGCCAAAAAAGTGGATAAATCATTTCAAATTGCAATGTAGCAAAGGAGACAATTAAAAAAATTATGAAATTTAAATTCAATAGATTGTTGACATTGCATTTATCCTTAGAAGACTTTAAAATTGTAAAAATGCAATGATTTGACTTTTAAATTTAATGTTAATGCCATTGCATTTTGAGTGGATAGAAAAACATAATATTTGGATATGTTAATTGAAGAAAAATAAAAGTAATAGAGTCAAATGAATAGAATACACTTTAGTGGATGAATATTATAAATACCAATCTCACGATTCAATGTTGGGTCAAGCATAAACCTCTAGAGGGGAGTAAGGAAGTTTCTTTTTAGAGTCCGTTGCATTTGCTTTTTATTAAGTGATATGTTTGTACCCAAAAATGAGATAAATCATTTCAAATTGCATTGTAGCTGAAGAGACAATTAAAAAAATTACAAAATTTAAATTCAACTAATTATTGACAATATATTTATCCTTAGAAGAATTTAAATTTGTAAAAATTTTAGAAATGCAATGTTTTAATTTTTACATTCTATGTTAATGCCATTGTATTTTGAGTGGAGAGGAAAACATAATATTTAAAGATGTTAATTGAAGAAAAATACAAGTAATGGACTCACTTGAATATAATACACTTTAGTGGATCAATATTATAAATACCTATCTCACGCTTCAATGTTAGGTCAAGCATAAACCTCTAGAACGGAGGAGGGAAGTTTCTTATTAGAGTCCATTGCATTTGCTTTTTCTTGAGTGATATGTTTGTTCCCAAAAAGTAGATAAATGTTTTCAAATTGCATTAAAGCGAAGGAGACAATTAAAAAAATTACAAAATTCAAATTCAACTCATTATTGGCAATGCATTTATCCCTAAAAGACTTCAAAATTGTAAAAATGCAATGTTTTCATTTTTAAATTCAATGTTAATGCCATTGCATTTTGAGTGGAGAGAAAAGCCTCATATTTGAATATGTTAATTGAAGAAAAATACAAGTAATGGATTCACTTGAATAGAATACACTTTAGTGGATGAATATTATAAATAGCAATCTTACACTTCAATTTTGGGTCAAGGATAAATCTCTAGAGGGGAGTAGGAAAGCTTCTTAATATATTCCATTGCATTTGCTTTTACTTAAGTAATATGTTTGTACCCAAAAAGTAGGTAAATCGTTTCAAATTGCATTGTAGCAAAGGAGACAATTAAAAAAGTTACAAAATTTAAATTCAAGTAATGGACTCAGTGGAATAGAATACAATTTAGTGGATGAATATTATAAATACCAATCTCACCCTTCAATGTTGGGTCAAGCATAAATCTCTAGAGGGGAGTGGGGAAGTTTCTTATTAGAGCCCGTTGCATTCGCTTTTTCTTAGGTTATATGTTTGTACCCAAAATGTAGATAAATCATTTCAAATTACCTTGTAGAAAGGAAGACAATTAAAAAATTACAAAATTTAAATTCAACTAACAATTAAATATGCATTTATCTCTAGAAGACTTTAAAATTGTAAAAATTGTAAAAATGCAATATTTTGATTTTTAAATTTATTGTTAATGACATTGCATTTTGAGTGGAGAGAGAAACATAATATTTGAATATGTTAATTGAAGAAAAATACAAGTAATGGAATCACTTGAATAAAATACACTTATGTGGATAAATATTATAAATAGCAAACTCACGGTTTAATGTTAGGTCAAGCTTAAATCTCTAGAGGGGAGTGGGGAAGCATTTTATTAGAGTCCACTGCATTCACTTTTTCTTAAGTGATATGTTTGGACCCAAAAAGTAGATAAATCATTTCAAATTGCATTGTAGCAAAGAAGACAATTAAAAAAAATTACAAAATTTAAATTCAACTGATTATTGACAATGCATTTATCCCTAGAAGACTTTAAAATTTTAAAAATTGTAAAAATGCAATGTTTTGTTTTTCAAAATCAATGTTAATGCCATTGCATTTTGAGTGGAGAGAAAAACCTAATCTTTGAATGTTAAATGAAGAAAAGTGCAAGTAATGGACTCACCTGAATATAATACACTTTAATTAATAAATAATATAAATACCAATCACTCGCTTCAATGGTGGGTTAAGCGTAAATCTCAAAAGCAAAGTGGGGAAACTTCTTATTAGAGTTCATTGCATTCGCTTTTTCTTAAGCAATATGGTTGTTCTTAAAAAGTACATAAATCTTTTCAAATTGCATTGTAGTAAAAAAGACAATTAAAAAAATTACAAAATTTAAATTTAACTAATTATTGGGAATACATTTATCCCTAGAAAACTTTAAAATTGTAAAAATGCAATGTTTTCATTTTTAAATTCATTGTTAATGTCATTGCATTTTGAGTGGAGGGAGAAACATAATATTAGAATGTTAATTGAAGAAAAGTGCAAGTAATGGACTCTCCTGAAAATAATACATTTTAGTGGATAAATATTATATGCTTCAATGTTGGGTCAAGCATAAACCTCTATAGGGGAGTGGGGAAGCTTCTTATGAGACAATTAAGAAAATTACAAAATTGAAATTTAACTGATTATTGACAATGCATTTATCCCTTGAAGTCTTTAAAATTTTAAAAATATTATAAATGCAATGTTTTGATTTTTCAATTCAATGTTAATGCCATTGCATTTTGAGTGGAGAGGAAAACATAAAATTTGAACATGTTTAGTGAAGAAAAATACAAGTAATGGACTCATTTGAATAAAATACGCTTTAGTAGATGAATGTTATAAATAGCAATCCCACTCTTCAATTTTGGGTCAAGCATAAACCACTAGAGGAGAGTGGGGAAGCTTATTATTGGACTCCATTTGATTCGCTTTTCCTTAAGTGATATATTTGTACCCAAAAAGTAGATAAATCATTTCAAATTGCATTGTAGCAAATAAGAGAATTAAAAAAATTACAAAATTTTAATTCAACTGATTATTAACAACGCATTAATCCCTAGAAGACCTTAAAATTGTAAAAATTGTAGAAATGCAATGTTTTGATTTTTAAATTCAATGTTAATGCCATTGCATTATGAGTAAAGAGAAAAACCTAATATTTGGATACGTTAATTGAAGAAAAAAAGAAGTAATGGGCTCACTTGAATAGAATACAATTTAGTAGATAAATATTATAAATACCAATCTCACCCTTCAATGTTGGGTCAAGCACAAATCTCTAGAGGGGAGTGAGGAAGCTTCTTATTAAAGCCCATTGCATTCGTTTTTTCTTTAGTGACATGTTTGTACCTAAAAAGTAGATAAATCATTTCAATTTGCATTGTAGGAAAGAAGACAATTAAAAAATTACAAAATTTAAATTGAATTGATTATTAACAATACATTTAGAGTCCATTGCATTTGGCTTTTCTTAAGTGATATGTTTGTGCCCAAAAAGTAGATAAATCATTTCCAATTGCATTGTAGCAAAGGAGACAACTAAAAAAAATTAAAAAATATAAATTCAAATGACTATTGACATTGCATTTATCCCTATAAGACTTTAAAATTGTAAAAATTGTAAAAATGCAATGTTTTGATATTTAAATTCAATGTAAATGTCATTGCATTTTGAGTGGAGAGAAAAAAATAGTATTTGAAGATGTCAATTGAAGAAAAATACCAATAATGGACTCCCTTGAATAGATTACAATTTAGTGGATGAATATTATAAATACCAATCTCACACTTCAATGTTGGGTCAAGCATAAATCTCTAGAAGGGAGTGGGGAAGCTTTTTATTAGAGTCCATTGCATTCGTTTTTCCTTGAGTGATATGTTTGTACCCAAAAAGTAGATAAATCATTTCCAATTACATTGTAGCAAATGAGACAATTAAAAAAATTACAAAATTTTAATTCAATTGATTATTTACATTGCATTTATCCCTATAAGACTTTAAAATTGTAAAGATACAATGTTTTGATTTTTAAATTCAATGTTAATGCCATTGCATTTTGAGTGGAGAGAAAAGCATAATATTTGGATATGTTAATTGAAGAAAAATACAAGTAATGGTCTCACTTCAATAGAATACACGTTAGTAGATGAATATTATAAATACCAATTTCATGATTCAATGTTGGGTCAAGCATAAACCACTTGAAGGGAGTGAGGAAGCTACTTATTAGAGTCCATTTCATTCACTTTTTTCTTAAGTGATATGTTTGTACCCAAAAATTAGATAAATCATTCCAAATTGCATTGTAGCAAAGGAGACAATTAAAGAAATTACAAAATTTAAATTCAACTGATTATTGACAATGCATTTATCCTCAGAAGACTTTAAAATTGTAAAAATTGTAGAAATGTAATGTTTTGACTTTTACATTCTATGTTAATGCCATTGCATTTTGAGTGGAGAGAAAAACATAATATTTGAAAATGTTAATTGAAGAAAAATACAAGTAATGGACTCACTTCAATAGAATACACTTTAGTGGATAAATATTATAAATACAAATGTCACACTTTAATGTAGGGTCAAGCATAATCCTCTAGAAGACTTTAAATTTGTAAAAATTGTAGAAATGCAATGTTTTGATTTTTACATTCAATGTTAATGCCATGGCATTTTAAGTGGAGAGAAAAATATATTATTTGAATATGTTAATTGAAGAAAAATACAAGTAATGGACTCGAAAAGAATACACTTTAGTAGATGAATATTATAAATAGCAATCTTACACTTCAATTTTGGGGCAAGCATAAATCTCTAAAGAGGAGTAGGCACGCTTTTTATTATAGTCCATTGCATTTGCATTTACTTAGGTAATATGTTTGTACTCAAAAAGTAGATAAATCATTTCAAATTTCATTGTAGCAAAGGAGACAATTAAAAAATTGCAAAATTTCAATTCAACTGGTTGTTGACAATGCATTTATCCTTAGAAGACTTTAAAACTGTAAAAATTGTAAAAATGCTATGTTTTGATTTTTAAATTCAATGTTAATGCTATTGCATTTTGAGAGGACAGAAAAATATAATACTTGAATATGTTAATTGAAGAAAAATAAAAGTAATGGACTCATTTGAATAGAATACACTTTAGTGGATGAATATTATAAATAACAATCCCACGCTTCAATTTAGGGTCAAGCATACATTTCTAGAGGGGAGTAGGGAAGTTTCTTATTATAGTCCATTGCATTTGCTTTTACTTAGGCAATATGTTTGTACCCAAAAAGTAGGTAAATCATTTCAAATTGCATTGTAGCAAAGGGGACATTTAAAAGAAATTAAAAAATTTGCATTCAATTGATTATTGACAATGCATTTATCCCTAGAAGACTTCAAAATTGTGAAAATTGTAAAAATGCAATGTTTTGATTTTTAAATTCAATGTTAATGTCATTGCATTTTGAGTGGAATGAAAAACTTAAAATTTGAATATTTTAATTTGAGAAGAATACAAGTAATGGACTCACTTGAATAGAACACACTATAGTGGATGAATATTATAAATACCAATCTCATGCTTTAATGTTGGGTCAAGCATAAATCTTTAAAAGGGAGTGGGGAGGTTTCTTATTAGAGTCCATTGCATTCACTTTTTCTTCATTGATGTGTTTGTTCCCAAAAAGTAGATAAATCATTTGAAATTGTTTTGTAGCAAAGAAGACAAATAAAAAATTACAAAATTTAAATTCAACTGATTATTGACAATGCATTTATCCCTAGAAGACTTTAAAATTGTAAAAATTGTAAAAATGCAATGTTTTGTTTTTTAAATTCAATGTTAATGTTATTACATTTTGAGTAGAGAGAAAAACATAATATTTGAATATGTTAATTGAAGAAAAATAAAAGTAATGGGCTCACTTGAATAGAATACAATTTAGTAGATGAATATTATAAATACCAATCTCATTGTTCAATGTTGGGTCAAGCATAACCCTCTAGAGGAGAATGGACAAGCTTCTTATTAGAGTCCATGGCATTCGTTTTTTGTTAAGTGATATGTTCGTACCAAAAAAGTAGATAAATCATTTCAAATTGCATTGTAGTAAAGAAGACAATTAATAAATTACTAAATTTAGATTCAATTGATTATTGACAATGCATTTATCCTTAGAAGACTTTAAAATTGTAAAAATTGTAGAAATGTAAAGTTTTGATTTTTACATTCTATATTAATGCTATTTCATTTTGAGTGGAGGGAAAACATAATATTTGAATATGTTAATTGAAGCAAAATACAAGTAATGGACTCATTTGAATATAATACACTTTAGTGGATGAATATTATAAATATCAATCTCATGCTTTAATGTTAGGTCAAGTATAAACCTCTAGACAGGAGTGAGGAGGCTTCTTTTTAGTGTCCATTACATTTACTTTTTCTTAAGTGATATGTTTGTACCCAAAAAGTAGATAAATCATTTGAGATTGCATTATAGTAAAGGGTACAATTAAAAAATTCCAACATTTAAATTCAACTGATTATTAACAATGCACTTAACCCTAGATGACTTTAAAATTGTAAAAATGCAATGTTTCGATTTTTAAATATATCATTAATGCCATTGCATTTTGAGTGGTGAGAAAAACATAATATTTGTATAAGTTAATTGTAGAAAAATACAAGCAATGGACTCACTTAAAGAGAATACACGTTTGTAGATAAATACTCTAAATACTAATCTCACGCTTCAATGTTGGGTCAAGCATAAACCACTAGAGGGGAGTGGGGAAGCTTCTTGTTAGAGTCCATTGCTTTCACTTTTTGTTAAGCGATATGTTCTTACCCAATTAGAAAAATTACAAAATTTAAATTCAAGTTATTATTGACAATCCATCTATCACTAGAAGACTTTAAAAGTGTAAAAATGCAATGTTTTGATTTTTAAATTCGATGTTAATGCCATTGCATTTTGAGTGGAGAGAAAAACATAATATTTGAATATGTTAATTGAAGAAAAATACAAGTAATGGACTCACTTGAATAGAATACAATTTAGTGGATGAATATTATAAATACCAATCTCACGCTTCAATGTTGGGTCAAGCATAAATCTCTAGAGGGGAGTGGGGAAGCTTCTTATTAGAGTCCATTGCATTTGCTTTTTCTTAAGTGATATGTTTGTACCAAAAAGTAGATAAATCATTTCAAATTGCATTGTAGAAAGGAGACAATTAAAAAATTACAAAATTTAAATTCACTGATTATTGACAATGCATTTATCCCTAGAAGACTAAAATTGTAAAAATTGTAAAAATGCAATGTTTTGATTTTTAAATTCAATGTTAATGCCATTGCATTTTGAGTGGAGAGAAAAACATAATATTTGAATATGTTAATTGAAGAAAAATACAAGTAATGGACTCACTTGAATAGAATACACTTTAGTGGATGAATATTATAAATACAATCCACGCTTCAATGTTGGGTCAAGCATAAATCTCTAGAGGGGAGTGGGGAAGCTTCTTATTAGAGTCCATTGCATTCGCTTTTCTTAGTAATATGTTTGTACAAAAAGTAGATAAATCATTTCAAATTGCATTGTAGCAAAGGAAGACAATTAAAAAAATTACAAAATTTAAATTCAACTGATTATTGACAATGCATTTATCCCTAGAAGACTTTAAAATTGTAAAATTGTAAAATGCAATGTTTTGATTTTTAAATTCAATGTTAATGCCATTGCATTTTGAGTGGAGAGAAAAACATAATATTTGAATATGTTAATTGAAGAAAATACAAGTAATGGACTCACTTGAATAGAATACAATTTAGTGGATGAATATTATAAATACCATCTCACGCTTCAATGTTGGGTCAAGCATAAATCTCTAGAGGGGAGTGGGAAGCTTCTTATTAGAGTCCATTGCATTCGCTTTTTCTTAAGTGATATGTTTGTACCAAAAAAGTAGATAAATCATTTCAAATTGCATTGTAGCAAAGAAGACAATTAAAAAATTACAAATTTAAATTCAACTGATTATTGACAATGCATTTATCCTAGAAGACTTTAAAATTGTAAAAATGTAAAATGCAATGTTTTGATTTTTAATTCAATGTTAATGCCATTGCATTTTGAGTGGAGAGAAAAACATAATATTTGAATATGTTAATTGAAGAAAAATACAAGTAATGGACTCACTTGAATAGAATACACTTTAGTGGATGAATATTATAAATACCAATCTCACGCTTCAATGTTGGGTCAAGCATAAATCTCTAGAGGGGAGTGGGAAGCTTCTTATTAGAGTCCATTGCATTCGCTTTTTCTTAAGTGATATGTTTGTACCCAAAAAGTAGATAAATCATTTCAAATTGCATTGTAGCAAAGGAGACAATTAAAAAAATTACAAAATTTAAATTCAACTGATTATTGACAATGCATTTATCCCTAGAAGACTTTAAAATTGTAAAAATTGTAAAAATGCAATGTTTTGATTTTTAAATTCAATGTTAATGCCATTGCATTTTGAGTGGAGAGAAAAACATAATATTTGAATATGTTAATTGAAGAAAAATACAAGTAATGGACTCACTTGAATAGAATACACTTTAGTGGATGAATATTATAAATACCAATCTCACGCTTCAATGTTGGGTCAAGCATAAATCTCTAGAGGGAGTGGGGAAGCTTCTTATTAGAGTCCATTGCATTTGCTTTTCTTAAGTGATATGTTTGTACCCAAAAAGTAGATAAATCATTTCAAATTGCATTGTAGCAAAGGAGACAATTAAAAAATTACAAAATTTAAATTCAACTGATTATTGACAATGCATTTATCCCTAGAAGACTTTAAAATTGTAAAAATTGTAAAAATGCAATGTTTTGATTTTTAAATTCAATGTTAATGCCATTGCATTTTGAGTGGAGAGAAAAACATAATATTTGAATATGTTAATTGAAGAAAAATACAAGTAATGGACTCACTTGAATAGAATACACTTTAGTGGATGAATATTATAAATACCAATCTCACGCTTCAATGTTGGGTCAAGCATAAATCTCTAGAGGGAGTGGGGAAGCTTCTTATTAGAGTCCATTGCATTCGCTTTTTCTTAAGTGATATGTTTGTACCCAAAAGTAGATAAATCATTTCAAATTGCATTGTAGCAAAGGAGACAATTAAAAAAATTACAAAATTTAAATTCAACTGATTATTGACAATGCATTTATCCCTAGAAGACTTTAAAATTGTAAAAATGCAATGTTTTGATTTTTAAATTCAATGTTAATGCCATTGCATTTTGAGTGGAGAGAAAAACATAATATTTGAATATGTTAATTGAAGAAAAATACAAGTAATGGACTCACTTGAATAGAATACAATTTAGTGGATGAATATTATAAATACCAATCTCACGCTTCAATGTTGGGTCAAGCATAAATCTCTAGAGGGGAGTGGGGAAGCTTCTTATTAGAGTCCATTGCATTCTTTTTCTTAAGTGATATGTTTGTACCCAAAAAGTAGATAAATCATTTCAAATTGCATTGTAGCAAAGGAGACAATTAAAAAAATTACAAAATTTAAATTCAACTGATTATTGACAATGCATTTATCCCTAGAAGACTTTAAAATTGTAAAAATTGTAAAAATGCAATGTTTTGATTTTTAAATTCAATGTTAATGCCATTGCATTTTGAGTGGAGAGAAAAACATAATATTTGAATATGTTAATTGAAGAAAAATACAAGTAATGGACTCACTTGAATAGAATACACTTTAGTGGATGAATATTATAAATACCAATCTCACGCTTCAATGTTGGGTCAAGCATAAATCTCTAGAGGGGAGTGGGGAAGCTTCTTATTAGAGTCCATTGCATTTGCTTTTTCTTAAGTGATATGTTTGTACCCAAAAAGTAGATAAATCATTTCAAATTGCATTGTAGCAAAGGAGACAATTAAAAAAATTACAAAATTTAAATTCAACTGATTATTGACAATGCATTTATCCCTAGAAGACTTTAAAATTGTAAAAATTGTAAAAATGCAATGTTTTGATTTTTAAATTCAATGTTAATGCCATTGCATTTTGAGTGGAGAGAAAAACATAATATTTGAATATGTTAATTGAAGAAAAATACAAGTAATGGACTCACTTGAATAGAATACACTTTAGTGGATGAATATTATAAATACCAATCTCACGCTTCAATGTTGGGTCAAGCATAAATCTCTAGAGGGGAGTGGGGAAGCTTCTTATTAGAGTCCATTGCATTCGCTTTTTCTTAAGTGATATGTTTGTACCCAAAAAGTAGATAAATCATTTCAAATTGCATTGTAGCAAAGGAGACAATTAAAAAATTACAAAATTTAAATTCAACTGATTATTGACAATGCATTTATCCCTAGAAGACTTTAAAATTGTAAAAATTGTAAAAATGCAATGTTTTGATTTTTAAATTCAATGTTAATGCCATTGCATTTTGAGTGGAGAGAAAAACATAATATTTGAATATGTTAATTGAAGAAAAATACAAGTAATGGACTCACTTGAATAGAATACACTTTAGTGGATGAATATTATAAATACCAATCTCACGCTTCAATGTTGGGTCAAGCATAAATCTCTAGAGGGGAGTGGGGAAGCTTCTTATTAGAGTCCATTGCATTCGCTTTTTCTTAAGTGATATGTTTGTACCCAAAAAGTAGATAAATCATTTCAAATTGCATTGTAGCAAAGGAGACAATTAAAAAAATTACAAAATTTAAATTCAACTGATTATTGACAATGCATTTATCCTAGAAGACTTTAAAATTGTAAAAATTGTAAAAATGCAATGTTTTGATTTTTAAATTCAATGTTAATGCCATTGCATTTTGAGTGGAGAGAAAAACATAATATTTGAATATGTTAATTGAAGAAAAATACAAGTAATGGACTCACTTGAATAGAATACACTTTAGTGGATGAATATTATAAATACCAATCTCACGCTTCAATGTTGGGTCAAGCATAAATCTCTAGAGGGGAGTGGGGAAGCTTCTTATTAGAGTCCATTGCATTTGCTTTTTCTTAAGTGATATGTTTGTACCCAAAAAGTAGATAAATCATTTCAAATTGCATTGTAGCAAAGGAGACAATTAAAAAAATTACAAAATTTAAATTCAACTGATTATTGACAATGCATTTATCCCTAGAAGACTTTAAAATTGTAAAAATTGTAAAAATGCAATGTTTTGATTTTTAAATTCAATGTTAATGCCATTGCATTTTGAGTGGAGAGAAAAACATAATATTTGAATATGTTAATTGAAGAAAAATACAAGTAATGGACTCACTTGAATAGAATACACTTTAGTGGATGAATATTATAAATACCAATCTCACGCTTCAATGTTGGGTCAAGCATAAATCTCTAGAGGGGAGTGGGGAAGCTTCTTATTAGAGTCCATTGCATTCGCTTTTTCTTAAGTGATATGTTTGTACCCAAAAAGTAGATAAATCATTTCAAATTGCATTGTAGCAAAGGAGACAATTAAAAAAATTACAAAATTTAAATTCAACTGATTATTGACAATGCATTTATCCCTAGAAGACTTTAAAAATTGTAAAAATGCAATGTTTTGATTTTTAAATTCAATGTTAATGCCATTGCATTTTGAGTGGAGAAAAACATAATATTTGAATATGTTAATTGAAGAAAAATACAAGTAATGGACTCACTTGAATAGAATACACTTTAGTGGATGAATATTATAAATACCAATCTCACGCTTCAATGTTGGGTCAAGCATAAATCTCTAGAGGGGAGTGGGGAAGCTTCTTATTAGAGTCCATTGCATTTGCTTTTTCTTAAGTGATATGTTTGTACCCAAAAAGTAGATAAATCATTTCAAATTGCATTGTAGCAAAGGAGACAATTAAAAAATTACAAAATTTAAATTCAACTGATTATTGACAATGCATTTATCCCTAGAAGACTTTAAAATTGTAAAAATTGTAAAAATGCAATGTTTTGATTTTTAAATTCAATGTTAATGCCATTGCATTTTGAGTGGAGAGAAAAACATAATATTTGAATATGTTAATTGAAGAAAAATACAAGTAATGGACTCACTTGAATAGAATACACTTTAGTGGATGAATATTATAAATACCAATCTCACGCTTCAATGTTGGGTCAAGCATAAATCTCTAGAGGGGAGTGGGGAAGCTTCTTATTAGAGTCCATTGCATTCGCTTTTTCTTAAGTGATATGTTTGTACCCAAAAAGTAGATAAATCATTTCAAATTGCATTGTAGCAAAGGAGACAATTAAAAAAATTACAAAATTTAAATTCAACTGATTATTGACAATGCATTTATCCTTAGAAGACTTTAAAATTGTAAAAATTGTAAAATGCAATGTTTTGATTTTTAAATTCAATGTTAATGCCATTGCATTTTGAGTGGAGAGAAAAACATAATATTTGAATATGTTAATTGAAGAAAAATACAAGTAATGGACTCACTTGAATAGAATACACTTTAGTGGATGAATATTATAAATACCAATCTCACGCTTCAATGTTGGGTCAAGCATAAATCTCTAGAGGGGAGTGGGGAAGCTTCTTATTAGAGTCCATTGCATTCGCTTTTTCTTAAGTGATATGTTTGTACCCAAAAAGTAGATAAATCATTTCAAATTGCATTGTAGCAAAGGAGACAATTAAAAAATTACAAAATTTAAATTCAACTGATTATTGACAATGCATTTATCCCTAGAAGACTTTAAAATTGTAAAAATGCAATGTTTTGATTTTTAAATTCAATGTTAATGCCATTGCATTTTGAGTGGAGAGAAAAACATAATATTTGAATATGTTAATTGAAGAAAAATACAAGTAATGGACTCACTTGAATAGAATACACTTTAGTGGATGAATATTATAAATACCAATCTCACGCTTCAATGTTGGGTCAAGCATAAATCTCTAGAGGGGAGTGGGGAAGCTTCTTATTAGAGTCCATTGCATTCGCTTTTTCTTAAGTGATATGTTTGTACCCAAAAAGTAGATAAATCATTTCAAATTGCATTGTAGCAAAGGAGACAATTAAAAAAATTACAAAATTTAAATTCAACTGATTATTGACAATGCATTTATCCCTAGAAGACTTTAAAATTGTAAAAATGCAATGTTTTGATTTTTAAATTCATGTTAATGCCATTGCATTTTGAGTGGAGAGAAAAACTAATATTTGAATATGTTAATTGAAGAAAAATACAAGTAATGGACTCACTTGAATAGAATACACTTTAGTGGATGAATATTATAAATACCAATCTCACGCTTCAATGTTGGGTCAAGCATAAATCTCTAGAGGGGAGTGGGGAAGCTTCTTATTAGAGTCCATTGCATTCGCTTTTTCTTAAGTGATATGTTTGTACCCAAAAAGTAGATAAATCATTTCAAATTGCATTGTAGCAAAGAGACAATTAAAAAAATTACAAAATTTAAATTGAACTGATTATGACAATGCATAATCCTTGAAGAGTTTAAATTGTAAAAATTGTAAAAATGCAATGTTTTGATTTTTAAATTAATGTTAATGCCATTGCATTTTGAGTGGAGAGAAAAACATAATATTTGAATATGTTAATTGAAAGAAAAATACAAGTAATGGACTCACTTGAATAGAATACACTTTAGTGGATGAATATTATAAATACCAATCTCACGCTTCAATGTTGGGTCAAGCATAAATCTCTAGAGGGAGTGGGGAAGCTTCTTATTAGAGTCCATTGCATTCCTTTTTCTTAAGTGATATGTTTGTACCCAAAAGTAGATAAATCATTTCAAATTGCATTGTAGCAAAGAGACAATTAAAAAAATTACAAAATTTAAATTCAACTGATTATTGACAATGCATTTATCCCTAGAAGACTTTAAAATTGTAAAAATTGTAAAAATGCAATGTTTTGATTTTTAAATTCAATGTTAATGCCATTGCATTTTGAGTGGAGAGAAAAACATAATATTTGAATATGTTAATTGAAGAAAAATACAAGTAATGGACTCACTTGAATAGAATACACTTTAGTGGATGAATATTATAAATACCAATCTCACGCTTCAATGTTGGGTCAAGCATAAATCTCTAGAGGGGAGTGGGAAGCTTCTTATTAGAGTCCATTGCATTCGCTTTTTCTTAAGTGATATGTTTGTACCCAAAAAGTAGATAAATCATTTCAAATTGCATTGTAGCAAAGGAGACAATTAAAAAAATTACAAAATTTAAATTCAACTGATTATTGACAATGCATTTATCCCTAGAAGACTTTAAAATTGTAAAAATGCAATGTTTTGATTTTTAAATTCAATGTTAATGCCATTGCATTTTGAGTGGAGAGAAAAACATAATATTTGAATATGTTAATTGAAGAAAAATACAAGTAATGGACTCACTTGAATAGAATACACTTTAGTGGATGAATATTATAAATACCAATCTCACGCTTCAATGTTGGGTCAAGCATAAATCTCTAGAGGGGAGTGGGAAGCTTCTTATTAGAGTCCATTGCATTCGCTTTTTCTTAAGTGATATGTTTGTACCCAAAAAGTAGATAAATCATTTCAAATTGCATTGTAGCAAAGAAGACAATTAAAAAAATTACAAAATTTAAATTCAACTGATTATTGACAATGCATTTATCCCTAGAAGACTTTAAAATTGTAAAAATGCAATGTTTTGATTTTTAAATTCAATGTTAATGCCATTGCATTTTGAGTGGAGAGAAAAACCTAATATTTGAATATGTTAATTGAAGAAAAATACAAGTAATGGACTCACTTGAATAGAATACACTTTAGTGGATGAATATTATAAATACCAATCTCACGCTTCAATGTTGGGTCAAGCATAAATCTCTAGAGGGGAGTGGGGAAGCTTCTTATTAGAGTCCATTGCATTCGCTTTTTCTTAAGTGATATGTTTGTACCCAAAAAGTAGATAAATCATTTCAAATTGCATTGTAGCAAAGGAGACAATTAAAAAAATTACAAAATTTAAATTCAACTGATTATTGACAATGCATTTATCCCTAGAAGACTTTAAAATTGTAAAATTGTAAAAATGCAATGTTTTGATTTTTAAATTTCAATGTATATGCCATTGCATTTTTGAGTGGAGAGAAAAACCTAATATTTGAATATGTTAATTGAAGAAAAATACAAGTAATGGACTCACTTTGAATAGAAATACACTTTAGTGGATGAATATTATAAATACCAATCTCAGCTTTCAATTTGGGTCAAGCATAAAACTCTAGAGGGGAGTGGGGAAGCTTCTTAATAAGTCATTGCAATTTGCTTTTTCTTAAGTGATATGTTTGTACTCAAAAGTAGAATAAATCATTCAAATTGCATTGTAGCAAAGGAGACAATAAAAAAATTAACAAAATTTAAATTCAACTAATTATTGAAACATGCATTTATCCCTAGAGGTCTTTAAAATTTAAAAATCAAAGTTTTGATTTTTAAATTCAATGTTAATGTCATTGCATTTTGAGTGGAGAGAAAAACATAATATGAATATGTTAATTGAAGAAAATACAAGTAATGGACTCACTTGAATGAGAATATACTTTAGTAGATGAATATTATAAATACCAATCTCACGCTTCAATGTTGGGTCAAGATAAAAACTCTAGAGGGGAGTGGGGAAAAGCTTCTTATTAGAGTCCCATTTGGCATTCGCTTTTTCGTTAAGGGATATGTTTGTACCCAAAAAGTAGATAAATCATTTCAAATTGCATTATAGCAAAGGAGACAATTAAAAAATTAAAATTTAAATTCAACATATTTATTGACAATCATTTTATCCTAGAAGACTTTAAAATTGTAAAAAATGCAAAGTTTTGATTTTTAAATTCAATGTTAATTCCATTGCATTTTGAGTTGAGAGGAAAAACATAAATTTGAATATGTTAATTGAAGAAAAATACAAGTAATGGACTCACTTGAATAGATACAATTTAGTGATGAATATTATAAATACCAATCTCACGCTTCAATGTTGGGTCAAGCATAAATCTATAGAGGGGAGACGGAGAAGCTCTTATTAAGTCCATTGCATTCACTTTTTCTTTAGCAATATGTTTGTACCCAAAAAAGTAGATAAATCATTTCAAATTGCACTGTAGCAAAAAGAGACAATTAAAAAATTACAAAATTTAAATTCAACTATTATTGACAATGCATTATCCTTAGAAGACTTTAAAATTGTAAAATGCAATGTTTTGATTTTTAAATTCAATGTTAATGCCATTGCATTTTAGTGGAGGAGAAAAACATAATATTTGAATATGTTAATTGAAGAAAAATACAAGTAATGGACTCACTTGAATAGAATACACTTTGAGTGGATGAATATTATAAATACCAATCTCACGCTTCAATTTGGGTCAAGATAAATCTCTTAGAGGGGAGTTCGAGAAAGCTCTTATTAGAGTCCATTACATTCGCTTTTTTTAAGTGATATTTTGTACCCAAAAAGTACATAAATCATTTCAAATTTGCATTGTAGAAAGGAGACAATTAAAAAATTTACTAAATATCAAATTCAACTAATTATTGACAATGCATTTATCCCTAGAAGACTTTAAAATTGTAAAAATGCAATGTTTTGATTTTTAAATTCAATGTTAATGCCATTGCATTTTGAGTGGAGAGAAAAACCTAATATTTGAATATGTTAATTGAAGAAAAATACAAGTAATGGACTCACTTGAATAGAATACACTTTAGTGGATGAATATTATAAATACCAATCTCACGCTTCAATGTTGGTCAAGCATAAATCTCTAGAGGGGAGTGGGGAAGCTTCTTATTAGAGTCCATTGCATTCGCTTTTTCTTAAGTGATATGTTTGTACCCAAAAAGTAGATAAATCATTTCAAATTGCATTGTAGCAAAGAAGACAATTAAAAAAATTACAAAATTTAAATTCAACTGATTATTGACAATGCATTTATCCCTAGAAGACTTTAAAATTGTAAAAATGCAATGTTTTGATTTTTAAATTCAATGTTAATGCCATTGCATTTTGAGTGGAGAGAAAAACATAATATTTGAATATGTTAATGAGGAAAAATACAATAATATGGACTCTCTTGATATAAAATACATTTAGTAGGATGAATATTATAAAATACCAATCTGACGCTTCAATGTTGGGTCAAGCGATAAATCTCTAGAGGGGAGTGGGGAACTTCTTATTAGAGTCCATTGCATTCGCTTTTCTTTAGTGATATGTTTATACCAAAAAGTAGATAAATCATTTCAAATGCATTGTAGCAAAGGAGACAATTGAAAAAATTATAATATTTAAATTCAACTGATTATTGATAATTGCATTTACCTAGAAGTCTTTAATATTGTAAAAATGCAATGTTTTGATTTTTAAATTAATGTTAATGCCATTACATTTTGAGTGGAGAGAAAAAACCTAATATTTGAATATGTTAATTGAAGAAAAATACAAGTAATGGGACTACTTGAATAGAATACACTTTAGTGATGAATATTATAAATACCAATCTCACGCTTCATGTTGGGTCAAGATAAATCTCTAAAAGGGAGTGGGGAAGCTCTTATTAGAGTCCATGCATTCGCTTTTTCTTAAGTGATATGTTTACCAAAAAGTAGATAAATCATTTCAAATTTGCATTGTAGCAAAGAGACAATTTAAAAAAATTACAAAATTAAATTCAACTGATTATTGACAATGATTTATCCTAGAAGACTTTAAAATTTGTAAAATGCAATGTTTTGATTTTTACATTCAATGTAATGCCATTGCATTTGAGTAGAGAGAAAAACCTAATATTTGAATATGTTAATTGAGAAAAATACAATAATTGACTTCACTTGAATAGAATACACTTTAGTGGATGAATATTAAAATACCAATCGCACGCTTCAATGTTGGTCAAGCATAAATCTCTAGAGGGAGTGAGGAAAGCTTCTTATTAGAGTCCATGGCATTCGCTTTTCTTAGGTGATATGTTTGTACCCAAAAAGTAGATAAATCATTTCAAATTGCATTGTAGAAAGAGACAATTAAAAAAATTACAAAATTTCAAATTCAACTGATTATTGACAATGCATTATCCCTAGAAAGACTTTAAAATTGTAAAAATGCAATGTTTTGATTTTTAAAATTCAATGTTAAATGCCATTGCATTTTGAGGTGGAAGAGAAAAACCTAATATTTGAATATGTTAATTGAAGAAAAATACAAGTAATGGACTCACTTGAATAGAATACAATTTAGTGGATGAATATTATAAATACCAATCGTCACGCTTCAATGTTGGGTCAAGCATAAATCTCTAGAGGGAGTGGGGAAGCTTTCATTAGAGCCCATTGCATTCACTTTTCTTAAGTGATATGTTTGTACCCAAAAAGTAAATAAATCATTTCAAATTGCATTGTAGCAAAGGAGACAATTAAAAAAATTACAAAATTTAAATTTAACATATTATGGACAATGCATTTATCCCTAGAAGAGTTTAAAATTGTAAAATTAAAAATACAATGTTTTGATTTTTAAATTCAATGTTAATGTCATGCATTTTGAGTGGAGAGAAAACATAAAAATTTCAATATGCAGTTGAAGAAAATGCATGTAATGGACTCACCTGAATAGAATACAATTTAGTGATCAATATTCTAAATACCAATCTCCACGTTTCCAATGTTGGTTAAAGCATAAATTCTCTAGAGGGAGTGGGAAGCTTCTTATTAGAGCCCATTGCATTTTGCTCTTTGTTAGTGATATTGTTTGTACCCAAAAAGTAAGATAAATCATTTCAAATTGCATGATAGCCAAAGGAGACAATTAAAAAATTTCAAAATTTAAAATTTCAACTAAATTTATTAACAATGCATTTATCCCTAGAAAACTTTTGAAATTGTAAAAATTGTAAAAATGCAATGTATTGGATTTTTAAATTCAATGTTAATGTCGGTTGCATTTTGAGTAAAGAGAAAACCAAATCTTTGAATATGTTAATTGAGGAAAAATACCAGTAATGGACTCACTTTGAATAGAATACATTTTTAGGGATGAATATTATAAAATACCAATCTCACCTCAATGTTGGGTCAAGCATAAATCTCTAGAGGGAGTGGGGAAGCTTCTTATTAGAGCCCATTGCATTCAATTTTTCTTAAAATGATATGTTTGTACCGAAAAGTAGATAAATCATTTCAAATCTGTCATTGTAGCAAGGAAAACCATTCAGAATATTACAAAATTTAAATTCATCTGATTTATTGACAATTGCATTTTATCCTTAGAGTCCTTAAAATTGTAAAATAGCAATGTTTTGATTTTTAAATTCAATGTTAATGCCATTGCATTTGAGTGGGGGAGAAAAAACCTAATATTTTGAAATATGTGAATTGGAGAAACATACAAGTATGGTTACTCACCTTGAATAAATACACTTTACCATGGATGAATATTATAACATACCAATCTCACGGCTTTCGAATGTTGGGGTCAAGCATAAATCTCTAGAGGGGAGTGGGAAAGCTTTTATTAGAGTCCATGCATTTGCTTTTTCTTAAGTGATATGTTTGTAACCCAAAATGTAGGTAATCATTTCAAATTGCATTGTAGCAAAGAAGACAATTAAAAAATTACAAAATTTAAATTCAACTGATTATTGACAATGCATTTATCCCTAGAAGACTTTAAAATTGTAAAAATGCAATGTTTTGATTTTTAATTCAATGTTAATGCCATTGCATTTTGAGTGGAGAGAAAAACCTAATATTTGAATATGTTAATTGAAGAAAAATACAAGTAATGGACTCACTTGAATAGAATACAATTTAGTGGATGAATATTATAAATACCAATCTCACGCTTCAATGTTGGTCAAGCATAAATCTAGAGGGGAGTGGGGAAGCTTCTTATTAGAGTCCATTGCATTCGCTTTTTCTTAAGTGATATGTTTGTACCAAAAAGTAGATAAATCATTTCAAATTGCATTGTAGCAAAAAGACAATTAAAAAAATTACAAATTTAAATTCAACTGATTATTGACAATGCATTTATCCCTAGAAGACTTAAAAATTGTAAAAATGCAATGTTTTGATTTTTAAATTCAATGTTAATGCCATTGCATTTTGAGTGGAGAGAAAACCTAATATTTGAATATGTTAATTGAAGAAAAATACAAGTAATGGACTCACTTGAATAGAATAGAAATTTAGTGGATGAATATTATAAATACCAATCTCACGCTTCAATGTTGGGTCAAGCATAAATCTCTAGAGGGGAGTGGGGAAGCTTCTTATTAGAGTCCATTGCATTCGCTTTTCTTAAGTGATATGTTTGTACCCAAAAGTAGATAAATCATTTCAAATTGCATTGTAGCAAAGAAGACAATTAAAAAATTACAAATTTAAATTCAACTGATTATTGACAATGCATTTATCCCTAGAAGACTTTAAAATTGTAAAAATATAATGTTTTGATTTTTAAATTCAATGTTAATGCCATTGCATTTTGAGTGGAGAGAAAAACCTAATATTTGAATATGTTAATTGAAGAAAAATACAAGTAATGGACTCACTTGAATAGAATACAATTTAGTGGATGAATATTATAAATACCAATCTCACGCTTCAATGTTGGGTTCAAGCATAAATCTCTAGAGGGGAGTAGGAGCTTCTTTATTGGAGTCCATTGCATTCGACTTTTTCTTAAAGTGATATGTTTGTACCAAAAAGTAGATAAATCATTTCAAATTGCATTGTAACAAAGGAAGACAATTAAAAAATTAAAAAATTTCAAATCAACTGATTATTGACAATGCATTATCCTTAGAAGACTTTAAAATTGTAAAATGCAATGTTTTGATTTTTAAATTCAATGTTAATGCCATTGCATTTTGAGTGGAGAGAAAAACCTAATATTTGAATATGTTAATTGAAGAAAAATACAAGTAATGGACTCACTTGATAGAATACACTTTAGTGGGATGAATATTATAAATACCAATCTCATGCTTCAATGTGGTCAAGCATAAATCTCTAGAGGGAGTGGGGAAGCTTCTTATTAGAGTCCATTGCATTTCGCTTTTCTTAAGTGATATGCTTTGTACTGCAAAAAGTAAGATAATCATTTCAAATTGAATTGTAGCAAAGAGACAATTAAAAAAATTACAAAATTTAAATTAACTGATTATTGACAATGCATTTATCCCTAAAAGTCTTTAAAATTTGTAAAAATGCAATGTTTTGATTTTTAAATTCAATTTAATGCCATTGAATTTTGAGTGGAGAGAAAAACCTAATATTTGAAATATGTTAATGAAGAAAAATACAAGTTAATGGATCACTTGAATAGAATACATTTAGTGGATGAATATTATAAATACCAATCTCACACTTCAATGTTGGGTCAAGTATAAATCTCTAGAGGGGAGTGGGGGAAGCTTCTTATAGAGTCATTGCATTTGCCTTTTTCTTAGTGATATGTTTGTACCCAAAAGTAGAGTAAATCATTTAAATGCATTGTAGCAAGGAAACCAATATAAAAATATTACAAAATTTAAATTCAATCTGATTATTGACAATGCATTTATCCCTGAAGAGTTTAAAATTGTAAAAATTGTAAAAATGCAATGTTTTGATTTTTAAATTCAATGTTAATGCCATTGCATTTTGAGTGGAGAGAAAACCTAATATTTGAATATGTTAATTGAAGAAAAATACAAGTAATGGACTCACTTGAATAGAATACAATTTAGTGGATGAATATATAAAATACAATCTCACGCTTAAATGTTGGGTCAATAAGCATAAAATCTCTAAGGGGAGTGGGGAAGCTTCTTATTAGAGTCCATTGCATTTTTTTTTCTTAAGTGATATGTTTGTACCCAAAAAGTAGATAAATCATTTCAAATTGCATTGTAGCAAAGGAGACAATTAAAAATTACAAAATTTAAATTCAACTGATTATTGACAATGCATTTATCCCTATAGACTTTAAAATGTAAAAATTGTAAAAATGCAATGTTTTGATTTTTAATTCAATGTTAATGCCATTGCATTTTGAGTGGAGAGAAAAACCTAATATTTGAATATGTGAATTTGAAAGAAACATACAAATAATGGGACTCACTTAGAATGAAATACACTTTAATGGATGAATATTATAAATACCCAATCTCACGCTTCAATGTTGGTCAAAGCATTAAATCTCCAGAGGGAGTGGGATAGCTTTTTATTAGAGTCCATTGCATTTGCTTTTTTTCTTAAGTGATATGTTTGTTACCCAAATGTAGAATAAATACTATTTCGAATTGCATTGTAGCAAAGGAAATCAATTAAAAAAATTACAAAATGAATTTCAATTGATTTAGTGGACGAATTGCAATTTAATCACGTAGAAGTCGTTAAAAATTCGTAAAATGCAATGTTTGATTTTGAAATTTGAATGTTAAGGGCCATTGCATTTTTGGTGGAGAGAAAACATATAATATTGAATTATGTTAATTGAAGAAAAATACAAGTTAATGGACTCCACTTGATCATAATACAATTTTGTGGATGAATATTTCAAATACCAATCTCACGTTTCAATGTTGGGCCAAAGCATAAATCTCTTAGGAGGGGAGTGGGGAAGCTTCTTATTAGAGTCCATTGCATTCGCTTTTTCTTAAGTGATATGTTTGTACCCAAAAAGTAGATAAATCATTTCAAATTGCATTGTAGCAAAGGAGACAATTAAAAAATTACAAAATTTAAATTCAACTGATTATTGACAATGCATTTATCCCTAGAAGACTTTAAAATTGTAAAATTATAAATGCAATGTTTGATTTTTAAATTCAATGTTAATGCCATTGCATTTTGAGTGGAGAGAAAAACCTAAATTTGAATATGTTAATGAAGAAAAATACAAGTAATGGACTCACTTGAATAGAATACAATTTAGTGGATGAATATTATAAATACCAATCTCACGCTTCAATGTTGGGTCAAGCATAAATCTCTAGAGGGAGTGGGGAAGCTTCTTATTAGAGTCCATTGCATTCACTTTTTCTTAAGTGATATGTTTGTACCAAAAAGTAGATAAATCATTTCAAATTGCATTGTAGCAAAGAAGACAATTAAAAAAATTACAAAATTTAAATTCAACTGATTATTGACAATGCATTTATCCCTAGAAGACTTTAAAATTGTAAAAATGCAATGTTTTGATTTTTAAATTCAATGTTAATGCCATTGCATTTTGAGTGGAGAGAAAAACCTAATATTTGAATATGTTAATTGAAGAAAAATACAAGTAATGGACTCACTTGAATAGAATACAATTTAGTGGATGAATATTATAAATACCAATCTCACGCTTCAATGTTGGGTCAAGCATAAATCTCTAGAGGGGAGTGGGGAAGCTTTTATTAGAGTCCATTGCATTCGCTTTTTTTAAGTGATATGTTTGTACCCAAAAAGTAGATAAATCATTTCAAATTGCATTGTAGCAAAAGAAGACAATTAAAAAAATTACAAAATTTAAATTCAACTGATTATTGACAATGCATTTATCCCTAAAAACTTAAAAATTGTAAAAATGCAATGTTTTGATTTTTAAATTCAATGTTAATGCCATTGCATTTTGAGTGGAGAGAAAAACCTAATATTTGAATATGTTAATTGAAGAAAATACAAGTAATGGACTCACTTGAATAGAATACACTTTAGTGGATGAATATTATAAATACCAATCTCACGCTTCAATGTTGGGTCAAGCATAAATCTCTAGAGGGAGTGGGGAAGCTTCTTATTAGAGTCCATTGCATTCGCTTTTTTTAAGTGATATGTTTGTACCCAAAAAGTAGATAAATCATTTCAAATTGCATTGTAGCAAGGAAGACAATTAAAAAAATTACAAATTTAAATTCAACTGATTATTGACAATGCATTTATCCCTAAAGACTTTAAATTGTAAAAATAATAATGTTTTGATTTTTAATTCAATGTTAATGCCATTGCATTTTGAGTGGAGAGAAAAACATAATATTTGAATATGTTAATTGAAGAAAAATACAAGTAATGGACTCACTTGAATAGAATACAATTTAGTGGATGAATATTATAAATACCAATCTCACGCTTCAATGTTGGGTCAAGCATAAATCTCTAGAGGGGAGTGGGGAAGCTTCTTATTAGAGTCCATTGCATTCGCTTTTTCTTAAGTGATATGTTTGTACCCAAAAAGTAGATAAATCATTTCAAATTGCATTGTAGCAAAGGAGACAATAAAAAATTTACAAAATTTAAATTCAACTGATTATTGACAATGCATTTATCCTATAAGACTTTAATTGTAAAAATTGTAAAAATGCAATGTTTTGATTTTTAAATTCAATGTTAATGCATTGCATTTTGAGTGGAGAGAAAAACTAATATTTGAATATGTTAATTGAAGAAAAATACAAGTAATGGACTCACTTGAATAGAATACACTTTAGTGGATGAATATTATAAATACCAATCTCACGCTTCAATGTTGGGTCAAGCATAAAATCTCTAAAGGGAGTGGGGAAGCTTCTTATTAGAGTCCATTGCATTCGCTTTTTCTAAGTGATATGTTTGTACCCAAAAAGTAGATAAATCATTTCAAAANAAGTGATAAATCATTTCAAATTGCATTGTAGCAAAGAAGACAATTAAAAAATTACAAAATTTAAATTCAACTGATTATTGACAATGCATTTATCCCTAGAAGTCTTTAAAATTGTAAAAATGCAATGTTTTGATTTTTAAATTCAATGTTAATGCCATTGCATTTTGAGTGGAAGAAAACCTAATATTGAATATGTTAATTGAAGAAAAATACAAGTAATGGACTCACTTGAATAGAATACAATTTAGTGGATGAATATTATAAATACCAATCTCACGCTTCAATGTGGGTCAAGCATAAATCTCTAGGGAGGAGTGGGGAAGCTTCTTATTAGAGTCCATTGCATTCGCTTTTTCTTAAGTGATATGTTTGTACCCAAAAAGTAGATAAATCATTTCAAATTGCATTGTAACAAAAAGACAATTAAAAAAATTACAAATTTAAATTCAATTGATTATTGACAATGCATTTATCCCTAGAAGTCTTTAAAATTGTAAAAATGCAATGTTTGATTTTAAATTCAATGTTAATGCCATTGCATTTTGAGTGGAGAGAAAAACCTAATATTGAATATGTTAATTGAAGAAAAATACAAGTAATGGACTCACTTGAATAGAATACAATTTAGTGGATGAATATTATAAATACCAATCTCACGCTTCAATGTTGGGTCAAGTATAAATCTCTAGGGAGGAGTGGGGAAGCTCTTATTAGAGTCCATTGCATTCGCTTTTCTTAAGTGATATGTTTGTACCAAAAAAGTAGATAAATCATTTCAAATTGCATTGTAGCAAAGAAGACAATTAAAAAAATTACAAAATTTCAAATTCAACTGATTATTGACAATGCATTTATCCCTAAAAGACTTTAAAATTGTAAAAATGCAATGTTTTGATTTTTAAATTCAATGTTAATGCCATTGCATTTTGAGTGGAGAGAAAAACCTAATATTTGAATATGTTAATTGAAGAAAAATACAAGTAATGGACTCACTTGAATAAAATACAATTTAGTGGATGAATATTATAAATACCAATCTCACGCTTCAATGTTGGGTCAAGCATAAATCTCTAGAGGGGAGTGGGGAAGCTTTTTATTAGAGTCCATTGCATTTGTTTTTTCTTAAGTGATATGTTTGTACCCAAAAAGTAAATAAATCATTTCAAATTGCATTGTAGCAAAGGAGACAATTAAAAAATTACAAATTTAAATTCAACTGATTATTGACAATGCATTTATCCCTAGAAGACTTTAAAATTGTAAAAATGTACAATGTTTTTTGATTTTTAAATTCAATGTTAATGCCATTGCATTTGAGTGGAGAGAAAAACATAAATTTTTGAATATGTTAATTGAAGAAAAATACAAGTAATGGACTCACGTAAATAGAATACAATTTAGTGGATAAGTATTATAAATGCCAATCTCATGCTTCAATGTTAGGTCAAGCATAAATCTCTAGAGGGAGTGGGGAAGCTTCTTATTAGAGTCCATTGCATTCGTTTTTTCTTAAGTGATATGTTTGTACCCAAAAAGTAGATAAATCATTTCAAATTGCATTGTAGCAAAGAAGACAATTAAAAAAATTACAAAATTTAAATTCAAATGATTAGTTGACAATGCATTTATCCCTAGAAGTCTTTAAAATTGTAAAAATGCAATGTTTTTTTGATTTTTTAATTCAATGTTAATGCCATTGCATTTTGAGTGGAGAGAAAAACCTAATATTTGAATATGTTAATTGAAGAAAAATACAAGTAATGGACTCACTTGAATAGAATACAATTTAGTGGATGAATATTATAAATACCAATCTCACGCTTCAATGTTGGGTCAAGCATAAATCTCTAGAGGGGAGTGGGAAGCTTCTTATTAGAGTCCATTGCATTCGCTTTTTCTTAAGTGATATGTTTGTACCCAAAAAGTAGATAAATCATTTCAAATTGCATTGTAGCAAAGGAGACAATTAAAAAAATTACAAAATTTAAATTCAACTGATTATTGACAATGCATTTATCCCTAGAAGACTTTAAGATTGTAAAATTGTAAAAATGCAATGTTTTGATTTTTAAATTCAATGTTAATGCCATTGCATTTTGAGTGGAGAGAAAAACATAATATTTGAATATGTTAATTGAAGAAAATACAAGTAATGGACTCACTTGAATAGAATACACTTTAGTGGATGAATATTATAAATACCAATCTCACGCTTCAATGTTGGGTCAAGCATAAATCTCTAGAGGGGAGTGGGGAAGCTTCTTATTAGAGTCCATTGCATTCGCTTTTTCTTAAGTGATATGTTTGTACCCAAAAAGTAGATAAATCATTTCAAATTGCATTGTAGCAAAGGAGACAATTAAAAAAATTACAAAATTTAAATTCAACTGATTATTGACAATGCATTTATCCCTAGAAGACTTTAAAATTGTAAAAATGCAATGTTTTGATTTTTAAATTCAATGTTAATGCCATTGCATTTTGAGTGGAGAGAAAAACCTAATATTTGAATATGTTAATTGAAGAAAAATACAAGTAATGGACTCACTTGAATAGAATACACTTTAGTGGATGAATATTATAAATACCAATCTCACGCTTCAATGTTGGGTCAAGCATAAATCTCTAGAGGGGAGTGGGGAAGCTTCTTATTAGAGTCCATTGCATTCGCTTTTTCTTAAGTGATATGTTTGTACCCAAAAAGTAGATAAATCATTTCAAATTGCATTGTAGCAAAGAGACAATTAAAAAAATTACAAAATTTAAATTCAACTGATTATTGACAATGCATTTATCCCTAGAAGACTTTAAAATTGTAAAAATGCAATGTTTTGATTTTTAAATTCAATGTTAATGCCATTGCATTTTGAGTGGAGAGAAAAACATAATATTTGAATATGTTAATTGAAGAAAAATACAAGTAATGGACTCACTTGAATAGAATACACTTTAGTGGATGAATATTATAAATACCAATCTCACGCTTCAATGTTGGGTCAAGCATAAATCTCTAGAGGGGAGTGGGGAAGCTTCTTATTAGAGTCCATTGCATTCATTTTTCTTAAGTGATATGTTTGTACCCAAAAAGTAGATAAATCATTTCAAATTGCATTGTAGCAAAGGAGACAATTAAAAAAATTACAAAATTTAAATTCAACTGATTATTGACAATGCATTTATCCCTAGAAGAGTTTAAAATTTAAAATTGTAAAAATGCAATGTTTTGATTTTTAAATTCAATGTTAATGCCATTGCATTTTGAGTGGAGAGAAAAACATAATATTTGAATATGTTAATTGAAGAAAAATACAAGTAATGGACTCACTTGAATAGAATACAATTTAGTGGATGAATATTATAAATACCAATCTCACGCTTCAATGTTGGGTCAAGCATAAATCTCTAGAGGGGAGTGGGGAAGCTTCTTATTAGAGTCCATTGCATTCGCTTTTTCTTAAGTGATATGTTTGTACCCAAAAAGTAGATAAATCATTTCAAATTGCATTGTAGCAAAGAAGACAATTAAAAAAATTACAAAATTTAAATTCAACTGATTATTGACAATGCATTTATCCCTAGAAGACTTTAAAATTGTAAAAATTGTAAAATGCAATGTTTGATTTTTAAATTCAATGTTAATGCCATTGCATTTTGAGTGGAGAGAAAAACCTAATATTTGAATATGTTAATTGAAGAAAAATACAAGTAATGGACTCACTTGAATAGAATACAATTTAGTGGATGAATATTATAAATACCAATCTCACGCTTCAATTGGGTCAAGCATAAATCTCTAGAGGGAGTGGGGAAGCTTCTTATTAGAGTCCATTGCATTCGCTTTTTCTTAAGTGATATGTTTGTACCAAAAAGTAGATAAATCATTTCAAATTGCATTGTAGCAAAGGAGACAATTAAAAAAATTACAAAATTTAAATTCAACTGATTATTGACAATGCATTTATCCCTAGAAGTCTTTAAAATTGTNTTTCACACTTTAATGTTCTATCAAGAATAAACCTCTTGAAGGGAGTGAGGAAGCTACTTATTAGAGTCCATTGCATTCACTTTTTCTTAACTGATATGTTTGTACCCAAAAATTAGATAAATCATTTCAATTTGCATTGTAGCAAAGAGACAATTAAAAAAATTCAAAAATTAAATTCAACTATTTATTGACATTGCATTTATCCCTAGAAGACTTTAAAATTGTAAAAATGCAATGTTTTGATTTTTGAATTCAATGTCAATGCCATTGCATTTTGAGTGGAGAGAAAAACATAATATTTGAATATGTTAATTGAAGAAAAATACAAGTAATGGACTCACTTGAATAGAATACACTTTAGTGGATGAATATTATAAATAACAATCCACGCTTCAATTTTGGGTCATGCATAAATCTCTAGAGGGGAGTGGGGAAGCTTCCTATTAGAGTCCATTGCATTCATTTTTCTCTAAGTGAAATGTTTGTACCCAAAAATTGTGTAAATCATTTCAAATTGCATTGTAGCAAAGGAGACAATTAAAAAATTACAAAATTTAAATTCAACTGATTATTGACAATGCATTTATCCCTAGAAGACTTTAAAATGGTAAAAAATTGTAAAAATGCAATGTTTTATTTTTAAATTCAATGTTAATGCCATTGCATTTTGAGTGGAGTGAAAACATAAAATTTGAATATGTTAATTAAAGAAAAATACAAGTAATGGACTCACTTGAATATAATACACTTTAGTGTATGAATATTATAAATACCAATCTCACGCTTAAATGTTGGGTCAAGCATAAATCTCTAGAGGGGAGTGGGGAAGCTTCTTATTAGAGTCCATTGTATTTGCTTTTTCTTAAGTGATATGTTTGTACCCAAAAAGTAGATAAATCATTTTAAATTGCATTGTAGTAAAGGAGACAATTAAAAAAAATTATAAAATTTAAATTCAACTGATTATTGACAATTGCATTTATCCTAGAAGACTTTAAAATTGTAAAAATTGTAAAAATGCAATGTTTTGATTTTTGAATTCAATGTCAATGCCATTCATATTTTGAGTGGAGACAAAACATAATATTTGAATATGTTAATTGAAGAAAAATACAAGTAATGGACTCACTTGAATAGAATACACTTTAGTGGATGAATATTATAAATAACAATCTCACGCTTCAATTTGGGTCAAGCATAAATCTCTAGAGGGGAGTGGGGAAGCTTCTTATTAGAGTCCATTGCATTCGTTTTCCTTAAGTGATATGTTTGTACCCAAAAATTAGATAAATCATTTCAAATTGCATTGTAGCAAGGAGACAATTAAAAAAATTACAAAATTTAAATTCAACTGATTATTGACAATGCATTTATCCCTAGAAGACTTTAAAATTGTAAAAATTGTAAAAATGCAATGTTTTGATTTTAAATTCAATGTTAATGCCATTGCATTTTGAGTGGAGAGAAAAACATAATATTTGAATATGTTAATTAAAGAAAAATACAAGTAATGGACTCACTTGAATATAATACACTTTAGTGTATGAATATTATAAATACCAATCTCACGCTTAAATGTTGGGTCAAGCATAAATCTCTAAAGGGGAGTGGGAAGTTCTTATTAGAGTCCATTGTATTTGCTTTTTCTTAAGTGATATGTTTGTACCCAAAAGTAGATAAATCATTTTAAATTGCATTGTAGCAAAGAGACAATTAAAAAAATTACAAAATTTAAATTCAACTGATTATTGACATTGCATTTATCCTAGAAGACTTTAAAAATTGTAAAAATTGAAAAATGCAATGTTTTGATTTTTAAATTCAATGTTAATGCCATTGCATATTTTGAGTGGAGAAAAAACATATTTGGATATGTTAATTGAAGAAAAATACAAGTAATGGACTCACTTGAATAGAATACACTTTAGTGGATGAATATTATACAACAAATCCACGCTTCAATTTTGGGTCAAGCATAAATCTCTAGAGGGGAGTGGGGAAGCTTCCTATTAGAGTCCATTGCATTCACTTTTTCTTAAGTGATATGTTTGTACCCAAAAAGTAGATAAATCATTTCAAATTGCATTGTAGCAAAGGAGACAATTAAAAAATTACAAAATTTAAATTCAACTGATTATTGACAATGCATTTATCCCTAGAAGACTTTAAAATGTAAAAATTGTAAAAATGCAATGTTTTGATTTTTAAATTCAATGTTAATGCCATTGCATTTTGAGTGGAGAAAAAACATAATATTTGAATATGTTAATTAAAGAAAAATACAAGTAATGGACTCACTTGAATATAATACACTTTAGTGTATGAATATTATAAATACCAATCGCACGCTTAAATGTTGGGTCAAGCATAAATCTCTAGAGGGAGTGGGGAAGCTTCTTATTAGAGTCCATTGTATTGTTTTTTCTTAAGTGATATGTTTGTACCCAAAAAAGTAGATAAATCATTTCAAATTGCATTGTAGTAAAGGAGACAATTAAAAAAATTATAAAATTTTAAATTCAACTGATTATTGACATTGCATTTATCCCTAGAAGACTTTAAAAATGTAAAAATTGTAAAAATGCAATGTTTTGATTTTTGAATTCAATGTCAATGCCATCACATTTTGAGTGGAGACAAAAACATAATATTTGGATATGTTAATTGAAGAAAAATTCAAGTAATGGACTCACTCGAATATAATACACTTTAGTGGTTGAATATTATAAATACCAATCTCACACTTCAATTTTGGGTCAGGCATAAACCTCTAGAGGGGAGTGAGGAAGCTTCTAATTAGAGTCCATTGCATTCGCTTTTCTTAAGCAATATGTTTGTACCCAAAAATTAGATAAATCATTTCTAATTGCATTATAGCAAAGGAGACAATTAAAAAATTATAGAATTTAAATTCAATTGATTATTACAATCCATTATCCCTATAAGACTTTAAAAGTGTAAAAATGCAATGTTTTGATTTTTAAATCAATGTTAATGCCATTGCATTTTAAGTGGAGGGAAAAACATAATATTTGAATATGTTAATTAAAGAGAAATACATGTAATGGACTCATTTGAATAAGATAGACTTTAGAGGATGAATATTATAAATACCAATCACACGCCTAAATGTTGGGTCAAGCATAAATCACTTGAGGGGTATGGGGAAGCTTCTTATTAGAGTCCATTGTATCCGTTTTTCTTAAGTGATATGTTTGTACCCAAAAGTAGATAAGTCATATTCAATTGCATTGTAGTAAAGGAGACAATTAAAAAATTTTAAAATTTAAATTCAATAATTATTGCCATTGCATTTATCCCTTGAAGACTTTAAAAATATAAAATTGTAAAATGCAATGTTTTGATTTTGAATTCAATGTCAATGTCATCACATTTGAGTGGAGACAAAAACATAATATTTGGATATGTTAATTGAAGAAAAATTCAAGTAATGGACTCACTCGAATATAATACACTTTAGTGGTTGAATATTATAAATACCAATCTCACGCTTTAATTTTGGGTCAGGCATAAACCTCTAGAGGGAGTGAGGAAACTTCTAATTAGAGTCCATTGCATTCGCTTTTCCTAAGCGATATTTTTGCACCTAAAAATTAGATAAATCATTTCTATTGCATTATAGCAAAGGGGACAATTAAAAAAATTACAAAATTTAAATCAACTTATTATTAACAATCCATTTATCCCTAGAAGACTTTAAAAATGTAAAATGCAATGTTTTGATTTTTAAATTCAATGTTATTGCCATTTCATTTTTAGTGGAGGGAAAAACCTAATATGTGAATATGTTAATTGAAGAAAAATTCAAGTAATGGCCACACTTGAATATAATACCTTTAGTGTCTGATATTATAAATACCAATCGCACGCTTAAACGTTAGGTCAAGTATAAAATCTATAGAGGGAGTGGGAAGCTTCTTATTAGAGTCCATTGTATCGTTTTTCTTAATGATATGTTTGTACCCAAAAAGTAGAGAAATCATTTCAAATTGTATTGTAGTAAAGGAGACAATTAAAAAAATTATAAAATTTAAATTCAACTAATTATTGACATTGCACTTATCCCTAGAAGACTTTAAAATTGTAAAAATTGTAAAAATGCAATGTTTTGATTTTTTCAATTCAATGTCACTGCCATTGCATTTTGAGTGGAGACAAAACATAATATTTGGATATGTTAATTGAAGAAAAATTCAAGTAATGGACTCACTTGTATAGAATACACTTTAGTGGTTGAATATTATAAATACCAATCTCACACTTTAATCTTGGGTCAAGCATAAACCTCTAGAAGGGAGTGAGGAAGCTTCTAATTAGAGTCCATTGCATTCGCTTTTTCCTAAGTGATATGTTTGTACCCAAAAATTAGATAAATCATTTCTAATTGCATTGTAGCAAAGGAGACAATTAAAAAAATTACAGAATTTAAATTCAACTGATTATTGATAATCCATTTATCTCTAAAAGACTTTAAAGTGTACAAATGCAATGTTTTGATTTTTAAATTCAATGTTAATGTCATTACATTTTGAGTGGTGGGAAAAACCTCATATTTGAATATGTTAATTGAAAAAATACAAGTAATGGACTCACTTCAAATAGATAGACTTTAGTGGATGAATATTATAAATACCAATCTCACGCTTAAAGTTGGGTCAAGCATAAATCTCTAAAGGGAGTACAGAGGCTTCTATTAAGAGCCATTGCAATTCGCTTTTTCTTAAATTGATGTGTTTGTACCCAAAAAATAGATAAATCATTTCAAATTGCATTGTAGTAAGGGAGACAATTAAAAAATTACAAAATTCAAATTCAACTGATTATTGACATGTATTTATTCTTAGAAGACTTTAAATTGTAAAAATGCAATGTTTGATTTTTAAATTCAATGTTAATGCCATTCCATTTTGAGTGGAGAAAAAACATATTATTTGATATGTTAATTGAAGAAAAATACAAGTAATGGACTCACTTGAATATAATACACTTTAGGTATATGAATATTATAAATACTAATCTCACACTTCAATGTTGGGTCAAGCATAACCTCTAGAAGGGAGTGAAGAAGCTTTCTAATTAGAGTCCATTGCATTTATTTTTTTCTAAGTGATTTGGTTTGGTACCCAAAATTAAATAAATCATTTCAATTGCTTTATAGCAAAAGACTTACAATTAAAAAATTACAAAATTTAAATTCAACTGTTATTGACAATCACATTTATTCCCTAGACGACTTTAAAGTTGTAAAATGCCAATGTTTTGAATTGGTAATCAATTGTTAATGCCATTGCATTTTTAAGTGGACGGGAAAAACCAAAATATTTTGAATATGTTAATTGAAGAAAAATACAAGTAATGGACACCATTTGAATAGGATAGACTTTAGTGGATGAATATTATAAATACCAATCTCACGCCTCAATGTTGGGTCCAAGCAAAATTCCTTAAATGGGAGCGGGGACTTCTTATTAGAGGTCCATTACATTAGCCTTTTTCTTAAGTGATGTGTTTGTATCACAAAAAGTAGGATAATCTTTTCAAATTGCATTGTAGCAAGGAGACAATTAAAAAAATTACAAAATTTAAATTCACCTGATTATTGACAATGCATTTATCCTAAAAGACTTCAAATTTGTAAACATTGTAGAAGAGCAACGTTTAGATTTTTACCTTCTATATTAATGCCATGCATTTTGAGTGGGAGAGAAAAACATTATATTGAATATGTTAATTGAAGAAAAATATAGTAATGGACTCACTTGTATAGAATACACTTTAGGGGATGAATATTATAAATACCAATCTCACGCTCAATGTTGGGTCAAGCATAAACCTCTAAAGGGGAGTGAGGAAGCATCTTGTTATAATCCATTGCATTCGCTTTTTCTTAAGTGATATGTTTATACCCAAAAATTAGACAAAATCATTTTCAAATTTGCATTGTAATAAAGGAGACAATTAAAAAAATTACAAATTTAAATTCAACTAATTATTAACTATATATTTATCCCTAGAAGACTTCAAATTTGTAAAAATTTGTAGAAATGCAATGTTTTGATTTTACATTTTATATTAATGCCATTGCATTTTGAGTAGAGAGAAAAACATAACATTTGAATATGTTAATTGAAGAAAAATATAAGTAATGGACTCACTTGAATAGAATACATTTTAGTAGGATGAATATTATAAATAACAATCTCACGCTTCAATGTTGGGTCAAGCATAAACCTCTAGAGGGGAGTGGGAAGCTTCTTATTAGAGTCCATTGCATTCGCTTTTTCTTAGGTGATATGTTTGTACCCAGAAAGTAGATAAATCGTTTCAAATTAGCATTGTAGCAAAGGAGACAATTAAAAAAATTACAAAATTTAAAATTCAACAATTATTGACAATGCATTTAACCTAGAAGACTTTAAAACTGTAAAAATTTGAAAATGCAATGTTTTGATTTTAAATTCAATGTAATGCCATTGATTTATGTGTGGAGAGAAAAACATAATTTTTGGAAATGTTATTGAAGAAAAATACAAGTAATGGACTCCTTGAATAGAATACACTTTAGAGGATGAATATTTTAAATACCAATCTCACGCTTCAATGTTGGGTCAAGCATAAATCTCTAGAAGGAGTGGGGAAGCTTCTTATTAGAGTCCATTGCATTTGCTTTTTCTTAAGTGATATGTTTGTACCCAAAAGTAGATAAATCATTTCAAATTGCATTGTAGCAAAGGAGACAATTAAAAAAATTACAAAATTTAAATTCAACTGATTATTGACAATGCATTTATCCTAGAAGACTTTAAAATTGTAAAAATTGTAAAAATGCAATGTTTTGATTTTAAATTAATGTTAATGCCATTGCATTTTGAGTGGAGAGAAAAACATAATATTTGAATATGTTAATTGAAGAAAAATACAAGTAATGGACTCACTTGAATGAATACACTTTAGTGGATGAATATTATAAATAGCAATCTCACGCTTCAATTTGGGTCAAGCATAAATCTCTAGAGGGGAGTGGGGAAGCTTCTTATTAGAGTCCATTGCATTCGCTTTTTCTTAGTGATATGTTTGTACCAAAAAGTAGATAAATCATTTAAATTGCATTGTAGCAAGAGGATAATTAAAAAAATTACAAAATTTAAATTCAACAGATTATTGACATGCATTTATCCCCATAAAAGACTTTAAAATTGTAAAAATGCAATGTTTTGACTTTAAATTCCCATGTTAATGCCATTGCATTTTGAGTGGAGAGAAAAACATAATATTTGGATATGTTAATTGAAGAAAAATACAAGTAATGGACTATTTGAGTAGAATACACTTTAATGGGATGAATATTATAATACCAATCTCACGCCTGAATGTTGGGTCAAGCATAAACCTCTATAGGGGAAGTGAGGAAACTTCTTATTAAAGTCCTTTCATTTGCTTTTTCTTAAGTGATATGTTTGTACCCAAAAAGTAGATAAATCATTTCAAATTGCATTGTAGTAAAGAGGCAATTAAAAAAATTAAGAATTGAAATTCAACTGGATTATTGACAATGCATTTATCCCTAGAAGACTTTAAATTTGTAAAAATTGTAGAAATGCAATGTTTGATTTTTAAATTCAATGTTAATGCCATTGCATTTTGAGTGGAGTGACAAATATATTAATTGGAAATGTTAATTGAAGAAAAATACAAGTAATGGACTCATTTGAATAGAATCCCACTCTAGTGCGATCAATATTATAAATACCAATCTCACAGTTTCGAATGTTCGGTGAAAGCATAACCTCTAGAGGGGAGTGGGGAAGCTTCTTATAGATTCCATGCCATTCGCTTTTTCTTAAGGTGATATGTATTGTGCCCCAAAAAAGTAGATAAATCACTTCAAATTGGCATTGTAGCAAGGGAGATAATTAAAAAAATTACAAAATTAAATTCAACTGATTATTTGACAAGCATTTATCCCTAGAAGACTTTAAATTTGTAAAAATGTAGAAATACAATGTTTTGATTTTTACATTCTATGTTAATGCCATTGCATTTTGAGTTGGAGAGGAAAAACATAATTTTGAATATGTGTAAGTGAAGAGGAAGTATAAAGTAATGGCTCACTTGAATAGAATACACTTTAGGGATGAATATTATAAATAGCAATCCCACGCTTCAATTTTGGGTCAAGCATAAATCTCTAGAGGGGAGTGGGAAGCTTATTATAGTCCATTGCATTTGCTTTTTCTTAAGTGATATGTTTGTACCCAAAAGTAGATAAATCATTTCAAATTGCATTGTAGCAAAGGAGACAATTAAAAAAATTACAAAATTTAAATTCAATGATTATTGACAATGCATTTATCCCTAGAAGACTTAAAATTTGTAAAATTGTAAAAATGCAATGTTTTGATTTTTAAATTCAATGTTAATGCCATTGCATTTTAGTGGAGAAAAAAACATAATATTTGAATATGTTAATTGAAGAAAAATACAAGTAATGGACTCACTTGAATAGAATACACTTTAGTGGATGAATATTATAAATACCAATCTCACGCTTCAATGTTGGGTCAAGCATAAATCTCTAGAGGGGAGTGGGGAAGCTTCTTATTAGAGTCCATTGCATTCACTTTTTCTTAAGTGATATGTTTGTACCCAAAAAGTAGATAAATCATTTCAAATTGCATTGTAGCAAAGGAGACAATTAAAAAAATTACAAAATTTAAATTCAACTGATTATTGACAATGCATTTATCCCTAGAAGACTTTAAAATTGTAAAAATTGTAAAAATGCAATGTTTTGATTTTAAATTCAATGTTAATGCCATTGCATTTTGAGTGGAGAGAAAAACATAATATTTGAATATGTTAATTGAAGAAAAATACAAGTAATGGACTCACTTGAATAGAATACACTTTAGTGGATGAATATTATAAATACCAATCTCACGCTTCAATGTTGGGTCAAGCATAAATCTCTAGAGGGGAGTGGGGAAGCTTCTTATTAGAGTCCATTGCATTTGCTTTTTTTAAGTGATATGTTTGTACCCAAAAAGTAGATAAATCATTTCAAATTGCATTGTAGCAAAGAAGACAATTAAAAAATTACAAAATTTAAATTCAATTGATTATTGAATATGCATTTATCTCTAAAAGACTTTAAAATTGTAAAAATGCAATGTTTTGATTTTAAATTCAATGTTAATGCCATTGCATTTTGAGTGGAGAGAAAAACATAATATTTGAATATGTTAATTGAAGAAAAAATACAAGTAATGGAATCACTTGAATAAGAATACACTTTAGTGGATGAATATATTAAATAGCAAACTCACGCTTCAAGTTGGGTCAAGCTTAAATCTCTAGAGGGGAGTGGGAAGCTTCTTATTAGAGTCCATTGCATTGCTTTTTCTTAAGTGATATGTTTGTTCCTAAAAAGTAATAAATCTTTTCAAATTGCATTGTAGCAAAGGATACAATTAAAAAATTACAAAATTTAAATTGAACTAATTATTGACAATATTTATCCCTAGAAACTTTAAAATTGTAAAAATTGTAAAATGCAATGTTTTCATTTTTAAATTCAATTTAATTCCATTGCATTTTTGAGTGGAGAGAAAAACATAATACTTGAATTGTTAATTGAAGAAAAATACAAGTAATGGACTCTACCTGAAATATAATACATTTTAGTGGATGAATATATAAATACAATCCCACGCTTCAATGTTGGGTCAAGATAAATTCTAAAGGGAGTGGGGAAGCTTCTTATTAGAGTCCATTCATTGCTTTTTCTAAGTATATGTTTTGTACCCGAAAAAGTAAGATAAATCATTTCAAATTGCATTGTAGCAAGGAAGGACAATTAAAAAAATTACAAAAATTAAATTTCAACAGATTATTGACAATTGCATTTATCCTAGAAGACTTTAAAATTGTAAGTAAATCAATGTTTTGATTTTAAATTCATGTTAATGCCATTGCATTTTGAGTGGAGAGAAAACCATAATATTTGAATTATGTTAATTGAGAAAATACAAGTAATGGACTCACTTGAATAGAATACACTTTAGTAGATGAATATTATAAACAACAATCCCACGCTTCAATGTTGGTCAAGCATAAATCTCTAGAGGGGAGTGGGGAAGCTTCTTATTAGAGTCCATTGCTTTCGCTTTTTCTTAAGTGATATGTTTGTACCCAAAAAGTAGATAAATCATTTCAAATTGCATTGTAGGAAAGAAGAGAATTAAAAATTACAAAATTTAAATTGAACTGATTATTGATAANAATACCAATCTCACGCTTTAATCTTGGGTTCAAGCATAAATCTCTAGAAGGCACTGGGAAGCTTATTACTAGAGTCCATTGCATTCGCTTTTTCTTAAGTTATATGTTTGTATCCAAAATGTAGGTAAATCATTCAAATGGCATTGTAGCAAAGGAGACAATTAAAAAATTACAAAATTTAAATTCAACTAATTGTTGACAATGCATTTATCCCTAGAAGACTTTAAAATTGTAAAAGTGTAATGTTTGATTTTTAAATTCAAAGTTCATGCCACATACTAATAGACTCACTTGAATAGAATTGACTTTAGTGGATGAATATGTAAATACCAATCTCACGCTTTAATGTTGGGTCAGGCATAAATCTCTAGAAGGGAGTGGGGAAGCTTCTTATTAGAGTCCATTGCATTCACTTTTGTTCAGGATATGTTCATACCAAAAAGTAGATAAATCATTTGAAATAGTATTATAGCAAAGAAGACAATTAAAGATTACAAATTTAAATTCAATTGATTATTGACAATGCATTTATCCCTAGAAGACTTTAAAATCATAAAAATGCAATGTTTTGATTTTTAAATTCACTGTTAATTCCATTGAATTTTGAGAGGAGAGAAAAACCTAGTAATTGAATATGTTAATTGAAGAAAGATACAAGTAATGGACTCACTTGAATAGAATAGACTTTAGTGGATGAATATTATAGATACCATTCTGACGATTTAATGTTGGGTGAAGTATAAATCTCTACAGGGGACTAGGGAAGCTTCTTATTAGAGTGCATTGCATTCGATTTTTCTTTAGTGATATGTTTGTACCAAAAAAGTAGATAAATCATTTCAAATAACATTGTAACAAAGAAGACAATTAAAAAATTAAAAATTTAAATTCAATTGATTATTGACAATGCATTTATCCTTAGAAGACTTTAAAATTGTAAAAATGCAATGTTTTGATTTTTAAATTCAATGTTAATTCCACTAAATTTTGAGAGGAGAGAAAAACCTATTAATTGAATATGTTAATTGAAGAAAGATATAAGTAATGGACTCACTTGAATAGAATAGACTTTAGTGGATGAAAATTATAGATACCATTCTGACGATTTAATGTTGGGTGAAGTATAAATCTCTACAGGGGACTAGGGAAGCTTCTTATTAGAGTGCATTGCATTCGATTTTTCTTTAGTGATATGTTTGTACCGAAAAAGTAGATAAATCATTTCGAATAACATTGTAACAAAGAAGACAATTAAAAAATTAAAAATTTCAATTCAATTGATTATTGACAATGCATTTATCCCTAGAAGACTTTCAAATTGTAAAAATGCAATTTTTTGATTTTTAAATTCAATGTTAATGCCATTGCAGTTTGAGTGGAGACAGAAACATAATATTTGAATATGTTAATTAAAGAAAAATACAAGTAATGGACTCACTTGGATAGAATACACTTTAGTGGATGAATATTAGAAATACCAATCTCATGCTTCAATGCTGGGTCAAGCATAAATCTCTAAAGGGGAGTGGGGAAGCTTCTTATTGAGGTCCATTGCATTCGCATTTTCTTAAGTGATATGCTTGTACCCAAAAATTAGATAAATCATTTCAAATTAAATTGTAGCAAATGAGACAATTAAAAAACTTACAAAATTTAAATTGAACTGATTATTGACAATGCATTTATCCGTAAAAGACTTTAAAATTATAAAAATGCAATGTTTTGATTTTTAAATTCAATATTAATGCCATTGCATTTTGAATGGAGAGAAAAACCTAATATTTGAATATGTTACTAGATAGAAAAATACAAGTAATGGACTCACTTGAAGAGAATACATTTTAGTGGGTGAATATTACAAAGACCAATCTCACACTTCAATGTTGGGTCAAGCATAAATCTCTAGAGGGGAGTGGGGAAGCTTTTTACTAGAATCCATTGCATTCCCTCTTTCTTTAGTGATATGTTTGTACCCAAAAGGTAGCTAAATCATTTCAAATCACATTGTAGCAAAGAAGACAAGTAAAAAAAGTACAAAATTTAAATTCAATTGATTATTTACAATGCATTTATCCCTAGAAGACTTTAAAATTGTAAAAATGCAATGTTTTGATTTTTAAATTCAATGTTAATGCCATTGAATTTTAAGAGGAGAGAAAAACCTAATGATTGAATATGTTAATTGAAGAAAGATACAAGTAATGGACTCTCTTGAATAGAATATACTTTAGTGGATGAATATTATAAATACTAATCTCACGCTTCAAGGTTGGCTCAAGCATAAACCTCTAGAGGGGAGTGGGGAAGCTTCTTATTAGGGACCATTGCATTCGCATTTTCTTAAGTGATATCTTTGTGTCTAAAATGTACATAAATCATTTCAAATTGCATGGTAGCAAAGAAGACAATTAAAAAAATTAGAAAATTTAAATTTAATTGATTATTGACAATGCATTTATCCCCAGAAGACTTTAAAATTCTAAAAATTGTAAAAATGCAACGTTTTGTTTTTTAAATTGTGAAAATGCAATAGTTTGTTTTTTAAATTTAAAAAGTAGATAAATCATTCCAAATTACATTGTAGCAAAGTAGACAATTAAAAACATTACAAAATTTCAATTTAATAAATTATTGACAATGCATTTATCCTTAGAAGACATTAAAGGTGTAAAAATTGTAAGAATGCAATGTTTCGTATTTTAAATTCAATGTTAATGCTATTGCATTTTGAGTGGAAAGAAATAATTTCAAATAGTATTGTAGAAAGCGAGACAATTAAAAAAATTACAAAATTTAAATTGAACTGATTATGGACTATGCATTTTTCCCTACAAAGACTTTAAAATGGTAAAAATTGTAAAAATGAAATTTTTTGATTTTTAATTTGAATGTTAATGCAATTGCATTTTGAGTGGCGAGAAAAACATAATATTTGAATATATTAATTGAATAAAAATACAAGTAATGGACTCACTTGAATAGAATACACTTTTATGGATGAATATTACAAGTACCAATCTCACGCTTCAACGTTGGGTCAAGCATAAATCTCTAAAGGGTAGTGGGGAAGCTTCTTATTCGAGTCCATTGCATTTGCTTTCAAATTGCATTGTAGCAATGGAGACAATTAAAAAAATTACAAAATTTCAATTGAACTGATTATTGAGAATGCATTTATCCCTAGAAGACTTTAAAATTGTAAAAATTGTAAAAATGCCATGTTTTGTTTTTTCAATTCAATGTTAATGCCATTGCATTTTGAGAGGAGAGAAAAATAGAATATTTGAATAAGTTAATTAAAGAAAAATACAGGCAATAAACTCACTTGAATACAATATACTTTAATGGATGAATATTATAAATAGAAATCCCACGCTTCAATTTTGGGTCAAGCATAAATCTCTAGAGGGGAGTGGGGAAGCTTCATATTAGAGTCCATTGCATTTGCTTTTTCTTAAGTAATATGTTTGTACCTAAAAAGAAGATAAATCATTTCAAATTGCATTGGAGCTATGGAGACAATTAAAAGAATTACAAAATTCAAATTCAACTGATTATTGACAATGCATTTATCCCTAAAAGACTTTAAAATTATAAAAATTGTAGAAATGCAATGTTTCGATTTTTAAATTCAATGTTAATGCCATTGCATTTTGGGTGGAGAGATAAACATAATACTTGAATATGTTAATTGAAGAAAAATACAAGTAATGGACTCACTTGAATAGAATACACTTTAGTGGATGAATATTTTAAATACCAATCTACCCCTAAATGTTGGGTCAAGCATAAACCTCTAGAGGGGAGTGGGGTAGTTTCTTATTAGAGTCCATTGCATTCGCTTTTCTTTAAGTTATATGTTTGTACCCAAAAAGTAGATAAATCATTTGAAACTACATTGTAGCAAAGAAGACAATTAAAACAATTACAAAATTTCAATTGAATTGATTATTGACAATGCATTTATCCCTAGAAGACTTTAAAATTGTAAAAATTGTAAAAATGCCATGTTTTGTTTTTTCAATTCAATGTTAATGCCATTGCATTTTGAGATGAGAGAAAAACAGAATATTTGAATAAGTTAATTAAAGCAAAATACAGGCAATAAACTCACTTGAATACAATATACTTTAGTGGATGAATATTATAAATAGCAATCCCACGCTTCAATTTTGGGTCGAGCATAAATCTCTAGAGGGGAGTGGAGAAGCTTCATATTAGAGTCCATTGCATTGACTTTTTCTTAAGTAATATGTTTGTACCCAAAAAGTAGATAAATCATTTCAAATTTCGTTATAGAAAAGAAGACAATTAAAAGGATTACAAAATTTAAATTAAACTGATTATAGACAATGCATTTATGCCTAGAAGACTTTAAAACTGTAAAAATTGTAAAAATGCAATATTTTGATTTTTAAATTTATTGTTAATGTCATTACATTTTGAGTGGAGAGAAACACATAATATTTGAATATGTTAATTGAAGAAAAAACAAGTAATGAACTCACTTGAATAGAATACACCTTAGTGGATGAATATTATAAATACCAATCTCATACTTCAATGTTGGGTCAAGCATAAACCTCTAGAGGGGAGTGGGGAAGTTTCTTATTAGAGTCCATTGCATTCGCTTTTTCTTAAGTGATATGTTTGTGCCCAAAAAGTAGATAAATCATTTCAAATTGCTTTGTAGCAAAGGAGACAAATAAAAGAATTACAAAATTTAAATTCAACTGATTATGGATAATGCATTTATCCTTAAGAGACCTTAAAATTATAAAAATTGTAAAAATGCGATGTTTTGATTTTTAAATTCAATGTTAATGCCATTGCATTTTGGGTGGAGAGATAAACATAATATTTGAATATGTTAATTGAAGAAAAATACAAATAATGGACTCACTTGAGAAGAATACACTTTAGTGGATGAATATTTTTCTTAAGTTATATGTTTGTACCCAAAAAGTAGATAAATCATTTCAAATTTCATTGTAGGCAATAAGACAATTAAAAAAATTACAAAATTTAAATTAAATTGATTATTGACAATGGATTTTAAGCCCAAAAGATGTTAAAATTGCACAAATTGTAAAAATGCCATGTTTTGTTTTTTAAATTCAATGTTAATGCCATTGCATTTTGAGTGGAGAGAAAAACAAAATATTCGAATAACTTAATTGAAGAAAAATACAGGTAATAGACTCACTTGAATACAATACACTTTAGTGGATGAATATTATAAATAGCAATCTCACGCTTCAATTTTGGGTCAAGCATAAATGTCTAAAGGGGAGTGGGGAAACTTCATATTAGAGCCCATTGCATTTGCTTTTTCTTAAGTAATATATGTGTACCCAAAAAGCAGATAAATCATTTCAAATTGCATAGTATCAATGGAGACAATAAAGAAAATTACAAAATTTAAATTCAACTAATTATGGATAATGCATTTATCCCTACAAGACTTTAAAACTGTAAAAATTGTAAATAAGTAATATTTTGATTTTTTAATTTATTGTTAATGTCATTGCATTTTGAGTGGAAAGAAACGCATAATATTTAAATATGCCAATTAAAGAAAAATAAACGTAATAAACTCACTTGAATAGAATACATCTTAGTGGATGAATATTATAAATACTAATCTCATGCTTTAATGTTAAGTCAAGCATAAACCTCTAGTGGCGAGTGGGGAAGCTTCTTATTAAAGTCCATTGCATTGGCTTTTTCTTAAGAAATATTTTTGTACCCAAAAAGTAGGTAAATCATTTCAAATTGCATTGTAACAATGGAGACAATTAAAAAAATTACAAAATTTAAATTCATCTAATTATAAACAATGCATTTATCCCTAGAAGACTTTAAAACTGTAAAAATTGTAAAAATGTAATATTTTGATTTTTAAATTTCTTGTTAATGCCATTGCATTTTAAGTGGAGAGAAACACAAAATATTTTAATATGTTAATTGAAGAAAAATACAAGTAATGAACTCACTTGAATAGAATACACCTTACTGGATGAATATTATAAATACCAATCTCATGCTTCAATATTGGGTCAAGCATAAACCTCTAGAGGGGAGTGGGGAAACTTCTTATTAAAGTCCATTGCATTCACTTTTTCTTAAGTGATATATTTGTGCCCGAAAAGTAGATAAATCATTTCAAATTGCATTGTAGCTAAGGAGACAATTAAAGGAATTACAAAATTTAAATTCAACTGATTATTGACAATGCATTTATCCCTAGAAGACTTTAAAATTATAAAATTGTAGAAATGCAATGTTTTGATTTTTAAATTCAATGTTAATGTCATTGCATTTTGGGTGGAGAGATAAACATAATATTTGAATACATTAATTAAAGTAAAATACAAGGAATAGACTCACTTAAATAGAATACAATTTAGTGGATGAATATTTTAAATATCAATCTCACCCTTCAATGTTAGGTCAAGCACAAACCTCTAGAGGAGAGTGGGGTAGCTTCTTATTAGAGTGCATTGCATTCCCTTTTTCTTAAGTTATATGTTTGTACCCAAAAAGTAGAAAAATCTTTTCAAATTGCATTGTAACAAAGAAGATAATTAAAATAATTACAAAATTTAAATTGAACTAATTATTGACAATGCATTTACCCTTAAAAGACTTTAAAATTGTAAAAATGCCATGTTTTGTTTTTTAAATTCAATATTAATGCCATTGCATTTTGAGTGGAGATAAAAACTGATGAGAACCGTGGAGATGATGGGTGGAAGACTTCAATAGATGCAAGAAGTCCATTGCACATTCCAGAAGACCCAATAACACAAGATAGAGCTTCAATGGATGCAAGAGGCCCATTGCACATTCTAGAAGGCCCAATTACACTAGCTAGGGCTTCAATGGATGCAAGAGGTCCATTGCACATTCCAGAAGGCCCAATAACACGAGCTAGAGCCAAAAAGATTAAAGAAGCACTGAATGGGCTTATTTAGAACATTTAGGCCAACCAAGTTTCAAATGGTGCGAATTCAAGTTTTAAAGAGAGTCCAGGCCTAGTTAATATAATTGGAATACTTAATACGACAAACTAAGTAATAGCATCACTCCTAAATAGGAGTTCATTGTATATGGTGGAATTAGTCTGAAATTCCTCCAAAATAGGGATTTCTCCTAAATAGGAATTTTGCTTCTTTAGGATTGCTATCTAAGCCTATAAATAGGCACCCCCTTGTAAGCTTTGGAAATCAGACAACTTTGAGTGAAATAGAAAGCAAGGGCTTTTCTCCCTCGGTTCTTTTAAGAACTAAAGAACTTATCAAGAGGTAATTCTTCTTGTGGCTTTCAAATCAACTTATCACTCCCAATTCCTTTCTTTTCTAGAGTGTGGCATCCATATCCATCTTGAATACTCTAGGTTCATGTTACTTCAAATATTGGGTCTAGGGTTTGTGTTATTAAACTCTGATTTAGCTTTCCTGGTTGTTCTTTGATTCATTGTGTGCGTTGGGTCCCTAAGCCACTTCTTTTTAGGGTTTTCCGCATCAGTTGGTATCAGAGCTTGGCTCTAAATCAGGTTGAATCCACTCACTCTTCAATTTTCTACCTTATGATTTATTTATTTTGATTCAATTTGTCTATTATGTGCATTGCAATTCAAATGCACAAATATGTTTGTTTGCAATCCTTCTCAACGTGCTAATATCAATTCCAATTGCTGTATCTAAGTGTTCTACTGTTGTTTTGTGTTGAGCAAAAGAAAAAGGAAAAAAAAACAAAAAGAAGGATCAACGAAAAAAAAAAGAAAGAGAAAAAGAAGAAAAGAAAGGAAATATCAAATTCAAGTTATTGATAAAGTTAACAGTTTGGTCATATTGGCCACAATAATAACAAAGTTTTCTTGCTCAACTCCAGTTCTGCCATCCATTTTCCTATCTTGTTACCCAAGTTTGCCCTCTAAATTTAACTTCCCCTATCCTGATTCTTTTTGTGAGTTTAGTTCATTAAATTCGTTTGCCTTGATATCCTTTTTCGTTTTTTGATTCCTTGTTCTCCAATTTGTTTAATTCTATGCCATTTATCTTATTCTGTTCAAAATCAATATTCTTGATTTACCTTGTTTAGTTCTTTATAGAGCTGAAAGGAGAAATCCGAGTGGTAAAAGGCAAGAGTGAAAGTTCATATAAAGAAAAAGCCATAAAGAGTGTAAACATGAGAGAGTGTAACACCTTCTTTTGAGTGAAACACGTGAGGGAGTGCTCTGTGAGGTATCTTATTATTTTGTATAAAAGTAATACTATGACATCCAAAGACAAAGGTGCAGCTCAGGAGGGAGCTTGTGATGTGTCCTTCATGATCAAAGCTATGCAACAACAATTTGAGCGTATGAATACTAGATTTGATGATATGAGGGAGAGGATGAAGGAGCAATCTAATACTATAGTAGAGTTGCAAAGGAGGCATGGGGAGTATGAGGCTCCTAAAGCAAGAAGGCAGTTGAGATGTGCCTATGACCATGAAGATGATGTAGAAGATGATGAAATTGATGATCAAACTACTGTGGTCCGAACTACTAACAATAGAAGGGATCAAAGAGAATTTGGGAGGCAAGGCACCTATGACCATAATCTGGGCAATATTAAAATGACAATTCCTCCATTCCAAGGTAAGAATGATCCTGATGCATACCTAGAATGGGAGAAGAAGGTTGAATTGGTTTTTGACTGCCACAATTATTCCGAGGAGAAAAAGGTAAAGCTTGCTGCAGTTGAATTCACTGATTATGCTATTATTTGGTGGGATCAACTTGTTTTGACTAGGAGAAGGAATTGTGAGCGGCTTATTGATACATGGGAGGAGATGAAGGCTATCATGAGGAGGAGGTTTGCCCCTAATCACTATTATAGGGAGCTATACCAAAGGCTGCAAGGGCTCACTTAGGGCACCAAAAGTGTGGAGGATTACCACAAGGAGATGGAGATTACCATGATTTGAGCGAATGTAGAAGAAGATAGAGAAGCAACCATGGCTTGATTTTTGCAAGGGCTAAATAGGGACATAGCAAACGTGGTTGAATTACAACACTATGTGGAATTAGAAGACATGGTGCACATGGCCATGAAAGTTGAAAGGCAACTCAAACGAAAGTGTTCCATACGATTGGGGCAGAACTCAGGATCTACCTCATCTTGGAAGCCAAATTGGAATAAAAGGGACGAGATGACCAACTACAAGTCCAAAGCTGAGCTATCCAAGTACAAGAATGTGGGTTCTAGTAAGGAGGCAAGTAATTCTGACCCCCAACCAAGTAGAAATAGAGATGTTAAATGTTTTAAGTGTTTGGGCAAGGGTCACATTGCATCTCAATGTCCAAATAAGCATGCAATGATTTTGAGAAGTAATGGTGATGTTGAAACTAAAAGTGAATCAGATGATGATTCTATGCCATCATCAGAGGGTGAAAGTGATGGAGAGGAGTATTCGGTTAATGGAGTAGCTCTCATTACAAGGCGAGCATTGAATGTGCAAGTAAAGGAAGAAAATGAGGTGCAACGAGATAACATCTTTCAGACAAGGTGTCTCACCAAAGATAAGGTATGTAGTATGATTATTGATGGTGGGAGTTGCACTAATGTTCCTAGCACAACTATGGTTGAGAAGTGGGATTTACCTACTATGAAGCATCCTAGGCCATATAAGCTTCAATGGTTGAATGAGAGTGGTGAAGTCAAGGTAAATAAGCAAGTGCTCATATCATTTTCTATTGGAAGGTACTGTGATGAAATTTTATGTGATGTTGTACCTATGCATGCGGGCCATATTCTATTAGGAAGACCATGGCAATTTGATAGGCAAGTTATGCACGATGGCTTCAAGAACCAATATTCCTTTGTAATGAATGAAAAACCCATCACTCTTGTACCATTATCACCTCAACAAGCTTATAAGGATCAATTAAGGATTAAAAATGAGAGTGAACAAAAAAGAAGGATTGATAAAAGAGAAAAGAGAGGAGAAAACGTGATGACACAAGAGAAAGAGAAGAAAAGAGAAAGTTTCTATGCAAAAGGGAGTGATGTCAAAAGAGCATTCTATGCCAAACAACCTATGATTGTACTTCTGTACAAGGAGGCTTATTTTAACATTAACAAGTTTGACCCATCTTTGCCTAGTGTTGTTGTTGCTCTATTGCAGGAATTTGAAGATGTATTCCCTGACGATGTTCCAAGTGGATTGCCACCTAATAGAGGAATTGATTTCATCCTAGGTGCATCCATCCCTAACCGGCCAGCATATAAGAGTAATCCTGAGGAGACAAAGGAGCTTCAAAGGCAGGTTGATGAGCTTATTTCTAAAGGATATGTGAGGGAAAGCATGAGTCCATGTGCTGTTCCTGTCGTACTTGTACCCAAGAAAGATGGGATTTGGCGGATGTGTGTTGATTGTTGAGCAATCAACAAAATCACTGTAAAGTATCGTCACCCCATACCTAGATTAGATGACATGTTGGATGAATTGCATGGTTCCTGTGTCTTTTCTAAGATTGATTTAAAAAGTGGATATTATCATATTAGGATGAGAAAGGGAGATGAGTGGAAAACAGCTTTCAAAACTAAGTACGGTTTGTATGAATGGCTTGTTATGCCATTTGGTCTCACTAATGCACCAAGCACTTTTATGCGACTAATGAATCATGTTTTGCGTCCATTCATTGGTAAATTTGTGGTTGTGTATTTTGATGATATTTTGGTCTATAGTAAAACCCTAGAAGAGCATCTTGATCATTTATGTTCTATTGTAAGTGTTTTACGTTTTGAAAAATTGTATGCTAACTTAAAGAAAGGTTCCTTTTGTACTAATCAGATCACATTTCTTGGCTATGTTGTGAGTTCTAAAGGTGTTGAGGTTGACGAGGAAAAAGTTAAGGCAATTCGTGATTGGTCTACACCTAAGTCAATTAGTGATGTGCGTAGCTTTCATGGTCTACCTAGTTTCTATAGACGCTTTGTTAGGGACTTTAGCACCATTGCTGCACCACTTACTGAGCTTATCAAAAAGAACACAAGTTTTAGGTGGGGTAGTGACCAAGACAAGGCTTTTAATTGCATCAAGGAAAAATTAAGTTTTGCACCCCTATTTGCTTTACCTAACTTTGAAAAAGCTTCCAAGATTGAGTGTGATGCTTCAAGTATTGGCATTGAAGCTATTTTGATGCAGGAAAGGCGCCCAATTGCTTACTTTAGTGAAAAGCTAAGTGGAGCAAGCCTTAATTATCCTACTTAAGATAAAGAGATGTATGCATTGGTACGGGCTTTGGAGACATGGCAACATTACCTTTGGCCCAAGGAGTTTGTCATCCATACTGACCATGAATCGTTGAAGCACTTGAAGGGACAAGGAAAGTTGAACAAAAGACATGCCAAGTGGATTGAATTCATTGAGACCTTTCCCTACAACATCAAATATAAACAAGGTAAGGACAATGTGGTAGCCGATGCATTATCTTGCAGGTATGCCCTTATCTCTACACTTACTGCAAACTTATTAGGATTTAAACATATTAAAGATTTATACGTGAATGATCCGGACTTTGGTTACGTGTATAGAGCATGTGAGAAGTCAGCCTTTAAGAAGTTTTATAAGCATAAGGGTTTCTTATTTAGGGAAAATCGTTTATGCATGCCTATGAGTTCTTTAAGGGAGTTGGTTGTAAGAGAAGCTCATAAAGGTGGTCTAATGGGTCATTTCGGAGTTAGGAAAACCCCAGATGTCCTAAATGAACACTTCTTTTGGCCACGCATGAAATGAGATGTTGAGAGGATATGTGAGAAATGCATAACATGCAAACAGGCTAAATCTAAAGTTTTACCCCATGACTTGTATACCCCTTTACCCATACCTAGCCATCCCTGGGTTGATTTATCCATGGAATTTGTACTGGGATTGCCACGAACAAAACAGGGTAGGGATTCGGTATTTGTTGTTGTTGATAGATTTTCAAAGATGGCACACTTCATCCCATGCCATAAAACTGATGATGCAAACAATGTGGCTGACTTGTTCTTTAGAGAAGTAGTGCGTTTGCATGGCATGCCATGGAGCATTGTTTCAGACTGAGATACAAAGTTCTTAAGCTATTTCTGGAAGACTTTGTGGGGTAAGTTAGGTACTAAGCTATTGTTTTCAACTACTTGTCATCCACAAACTGATGGGCAGATTGAGGTGGCTAATCGAACTCTTTCTACTCTTTTGCGTGCTATTATTCAAACAAATTTGAAAACATGGGAAGATTGTTTACCACATGTCGAGTTTGCATATAATAGGAGTGTTCATTCTACTACTAGCTACTCTCCATTTGAAATTGTATATGGTTTTAATCCATTGACTCCTCTGGATTTGGTACCTATACCTGTCAATGAGTATGCCCACGTTGATGGTGAACGCAAAGCTGACATGATAAAAAATTGAATGAGAAGGTGCGACAACATATTGAAAAACGAACTGAGCAATACGCATCTCATGTCAACAAGGGACGAAAGAAGGTGGTGTTTGAACCTGGTGATTGGGTTTGGGTGCATATGCACAAGGAATGATTCCCAGCTCAGAGGCGTTCAAAGCTACAACCTAGAGGAGATGGTCCCTTCCAAGTTCTAGGACGAATTAATGACAATGCTTATAAGTTGGACCTTCCTAGTGAGTATAATGTGAGTGCAACATTTAACGTTTATGACCTTTCCCCTTTTGAGGTAGGTGATGATTCGAGGGCGAATCCTTTTAAGGAGAGGGGGAATGATGAGAATCATGGAGATGATGGGTGGAAGGCTTTAATAAATGCGAGAAGTCCATTTCACATTCTAGAAGACCCAATAACACAAGATAGAGCTTCAATGGATGCAAGAGGTCCATTGCACATTTCAAAAGGCCCAATTACACGAGCTAGAGCTTCAATGGATGCAAGAGGTCCATTGCACATTCCAAAAGGCCCAATAACATGAGCTAGACCCAAAAAGATTAAAGAAGCACTGAATGGGCTTATTCAGAACATTCAGGCCAACCAAGCTTCAAATGATGCGAATTCAAGTTTTAAAGAGAGTCCAGGCCTAGTTAATATAATTGGAATACTTAATAGGTCAAACTAAGTAATAGCATCACTCCTAAATAGGAGTTCATTGTATGTGCTGGAATTAGTCCGAAATTCCTCCAAAATAGGGATTTCTCCTAAATAGGAATTTTGCCTCTTTAGGATTGCTATCTAAGCCTATAAATAGGCACCCCTTGTAAGTTTTGGAAATCAAACAACTTTGAGTGAAATAGAAAGTAAGGGCTTTTCTCCCTCGGTTCTTTTAAGAACTAAAGAACTTATCAAGAGGTAATTCTTCTTGTGGCATTCAAATCGACTTATCACTCCCAATTCCTTTCTTTTCTAGAGTGTGGCATCCATATCCATCTTGAATACCCTAGGTTCGTGTTACTTCGAATATTGGGTCTAGAGTTTGTGTTATTAAACTCTGATTTAGCTTTCCTAGTTGTTCTTTGATTCATTGTGTGCATTGGGTCCCTAAGTCACATCCTTTTGGGGTTTTCCGCATCGAAAACAGAATATTTGAATAAGTTAATTAAAGAAAAATATAGGTAATAGACTCACTTGAATACAACTTGAATACAATACACATTAGTGGATGAATATTATAAATAGTAATCCCATGCTTCAATTTTGCGCCAAGCATAAATCTCTGGAGGGGAGTGGGGAAGCTTCTTATTAGAGTCCATTGCATTTGCTTTTTCTTAAGAGATATGTTTGTACCCAAAAAGTAGATAAATCATTTCAAATTTTATTGTAGCAATAGAGACAATTAAAAAAATTATAAAATTTAAATTCAACTGATTATGGACAATGCATTTAACCATAGAAGACTTTAAAACTGTAAAAATTATAAAAATGCAATATTTTGATTTTTAAATTTATTGTTAATGTCGTTGCATTTTGAGTGGAAAGAAACGCATAATATTTGAATATGTTAATTGAAGAAAAATAAAAGTAATAAACTCACTTGAATAGAATACATCTTAGTGGATGAATATTATAAATACCAATCTCATGCTTCAATGTAGGGTCAAGCATAAACATCTAGAGGCGAGTAAGGAAGCTTCTTATTAGAGTCCATTGCATTCACTTTTTCTTAAGTGATATGCTTGTAGCCAAAAAGTTGATAAATCATTTCACATTGCATTGAAACTAAAAAAATTACAAAATTTAAATTCAACAAATTATTGAGAATGCATTTATCCCTAGAAGACATTAAAATTGTAAAAATTGTAAAAATCCAATGCTTTGATTTTTAAATTCAATGTTAATGCCATTGCATTTTGAGTGGAGAGAAACATATAATATTTGAATATGTTAATTAAAGAAAAATACAAGTAAGGGACTAATTAGAATAGAATAGACTTTAGTGGATCCATACTATAAATATCGATCTCACGCTTCAATGTTGGGTCAAGCATAACTCTATAGAGGGGAGTGGGGAAGCTTCGTATTAGAGTCCATTGCATTCGTTTTTTCATAAGTGATATGTTTGTACCCAAAAATTAGATAAATCATTTTGCATTGCATAGTTGTGAAAGCAACCAATTAAAAAAATTACAAAATTTAAATTCAAATGTTTATTGGCAATGCATTTATCCTTAGAAGTCTTTAAAATTGTAAAAATGCAATGTCTTCATTTTTAAATTCAATGTTAATGTCATTGCATTTTGAGCGGAGAGAAAAACATAATATTTGAATATGTTAATTGAAGAAAAATACAAGTAATGGACTCACTTGAATAGAATACACTTTAATGGATGAATATTTTAAAAACCAATCTCACCCTTCAATATTGGGTCAAGCATAAACCTCTAGAGGGGAGTGGGGTAGCTTCTTATTAGAGTGCATTGCATTCGCTTTTTCTTAAGTTATATCTTTGTACCGAAAAAAGTAGATAAATCATTTCAAATTGCATTTTAACAAAGAAGACAATTAAAAAAATTACAAAAGTTAAATTGAACTGATTATTGACAATGCATTTATCCCTATAAGACTTTAAAATTGTAAAAATTGTAAAAATGCCATGTTTTGTTTTTTAAATTCAATGTTAATTTCATTTTATTTTGAGTGGAGAGAAAAACAGAATATTTGAATAAGTTGAGTAAAAAAAAAATACAGGTAATAGACTCACTTTAATATAATACACTTTAGTGGATGGATATTATAAATAACAACGCATTTATCCCTAAAATTACAAAATTTTAATTAAACTGATTATTAACAACGCATTTATCCCTAAAAGACCTTAAAATTGTAAAAATTGTTGAAATGTAATGTTTTGATTTTTAAATTCAATGTTAATGCCATTGAATTTGGAGGGAAGAGAAAAACCTAATATTTGAATATGTTAATTGAAGAAAAATAGAAGTAATGGACTCAGTTGAATAGAATATAATTTAGTGGATGAATATTATAAATACCAATCTCACCCTTCAATGTTTGGTCAAGCATAAATCTCTATAGGGGAGTGGGGAAGTTTCTTATTAGAGCCCATTGCATTCGCTTTTTCTTCAGTGATATGTTTGTACCCAAAAAGTAGATACATCATTTCAATTTGCATTGTAGGAAAGAAGACAATTAAAAAATTACAAAATTTAAATTGAATTGATTATTGATAATGCATTTATCCTTAGAAGACTTTAAAATTTTAAAAATTGTAAAAATACAACGTTTGGATTTTCAAATTTATTGTTAATGCCATTAAATTTTGAGTGGATTGAAAAACATAATATTTGAATATGTTAATTGAAGAAAAATACAAGTAATAGACACATTTGAATAAAATACACTTCAGTGGCTAAATATTATAAACAGCAATCCCACGCTTCAATTTGGGGTCGTGCAGAAATCTCTAAAGGGGAGTAGGAAAGCTTCTTATTAAAGTCCATTGCATTTGGCTTTTCTTAAGTGATATGTTTGTGCCCAAAAAGTAGATAAATCATTTAAAATAGCATTGTAGCAAAGGAGACAATTAAAAAAATTTCAAAATATAAATTCAACTAATTATTGACAATGCATTTATCTCTAGAAGATTTTAAAATTGTAAATATAAAATGTTTTGTTTTCTAAATTCAACGTTAATGCCATTGCTTTTTGAGTGGAGAGAAAAACACGACATTCAGATATGTTAATTGAAGAAAAATAGAAGTAATGGACTCATTGGAATAGAATACACTTTAGTGGATGAATATTGTAAATAACAATCTCATGCTTCAATTTTAGGACAAGCATAAAACTCTAAAGGAGAGTGAGGAAGCTTCTTATTAGAGTCCATTGCATTTCCTTTTTCTTAAGTGATATGTTTGTAACCAAAAATTAGATAAATCATTTCACATTACATTGTAACAAAGGAGACAATTAAAAAAAATTACAAAATTTAAATTCAACTGATTATTAACAATCCATTTATCCCTAGAAGATTTTAAAACTGTAAAAATTATAAAAATGAAATGTTTTGATTTTTAAATTCAATGTTAATGCCATTACATTTTGAGTTGTGGGGAAAACTTAATATGTGAATATGTCAAATGTAGAAAAATACAAGTAATGGACTCACTTCTTATTAGAGTCCATTGCATTTGCTTTTTCTTAAGTGATCTGTTTGTACCCAAAAAGTAGATAAATCATTTCAAATAGCTTTGTAACAAAGCAGACAATTAAAAAAATTACAAAATTTAAATTTAACTGATTAGTAACAATGCATTTATACCTTCAAGAATTTAAAATTGTAAAAATTGTAGAAATACAATGTTTTAATTTTTGAATTCAATGATAATGCCATTGCATTTTGAGTTGAGAGAAAAACATAATATTTGAATATGTTAATTGAAGAAAAATACAAGTAATGGACTCACTTGAATAGAATACACTTTAATGGATGAATATTATAAATACCAATCTCATGCTTCAATGTTGGGTCAAGCATAAAACTTTAGAGGGGTGTGAGGAAGTTTCTTATTAGAATCCATTACGTTTGCTTTTTCTCAAGTAATATATTTGTACCCAAAAAATAGATAAATCTTTTTAAATTGCATTGTAGAAAAAGAGACAATTAAAAGAATTATAAAATTTAAATTCAACTGATTATTGACAATATATTTATCCCTAGAAGACTTTAAAACTGAAAAAATTGTAAAAATGCAATGTTTTGATTTTTAAATTCAATGTTAATGCCATTGCATTTTGAGTGGAGGGAAAAACATAATATTTGAATATGTTAATTAAAGAAAAATATAAGTAACGAACTCACTTTAGTGGATGAATATTATAAATACCAATCTCACACTTCAATGTTGGGTCAAGTATAAATCTCTAAAGGGGAGTGGAGAGGCTTCTTATTAGAGTACATTGCATTTGCTTTTTTTTAAGTGATATGTTTGTACCTAAAAAGTGGATAAATGATTTCAAATTGCATAATAGCAAAGGAGACAATTAAAAAAATTTCATAATTTAAATTCAACTGATTATTGATAATGCATTTAGCCCTAGAAGACTTTAAAATTGCAAAAATTCAATGTTTTGATTTTTAAATCCATTGTTAATGCCATTACATTTTGAGTGGAGAGAAAAACCTAATATTTAAATATGTTAAATGAAGAAAAATACAAGTAATGGACTCACTTGAATATAATAGATTTTAGGCGATGAATATTATAAATACCAATCTCACGTTTCAATGTTGGCTTAAGCATAAATTTCTAGAGGGGAGTGGGGAAGCTTCTTATTGTTGTTCCCACAGCCTTGTATGGGTTGTAATTATTGTCAACTAGGGTTAAGTGTGCAAGAGAGTAAAGTCATATGGAAGGGCAGTAAAGTCACATGGAAGGGCAAAAAAGTAAATCTGCCGCGTAAGGGCAAGAACGTAAATCCGCCATGTAAGCCCTATTAGGGTTTTATGGAAGAGAGTATATAAAGGCCTTGGAAGACAAAACTAGGGCAGAGGGCCAACACAATTGAATAAACAGCAACCCTACAGCAACCGGCCAAAAGGAAGAGAGAGCAGAACGGCAAGAGATCAGAAACAACACCACCAGGAGAGCAAACCAGAAGCGTCACCACCGGGAGAGCAAACCAGAACGTGCAACCTCCTGCAAGCAAACCAGAAACACATCCTGCAGGCAAACCAGAAACGCCTCCTGCAAGCAAACCAGAAACGCCTCCTGCAAGCAAACCAGAAACACATCCTGCAACCAAACCAGAAACGCACAACCAGCAAGAGGAGAAATAAGAAACAGACCACCCAGAAGAGAAGACAGCAGACCTGGTATCCGTGAGACCACCCGGAAGAGAAGACAGCAGACTAGAAGCGTGAGGCAGGGCGAGAGACGTGAACCAGAAAAACCAGTAGTGTGAGGCAGGCCAAGAGATGTGAAACAGCAGACCAGGAGCGTGAGACCAGAACGTGCAACAGCGTGACTGATCAGAAGCGTGGGGCAGGCTGTGAGACGTGAAACGGCAGACCAGAAGCTTGAGTGCAAGCTGTGAAACCGTGAGACGGTGAAAGCAGGAGCTGTGTGAGACAACCTAGAGAAGGAATTTGGCGAAGCATCAGAAAGAACTCAACGTATTTCTAGATTTCTTCAAGAGAGGTTAGAGAGCGTTGCGGTGAACTTCTAAGCGGCAGTGGAGCAGCCTTTCAATTCAACAGAGGCAAGACAAGCTAGAAGAAGAGTAGACACAGTAAGTGACACTCTTTGTATTGTACTTGCTTAGTAATTGCAATAGTGAAAGGAGCAGAAGATTAAGACATCCATTGTAACTAGAATTCTCAAGTATAGTGGATAGTCTCGGTAAGGGAGAGTCCCTATCACTGTGGATGTACGTCACGTTGACGGAACCACGTAAATCTCGTGTGTCCTTAATTTGCTTTACGTTCTGTGTTTTGAATTGAGTTGTGAACGCAGCTAAAGTATCAGCCAACCCATAACCTAACGAAGACCTAAACAAGAACATCTGAATTGTCTATTAGGCAAGGTGTCTGAAAGGTGACTTTGGGGACTATTGTGATTAGTAGGTAGCAATAGATCTACCTTAGTCGAATCTGAGAAAGAGTTCGTTTTAAGAAGAGATTGAAGTTGTTCACTTTCCTGCGAATTGCAAATTGTGGTGATACTGATTCACCCCCTCTCTCAGTATCACAAACTAGTAGATCCTAGGGTGAAGTTGGGAACTTCAATTGGTATCAGAGCACAGGTTCACCAGGATAAAGCTTAACAGCTTGGTGTACTAGTTTGAAGAGCTCCAGAAGTTTTAACTTGTTTAGCATACTGAGAAATGGACGCCGGTACCAACACCAGCACTACTTACAGCAAGAAGGTTCCAATCTTCAACGGAACCAACTACCATATGTGGAGAGCGAGAATGCAGGTGGTATTTGCAACCATGGGCATGAACGTGGTGAAATCTGTACAGGAGGGTTTTGAGCCTCCAGAAGAAGGTAAAGATCCAACCCCAGAGGAATTAAGACAGTTTGAGATAAATGGGAAGGCCTCAAATGTCATCATTTCAGCATTGACAGATGCTGAATATGCTAAAGTTATGGACTGCAAATCTGCCAAGGAGATATGGGACAGATTGCAGAAAGTCTATGAAGGTGATGGCAGAATGAAGGAGGCCAAGCTTCAAGTTTTCAAGGAGAGATATGAATCTCTCAGAATGCAGAAAAATGAGACAGTCCAAGAGTTCTTCACCAGGGTTATTGATGCTGTAAACGATCTTAGAAGTCATGGGAAGAACAAGAAGGACTCATCTATTGTGAAGAAAATTCTGAGAATTCTGCCTGAGAGGTTTGCCTCAAAGGTGGCAGCCATAGAGGAGAGTAGAGATCTCAATTCCATGTCTCTGCATGATCTCCAATGCAATCTCATTGCATATGAGATGAGAATAAAGTCAACTGAGAGCTCCTCAACGTCAAAGGTATCAAAGGAGGCAGCTTTCAAAGCTATGAAACACTTGAAGATAAAAGAAGAGGAAGAATCATCCAGCGAGGATGATGATGATGATGAGGAAGAAAGTGAAGGTGAAGTGTTGGCATACTTCACAAGGAAATTCAAAAGGGGGTCTAAGAAGGGAAAAGGACAGTTGTCCTTGAGATGTTATCGTTGTGGACAGACTGGACACTTTGCTTCTCAGTGCAAAGTGAAACTTGATGATGAAGATGAGGATGGTGATGATGAGCAGAATTCAAAATGGAGAAGACCATCATTCAAGTCAAGGAAGTCCAGCAAGAAGACTGCTAGCCCACAGAAGAAGAAGAGAGGCTCATTCAAGAGTTATGTGAGCCAGACAAAAGAAGCCGATGAGGAGGAAGATGTAGACTCATCAGATGAGCATGCCTTTATGGCATCAACTCAAGGTGGTAGTTCAACCTCTGAAGAGGAAGAGGAGGTTGATGAAGAAGAACCAGATTTTGAAGCTGAGTTGCAAGCAGCTTCAAAGGAGATAATCAGAAGGGGCAGAACCATAAGAAGGTTAGAGGCCCACATAAAACAAGTTGAAGCAAAGTCTGAGGAAGCTGAAAGTCAAAAGGATGAAATAAGGGCTGAACATATTGACTTGAAGAGAAGATTTGAAGAACATATCAAAATATGTGAAGACCTTACTATGGAGCTTGGCTCAAGGACTTCAACAATTGAAGAAATGGAGATAGAGTTGCTGAGACTTCAGCAACAACTCAAAAGGAGTGAAGAGAACGTGCAGAAGCTTGAAATGATAGGAGAAACAAGTTCTGCAAGAGAAAAGAAGAATGAAGAGAAAGTGCATCAATCTGAGGCTGCATTGCCTAAAGATAATAAGAATGTGCCACAGAAGTTGAAAGAGAAGGTTGTGACTCAGGAGAAGATAGCTGAGAATAAATAGGATTTGAAGAAGCAACCTAGGGTGGCAAACAAAAATGAAGAAAAGAAGATCAGCCAGCAAAGGGCTATGGCTGAACAGAAGAAGGAGAAAAAGGTAGCTGAAATGAAAGCCACACAAGCAAAGAAGCCAGCCACGTTGCCTACACAGCAAGTAATGAACAAAAGAAAACAAGCTGTGATTAGACCCAAGAAGAGGCAGTTTCAAGGTCACTGTCTTTATTGTGGAGTTTGGGGTCATAAGGCAAGTAACTGCTGGTGGAGAAGGCCAGTATATGTCTCCAACTTGAGAAGATATGATGCTGTATACAGGGGGAGACAATACAAAATTCAGAGGAGAACACCTGTCGTGAGTTCTTGCACATACTGTAAAAAGCAAGGACACACTGACAAGGATTGTTGGTGGAAGCCCAAACCAGTGGTTTCAAAGAACAAGTTTGCTATATTGGGAGACTTGGAACAATGTGAAAGGTGTGGGCAGGATGACCATAATGCCAAGAGATGCATGACACTTCTCCCTGAGCAAGAGAAGGCACTCAATGGCATAGTGAAAACAAGCGGTGTAGTCAAAGCTGAGAAAAAGGAGAAAGCTATCTTCCAGTCAATTCAAAAGAAGGAATATAAAGCTAAAAGGGAGGTGGCTAATATAGCTGAAATTGCACTCAAAGCTGACTACAAGGATAAGCAGTGGATCCTTGACAGTGGATGCACTTCACACATGACAGGAGACAAGAGTAAATTGTCAAAGCTAAACAAGTCAAGAGAAGGCAGAGTCAAGTTTGGCAATGATGATTCACTCAACATCAGTGGTCAAGGGTCAGTAAATATTGGAAAAGGAAAGCTGAAAGATGTTCTGCATGTTGAAGGACTCAGATATAATCTAGCATCTGTCAGCCAACTATGCAATGAAGACCATAAAGTGATATTCACAAAAATAGGTTGCCAAGTAAAGAGTAAAGAAGGCAATACTGTTGCAGCTGGGAAAAGAACAGCTGGAAATTTATATGTAATTGATGAGGACAAGACAAACAGCTGTTTACTTACAAAAGAAGAAGAAAATCAACTCTGGTATCAGTGAGGATGGAGTACAAATCAGTGAGGATGAGACACATGTGTGCAAGCTGAAGAAAGCCTTGTATGGCCTTAAACAAGCCCCAAGAGCATGGTATAGCAGGCTGGACGCGTATTTGAGAAGGTTGAACTTCAAAAGAGGAACAGTTGATAATAACCTATATGTGTTCAACTCAGAGAAAGGCCAACTGATAACCATAGTATATGTAGATGACATCATCTTTGGAGGGGATCACTCTGCGCTATGCCAAGAATTTGCACAGAAGATGAGTGAGGAATTTGAGATGTCATTGATTGGAGAAATGACTTACTTTCTTGGATTACAAATAAAACAATGTGAAGAAGGTATTTTTATTTCTCAGACAAAATATGCCAAAGAGATGCTGAAAAAGTTTGGCATGGAGGATAGCAGACCTGTCAGTACCCCTATGACAGTGGGCTGCAAGTTAACAAAAGATCAGGAAGGAAGGAGTACAAGCCCTACAGAATACAGGAAGATGATAGGGAGCCTTCTGTACCTTACAGCATCAAGGCCTGATCTCATGCAAGCTGTGTGCATCGCCAGCAGATTCCAAGCTGATCCTAAGGAATCTCATGTGTTGGCAGTGAAAAGAATCCTAAGATACCTCAAGGGGACACTGGAAATGGGCTTGTGGTATCCTGCCATGGATTCTATAAAACTACGAGCATACACTGATGCAGACTGGGCAGGAAGCACAGATGATAGAAAATCAACCAGTGGCTGCAGCTTCTACTTGGGTTCAAAGTGTGTTGCATGGCTAAGTAGAAAGCAAAACAGTGTTGCTTTGAGCACAGCGGAGGCTGAGTATATGGCTGCTTGTGCAGCATGTACTCAGGTGATATGGATGCAAAGACAATTGGCCGATTTGGGTGTTGAAGTGAAGTTACCAGTGAGTGTACTTTGTGATAATCAAAGTGCAATTGATCTTAGCAAGAATCCAGTTCAACATTCAAGGAGCAAGCATATTGACATCCGGTATCACTTTATCAAGGATCAAGTGGAAGAGGGCACAATTCAGTTGGAGTATGTCGGTACTAAAGATCAAATCTCAGATATTCTAACTAAACCTTTGTCCACAGAGCTGTTTGAAAAGCACAGAATGAGTCTGTCTGTGCAAATGCCTCCTCAAGCCTGAAGTTTAGGTGAATCCTCCATCTCTACTTTGCAAGTTTTTCAAATTTGTAATTGGTTGGCAAAGGGGGAGAGAAGCAACAGTGCAGGGGGAGTTGTTAAGGAAGGGGGAGTGCATATTTAGGGGGAGTTGTAATCCATCTGCTTCTGGATTGTTACTCCAAGAAGATTATGAAAGACTGCTGCATAATGGCTTTTGTTATGAATGTTGCCAACAATTACAAAGGGGGAGATTGTTGTTCCCACAGCCTTGTATGGGTTGTAATTGTTGTCAACTAGGGTTAAGTGTGCAAGAGAGTAAAGTCATATGGAAGGGCAGTAAAGTCACATGGAAGGGCAAGAAAGTAAATCTGCCGCGTAAGGGCAAGAACGTAAATCCGCCATGTAAGCCCTATTAGGGTTTTATGGAAGAGAGTATATAAAGGCCTTGGAAGACAAAACTAGGGCAGAGGGCCAACACAATTGAATAAACAGCAACCCTACAGCAACCGGCCAAAAGGAAGAGAGAGCAGAATGGCAAGAGATCAGAAACAACACCACCAGGAGAGCAAACCAGAAGCGTCACCACCGGGAGAGCAAACCAGAACGTGCAACCTCCTGCAAGCAAACCAGAAACACATCCTGCAGGCAAACCAGAAACGCCTCCTGCAAGCAAACCAGAAACGCCTCCTGCAAGCAAACCAGAAACACATCCTGCAACCAAACCAGAAACGCACAACCAGCAAGAGGAGAAATAAGAAACAGACCACCCGGAAGAGAAGACAGCAGACCTGGTATCCGTGAGACCACCCGGAAGAGAAGACAGCAGACTAGAAGCGTGAGGCAGGGCGAGAGACGTGAACCAGAAAAACCAGTAGTGTGAGGCAGGCCAAGAGATGTGAAACAGCAGACCAGGAGCGTGAGACCAGAACGTGCAACAGCGTGACTGATCAGAAGCGTGGGGCAGGCTGTGAGACGTGAAACGGCAGACCAGAAGCTTGAGTGCAAGCTGTGAAACCGTGAGACGGTGAAAGCAGGAGCTGTGTGAGACAACCTAGAGAAGGAATTTGGCGAAGCATCAGAAAGAACTCAACGTATTTCTAGATTTCTTCAAGAGAGGTTAGAGAGCGTTGCGGTGAACTTCTAAGCGGCAGTGGAGCAGCCTTTCAATTCAACAGAGGCAAGACAAGCTAGAAGAAGAGTAGACACAGTAAGTGACACTCTTTGTATTGTACTTGCTTAGTAATTGCAATAGTGAAAGGAGCAGAAGATTAAGACATCCATTGTAACTAGAATTCTCAAGTATAGTGGATAGTCTCGGTAAGGGAGAGTCCCTATCACTGTGGATGTACGTCACGTTGACGGAACCACGTAAATCTCGTGTGTCCTTAATTTGCTTTACGTTCTGTGTTTTGAATTGAGTTGTGAACGCAGCTAAAGTATCAGCCAACCCATAACCTAACGAAGACCTAAACAAGAACATCTGAATTGTCTATTAGGCAAGGTGTCTGAAAGGTGACTTTGGGGACTATTGTGATTAGTAGGTAGCAATAGATCTACCTTAGTCGAATCTGAGAAAGAGTTCGTTTTAAGAAGAGATTGAAGTTGTTCACTTTCCTGCGAATTGCAAATTGTGGTGATACTGATTCACCCCCCCTCTCAGTATCACAAACTAGTAGATCCTAGGGTGAAGTTGGGAACTTCACTTATTAAAGTCCATTGCATTCGCTTTTTCTCAAGTGATATGTTTGTACACAAAAAGTAGATAAATCATTTCAAATTGCATTCTAGCAAAAGGGACAATTAAAAAAATTTAAAAATTTAAATTCAACAGATTATTAAGATTGCATTTATCCCTAGAAGCTTTAAAATTGTAAATATTGTAAAAATGCAATATTTTGATTTTTAAATTTGTTGTTAATGCCATTGCATTTTGAGTAGAGAGAAAAGCATAATATTTGAATAATTCAATTGAAGAAAAATACAAGTAATGGACTCACTTGAATATATTATACTTTAGCGGATGAATATTAAAAATACCAATTGCACACTTCAATGTTGGGTCAAGCATAAATCTCTAGAGAGGAGTGGGGAAACTTCATGTTAGAGTTCATTGCATTCGCTTTTTCTTAAGTGATATGTTTGAACCCAAAAAGTCGATAAATCATTTCAAATAACATTGAAGCAAAGAAGACAATTAAAAAATTAGAAAATTTAAATTCAACTAATTATTGACAATGCATTTATCCATAGAGGACTTTAATATTGTAAAAATGTAATGTTTTGATTTTTAAATTCAAGGTTAATGCCATCACATTTTGAGTGTAGAGAGAAACCAAATATTTGAATATGTTAATTGAAGAAAAATACAAGTAATAGACTCACTTGAATAGAATACACATTAGTGGATGAATATTATAAATACCAATCTCGCACTTAAATGTTGGGTCAAGCATAAATCTCTAGAGGGGAATAGGGAAGCTTCTTATTAGAGTCCATTGCATTTGCTTTTTCTCAAGTGATATGTTTGTACCCAAAAAGTAGATAAATCATTTCAAATAACATTGTTGCAAAGGAGACAATTAAAAAAATTACAAAATTTTAACTCAACTAATTATTGACAACACATTTATCCCTAGAATACTTTAAAATTGTAAATATTGTAAAAATGCATTGTTTTGATTTTTAAATTCAATGTTAAAGTCATTCCATTTTGAGTGGATAGAAAAACATAATATTTAATGATGTTAATTGAAGAAAAATATAAGTAATGGACTCACTTGAACAGAATACATATTAGTGGATGAATATTATAAATACCAATCCCACACTTCATTTTTGGGTCAAGCATAAATCTCTAGAGGGGAGTGGGGAGCCTCTCATTAGAGTCCATTGCATTCACTTTTTCTTAAGTGATATGTTTGTACCCATAAAATAGATAAATCATTGCAAATTGCATTGTAGCGAAGGAGACAATTAAAAAATTAAAAAATTTAAATTCAACTAGTTATTAACATTGCATTTATCCCTACAAGACTTTAAAATTGTGAAAATTGTAAAAATGCAATTTTTTGATTTTTAAATTCAATGTCGATGCCATTGCATTTTCAGTGGAGAGAAAAAGATAATATGTGAATATGTTAATTGAAGAAAAATATAAGTAATGGACTCACCAGAATATAATACACTTTAGTTGATGAATATTATAAATGCCAATCTCACACTTCAATGTTGGGTCAAGCATAAACCTCTAGAGAGGAGTGGGAAGCTTCTTTTTAGAGTCCATTGCATTTGCTTTTTCTTAAGTGATATGTTTGTACCCAAAAAGTAGATAAATCATTTTAAATTGCACTATAGCAAAGGAGAGAATTAAAAAAATTACAAAATTTAAATTTAACTAAGTATTGACAATGCATTTATCCTTAGAAAACTTTAAAACTGTAAAAATTGTAAAAAAGTAATATTTTGATTTTAAAATTCAATATTAATGTCATTGCATTTTGAGTGGAGGGAAAAATATAATATTTTAATATGTTAATTGAAAAAAATACAAGTAATGGACTCGCTTGAATAAAATACACTTTAGTGGATGAATATTATAAATGTCAATCTCACGCTTCTATGTTGAGTCAAATATGAACCTTTAAAGGGGAGTGGAGAAACTTCTTATTAGAGTACATGGCTTTCGCTTTTTCTTAAGTGATATGTTTGTACCCAAAAAGTAGATAAATCATTTCATATAACATTGTAGCAAAAAAGACAATTAAAAAATTACAAAATTTAAATTTATCTGGTCATTGACAATCCATTTATCCCAAGAAGACTTTAAAAGTTTAAAAATGCAATGTTTTGATTTTTAAATTCAACGTTAATGCCATTTCATTTTAAGTGGAGAGAAAAACCTAATATTTGAATATGTTAAATGAAGAAAAATACAAGTACTGGACTCACTTGAATAGAATACACTTTAGTGGATGAATATTATAAATACCCATCTCACACGTCAATGTTGGGTCAAACATAAATCTCTAAAGGGGAGTAGGAAGCTTCTTATTAGAGTCCATTGCATTCACTTTTTCTTAAGTGATATGTTTGTCCCCAAAAAGTAGATAAATCATTTCAAATAGCATTGTAAAATAGAAGACAATTAAAAAAATTATAGAATTTAAATTCAACTAATTATTAACAATGCATTTATCCCTAGAAGACATTAAAAGTGTAAAAATGCAATGTTTTGATTTTTAAATTTAATGTTAATGCCATTGTATTTTGCGTGGAGAGAAAAACCTAATATTTGAATATGTTAGTTAAAGAAAAATACAAGTAATGGACTCACTTGAATAGAATACACTTTAGTGGATGAATATTATAAATACCCACCTAACGCTTCAATGTTGGATTAGGCATAAATCTCTAGAGGGGAGTTGGTAAACTTCTTATTAGATCCCATTGCATTCCCTTTTTGGTAAGTGATATGTTTGTACCCAAAAACTAGATAAATCATTTCCAATTGCATTATAACAAAGGAGACAATTAAAAAATTACAAAATTTAAATTTAACTAATTATTGACAATGCATTTATCCTTAGAAGAATTTAAAAGTGTAAAAATTGTAAAAATGCATTGTTTTGATTTTTAAATTCAATGCTAATGCCATTACATTTTGAGTGGAGAGAAAAAGATATTATCTGAATATGTTAATTGAAGAAAAATGCAAGTAATGAACTCTCTTGAATATAATACACTTTAGTGGATAAATATTATAAATACCAATTTCACACTTCAATGTTGGGTCAAGCATAAATCTCTAGAGGGGAGTGGGGAAGCTTCTTATTCTAGTCCATTGCATTCACTTTTTCTTAAGTGATATGTCTATAGCCAAAAAGTAGATAAATCATTTCAAATTGCACTGTGGGAAAGGAGAGAATTAAAAAAATTACAAAATTTAAATTCAACTAATTATTGATAATGCATTTATCCCTAGAAAAATTTAAAAGTATAAAAATTTTAAAAATGCATTGTTTTGATTTCTAAATTCAATGTTAATACCATTGCATTTTGAGTGGAGGGAAAAACATTATATTTGAATATGTTAATTGAAGAAAGGTGCAAGTAATGAACTCACATCAATAGAATACACTTTAGTGGATGAATATTATAAATACCAACCACACACTTCAACGTTCGGCCAAGCATAAACCTCTAGAGGGGAGTAGGAAAGTTTCTTATTAAAGTCCATTGCATTTGCTTTTCCTTAAGTGATATGTTTGTACCCAAAAAGTAGATAAATGATTTCAAATTGCATTGTAGCTAATAAGAGAATAAAAAAAATTACAAAATTTAAATTGAACTGATTATTGACAATGCATTTATCCCTCGAAAACTTTAAAATTGTAAAAATTGTTGAAATGTAGTATTTTGATTTTTAAATTCAATGTTAATGCCATTGCATTTTAAGTTGAGAGAAAAAGATAATATTTGAATATGTTAATTGAAGAAAAATACAATTAATGGACTCACTTCAATAAAATAGACTTTAGTGGATGAATATTATAAATACCCATCTCATGCTTCAAAGTTGAGTCAAACATAAATCTCTAGAAGGGAGTGGGGAAGCTTCTTATTAAAGTCCATTGCATTTGCTTTTTGTTAAGTGATATGTTTGTACCCAACAAGTAGATAAATCATTTTGAATTGCACTGTAGCAAAGGAGACAATTAAAAAGATTACAAAATTTAAATTCAACTAATTTTTGATAATGCATTTATCCCTAGAAAAATTTAAAAGTGTAAAAATTGTAAAAATGCATTGTTTTGATTTTTAAATTCAATGTCAATACCATTGCATTTTGAGTTGAGGGAAAAACATTATATTTGAATATGTTAATTGAAGAAAGGTGCAAGTAATGGACTCACATCAATAGAATACACTTTAGTGGATAAATATTATAAATGTCAATCTCACGCTTCAATGTTGGGTCAAGTATAAACCTCTAAAAGGGAGTGGGGAAACTTCTTATTAGAGTCCATCACATTCATTTTTTCTTAAGTGATATGTTTGTACCCAAAAGTAGATAAACCATTTCAAATTGCATTGTAACAAAGAAGACAATTAAAAAAATTACAGAATTTAAATTCAACTTATTATTGAAAACTCATTTATCCCTATAAGACTTTAAAAGTGTAAAAATGCAATGTTTTGATTTTTAAATTCAATGTTAATGCCATTGCATTTTGAGTGGAGAGAAAAACCTAATATTTGAATATGTTAAATGAAGAAAAATACAAGTAATGGACTCACTTCAATAAAATAGACTTTAGTGGATGAATATTATAAATACCCATCTCACGCTTCAATGTTCGGTCAAGCATAAATCTCTGAAGGGGAGTGGGGAAACTTTTTATTAGAGTCCATTGCATTCACTTTTTCTTAAGTGATATACTTGTACCCAAAAAGTTGATAAATCATTTCAAATAGCATTGTACCAAAGGGGACAATTAAGAAAAATACAAAATTTAAATTCAACTAATTATTGGCAATGCTTTATCCCTAGAAGATTTTATAACTCTAAAAATTGGAAAAATGCAATGTTGATTTTTAAATCCATTGTTAATGTCATTGCATCTTGAGTGGAGGGAAAAACATAATATTCGAATATGTTAATTGAAGAAAAATACAAGTAATGGACTCACTTGAATAGAATACACTTTAGTTAATGAATATTGCAAATAGCAATCCCACTCCTCAATTTTGGGTCAAGCATAAATCTCTAGAGGGGAGTGGGGAAGCTTTTTATTAGAGTCCATTGCATTTGCTTTTTCTTAAGTGATATGTTTGTACCCAAAAAGTAGATAAATCATTTCAAATAGCATTATAGCAAAGAAGACAACTAAAAAAATTCCTGAATTTAAATTCAACTTATTATTGACAATCCATTTATCTCTAGAAAGCTTTAAAAGTGTAAAAATGCAATGTTTTGATTTTTAAATTCAATGTTAATGCCATTGCATTTTGAGTGGAGAGAAAAACCTAATATTTGAATATGTTAAAGGAAGAAAAATACAAGTAATGGACTCACTTGAATAGAATAGACTTTAGTGGATGAATATTATAAATACCCATCTCACGCTTCAAAGTTGAGTCAAGCATAAATCTTTAGAGGGAAGTGGGGAAGCTTCTTATTAGAGTCCATTGCATTTGCTTTTTGTTAAGTGATATGTTTGTACCCAATAAGTAGATAAATCATTTTGAATTGCACTATAGCAAAGGAGATAATTAAAAAAATTACAAAATTTAAATTCAACTAATTATTGACAATGCATTTATCCCTAAAAGACTTTAAAGCTGTAAAAATTGTAAAAATGCAATGTTTTGATTTTTAAATTCAATGTGAATACCATTTAATTTTGAGTGGAGAGAAATACCTAATATTTAAATATGTTAATTGAAGAAAAATACAAGTAATGGACTTACTTGAATAGAATAGACTTTAGCAGATGAATATTATAAATACCAATCTCATGCTTCAATGTTGTCTTAAACATAAATCTTTAGAGGGGAGTGGGAAAGCTTCTTTTTAGAGTCCATTGCATTTGCTTTTTCTTAAGTGATATGTTTGTACCCAAAAAATGGATAAATCATTTCAAATTGCATTGTAGTAAGGGAGACAATTAAAAAAACATACAAAATTTAAATTCAACTGATTATTGACAATGAATTTATGCTTAAGAGACTTTAAAATTTTAAAAATTGTTAAAATGCAATGTTTTGATTTTTAAATTCAATGTGAATGTCATTGCATTTTGAGTGGAGAGAAAAACCCTAATATTTCAATATGTTAATTAAAGAAAAATACAAGTAGTGGACTCACTTGAATAGAATACACTTTAGTGGATGAATATTATAAATACCTATGTCACGCTTCAATGTTGTGTTAGGCGTAAATCCCTAGGGGGGAGTGGGTAAACTTCTTATTAATTCCCATTGCATTCCCTTTTTCATAAGTGATATGTTTGTACCCAAAAAGTCGATAAATCATTTCAAATTGCATTGTAGCAAAGGAGACAATTAAAAGAATTACAAAATTTAAATTCAACTGATTATTGACAATGCATTTATCCCTAGAAGACTTTAAAACTGTAAAAATTGTAAAAATGTAATATTTTGATTTTTAAATTTATTGTTAATGTCGTTGCATTTTGAGTGGAAAGAAACGCATAATATTTGAATATGTTAATTGAAGAAAAATAAAAGTAATAAACTCACTTGAATATAATACATCTTAGTGGATGAATATTATAAATACCAATCTCATGCTTTAATGTAGGGTCAAGCATAAACATTTAGAGGGGAGTGGGGAAGCTTCTTATTGGAGTCCATTGCATTCGCTTTTTCTTCAGTGATATGTTTGTACCCAAAAAGTAGATAAATCATTTGAAATTGCATTCTAGCAAAGGATACAATCAAAAAAATTACAAAATTTAAATTCAACTGATTATTAACGATGAATTTATCCCTAGAAGACATTAAATTGTAAAAATGCAATGTTATGATTTTTAAATTCAATGTTAATGCCATTACATTTTGAGTGGAATGAAAAACCTAATATTTGAATATGTTAATTGAAGAAAGATACAAGTTGTGAATATAATACACTTTATTGGATTAACATTATAAATACCAATCTCACGATTCAATGTTGGGTCATGCATAAATCTCTAGAGGGGAGTGGGGAAGCTTCTTATTAGAGTTCATTGCATTTTCTTTTTCTTAAGTCATATGCTTGTACCCAAAAAGTAAATAAATCATTTCAAACTGCATTGTAGTAAGGAAGACAATTAAAAAAATTACAAAATTTAAATTCAACTGATTATTGACAATGCATTTATCCTTAGAAGTCCTGAAAATCTTAAAAATGCAATGTTGTGATTTTGAAATTCAAAGTTAATGTCATTGCATTTTAAGTGGAGAGAAAAACATAATATTTGAATATGTTAAGTGAAGAAAAATACAAGTTGTGGACTCACCTGAATATAATACACTTTAGTAGATGAATATTATAAATACCAATATCACGCTTTAATGTTGAGTCAAGCATAAATCTCTAAGGGGGAGTGGGGAAACTTCTTATTAGAGTCCATTGCATTCATTTTTTCTTATGTGATATGTTTATACCCAAAAAGTAAATAAATCATTTGTAATTGCATTTTAGCAAAGGACACAATTAAAAAAATTACAAAATTTAAATTCAACTCATTATTAACGATGTATTTATCCCTAGAAGACTTAAAAATTGTAAAAATGCAATGTTATGATTTTTAAATTCAATGTTAATGCCATTGCATTTTGAGTGAAATGAAAAACCTAATATTTGAATATGTTAGTTGAAGAAAAATACAAGTTTTGGACTCTCTTGAATATAATACACTTTATTGGATTAAAATTATAAATACCAATCTCACGCTTCAATGTTAGGTCATGCATAAATCTCTAAAGGGGAGTGGGGAAGCTTCTTATTAGAGTTCATTGCATTCTCTTTTTATTAAGTCGTATGCTTGTACCCAAAAAGTAGACAAATCATTTTAAATTGCATTATAGAAAAGAAGACAATTATAAAAATTACAAAATTTAAATTCAACTGATTATTGACAATGCATTTATCCTTATAAGTCTTGAAAATCTTAAAAATGCAATGTTGTGATTTTGAAATTCAATATTAATGTCATTGCATTTTGTGTGGAGAGAAAAATATAATATTTGAATATGTCAATTGAAGAAAAATACAGGTTGTGGACTCTCCTAAATATAATATACTTTAGTGGATGAATATTATAAATACCAATCTCATGCTTCAATGTTGGGTCAAGCATAAATCTCTAAGGGAGAGTAGGGAAACTTCTTCTTAGAGTCCATTGCATTCGCTTTTTCTTAAGTGATATGTTTGTACCCAAAAAGTAAATAAATCATTTCAAATTGCTTTGCAGCAAAGGAGACAACTAAAAAATTATAAAATTTAAATTCAACTGATTATTGACAATGCATTTATCCCTAGAAGACTTTAAAATTGTAAAATTGTAAACATGCAATATTTTGATTTTTAAATTCAATGCTAATGCCATTGCTTTTTGAGTGGAGAGAAAAACGTAATATTTAAATATGTTAATTGAAGAAAAATACAAGTTGTGGACTCACCTGAATATAATACACTTTAGTGGATGAATATTATAAATACCAATCTCACGCTTCAATCTTAGTTCAAGCATAAATCTTTAAAAGGGTGCGGGGAAGTTTCTTATTAGAGTGCATTGCATCCGATTTTTCTTAAGTGATATGGTTATGCCCAAAATGCAGATAAATCATTTCAAATTGCATTGTAGCAAAGGAGATAATTAAGAATATTACAAAATTTAAATTCAATTGATTATTGACAATTCATTTATCCCTAGAAGACTTTAAAATTGTAAAAATGCAATGTTTTGATTTTTAAATTCAATGTCAATGTCATTGCATTTTGAGTGAATAGAAAAACATAATATTTTAATATGTTAATTGAAGAAAAAAAACAAGCAATGGACTCACTTGAATAGAATACACTTTAGTGGATGAATATTATAAATATGAATTGGACACTTCAATGTTGGGTCAAGCATAAATCTCTAGAGGGTAGTGGGAAAGCTTCTTATTAGAGTCCATTGCATTCGCTTTTTCTTAAGTGATATGCTTGGACCTAAAAAGTAGATAAATCATTTCAAATTGCATTGTAGTAAAGGAGACAACTAAAAAAATTAAAAAATATAAATTCAAATGACTATTGACATTATATTTATCCCTAGAAAACTTTAAAATTGTAAAAATTGTAAAAATGCAATGTTTTGATTTTTAAATTCAATGTAAATGTCATTGCATTTTGAGTGAAGGGAAAAATATAATATTTGAACATGTCAATTGAAGAAAAATACCAATAATGGACTCGCATGAATAGAATACACTTTAGTGGATGAATATTATAAATACCAATCGCACGCTTCAATGTTAGGTCAAGCGTAAATCTTTAGAGGGAAGTGGGGAAGCTTCTTATTAGAGCCCATTGCATTCGCTTTTTCTTAAGTGATATGTTTGTACCCAAAAAGTAGATAAATCATTTGAAATTGCATTGTAGCAAAGGAGACAATTAAAAAAAATTTCAAAATTTAAATTCAATTGATTATTAACAATGCATTTAACCCTAGAAGACCTTAAAATTGTAAAAATTGTAGAAATGCAATTTTTTGATTTTTAAATTCAATGTTAATGTCATTGTATTTTTAGTGGATAGAAAAACATAATATTTGAATATGTTAATTGAAGAAAAATACAAGTAATGGACTCACTTGAATAAAATACACTTTAGTGGATGAATATTATAAACAGCAATCCCACGCTTCAATTTTAGGTCATGTATAAATCTCTAGAGGGGAGTATAGAAGCTTCTTATTAGAGTCCATTGCATTTGGCTTTTCTTAAGTGATATGTTTGTGCCCAAGAATTAGATAAATTATTTCAATTTGCATTGTAGCAAAGGAGACAATTAAAAAAATTAAAAAATATAAATTCAAATGACTATTGACATTGCATTTGTCCCTAGAAGACTTTAAAATTGTAAAAATTGTAAAAATGTAATGCCTTGATTTTTAAATTTAATGTAAATGTCGTTGCATTTTGAGTGGAGGGAAAAAGATAATATTTGAACATGTCAATTGAAGAAAAATACCAGTAATGGACTCGTTTAAATAGAATACACTTTGGAGGATGAATATTATAAATACCAATCGCACACTTCAATGTTAGGTCAAGCATAAATTTTTAGAGGGAGTAGGGAAGATTTTTATTAGAGTCTATTGCATTCGCTTTTTCTGAAGTGATATGTCTGTACCCAAAAAGTAGATAAATCATCTGAAATTGCATTCTAGCAAAGGACACAATTAAAAAAATTACAAAATTTAAATTCAATTGATTATTAACGATGCATTTATCCCTAGAAGACTTTAAAATTGTAAAAATACAATATTATGATTTTTAAATTCAATGTTAATGCCATTGCATTTTGAGTGGGGAGAAAAACATAATATTTTAATATGTTAATTGAAGAAAAAAACAAGTAATGGACTCACTTAAATAGAATACACTTTAGTGGATGAATATTATAAATACCAATCGCACACTTCAATGTTAGGTCAAGCATAAATCTCGAGAGGGCAGTGGGGAAGCTTCTTATTAGAGTCCATTGCATTTGCTTTTTCTTAAGTGATATGCTTGTACCCAAAATGATGTGGAAAACCCCAAAAAGACGTGGCTTAGGGACCCAACGCACACAAGGAATCAAAGAACAACTAGGAAAGCTAAATCAGAGTTTGATAACAGAAACCCTAAACCCAATATTCGAAGGAACACGAACTTAGGGTATTCAAGAAGGATATGGACACCACACTCCAGAAAAGAAAGGAATTGCGAGTGATAAGTTGATTTGAACACCACAAGAAGAAGTACCTCTTGATAAGTTCTTTAGTTCTTAAAAGAACCGAGGGAGAAAAACCCTTACTTTCTATTTCACTTAAAGTTGTCTGATTTCCAGAACTTACAAGAGGTGCCTATTTATAGGCTAAGATAGCAATCTTAAAGAGGTACAAATTCCTACTTAGGAGAAATCCTTATTTTGGAGGAATTTCAGACAAATTCCAGCAGATACAATGAACTCCTATTTAGGAGTGAATGCTATTACTTAGTCTGACCCAATTAGTATCCCAATTATATTAATTAGGCTTGGACTCTCTTTAAAACTTGAATTCGCACCATTGGAAGCTTGGTTGGCCTGAATGTCCTGAATCAGCCCATTTAGTACTTCTTTAATCTTTTTGGCCCTAGCTCGTGTTATTGGGCCTTCTGGAACGTGCAATGGACCTCTTGCATCCATTGAAGCTCTAGCTCGTGTTATTAGGCCTTCTGGAATGTGCAATGGACCTCTTAGATCTATTGAAGCCTTCCACCCATCATCTCCACGATTCTCATCATTCCCCCTCTCCTCAAAGGGATTCGCCCTCGAATCATCACCTACATCAAAAGGAGAAAGGTTAGAAATGTTAAATGTTGCACTCACATTATACTCACTAAGAAGGTCCAACTTATAAGCATTGTCATTAATTTGTGCTACAACTTGAAAGGGACCATCTCCTTTAGGTTGTAGCTTTGAATGCCTTTGAGCTGGGAATCATTCCTTGCGCATATGAACCCAAACCCAATCACCAGGTTCAAACACCACCTTCTTTCATCCCTTGTTGACATGGGATACATATTGTTCAATTCATTTTTCAATATGTTGCTGCACCTTCTCATGCAATTTTTTTATCGTGTCCGCTTTGTGTTCACCATCAACACTGGCATACTCATTGATAGGTATAAGTACCAAATCCAAAGGAGTCAACAGATTAAAACCATATGTAATTTCAAATGGAGAGTAGCTAGTAGTAAAATGAACACTCCTATTATACGCAAACTCGACATGTGGTAAACAATCTTCCCATGTTTTCAAATTTGTTCAAATAATAGCACACAAAAGAGTAGAAAGAGTTCGATTAACCATCTCAGTCTGCCCATCAGTTTGTGGATGACAAGTAGTTGAAAACAATAGCTTAGTACCTAACTTACCCCATAAAGTCTTCTAGAAATAGCTTAAGAACTTTGTATCCCAGTTTGAAACAATGCTTTGTGGCATGCCATGCAAACATACTACTTCTCTAAAAAATAAGTCAGACACATTGTTTGCATCATCAATTTTATGGCATGGGATGAAGTGTGCCATCTTTGAAAATCTATCAACAACAACAAATACAGAATCCCTACCCCTTTTTGTTTGTGGCAATCCGAATACAAAGTCCATGGATAAATCAACCCAGGGATGGCTAGGTATGGGTAAAGGGGTATACAAGCCATGGGGTAAAACTCTAGATTTAGCTTGTTTGCATGTTATGCATTTCTCACATATCCTCTCAACATCTTGTTTCATGTGTGGCCAAAAGAAGTGTTCATTTAGGATATCTAGGGTTTTCCTAACTCCGAAATGACCTATTAGACCGCCCTCATGAGCTTCTCTTACAACCAACTCCCTTAAAGAACTCATAGGCATGCATAAATGATTTTCTCTAAATAAGAAACCCTTATGCCTATAAAACTTCTCAAAGGCTGACTTCTCACATGCTCCATACACATTAGCAAAGTCCAGATCATTCATATATAAATCTTTGATATGTTCAAATCCTAATAAGTTTGCAGTAAGTGTAGAGATAAGAGCATACTTGCGAGATAATGTATCAGCTACCACATTTTCCTTACCTTGTTTATATTTTATGTTGTAGGGAAAGGTCTCAATGAATTCAATCCACTTGGCATGTCTTTTGTTCAACTTTCCTTGTCCCTTTAAGTGCTTCAACGATTCATGGTCAGTATGGATGACAAACTCCTTGGGCCAAAGGTAATGTTGCCATGTCTCCAAAGCCCGTACCAATGCATACATCTCTTTATCATAAGTAGGATAATTAAGGCTTGCTCCACTTAGCTTTTCATTGAAGTAAGCAATTAGGCGCCTTTCCTACATCAAAACAGCTCCAATGTTGATGCCTGAAGCATCACACTCAATCTTGAAAGCTTTTGCAAAGTTAGGTAAAGCAAGTAGGGGTGCAGAACTTAATTTTTCCTTGATGCAATTAAAAGCCTTGTCTTGGTCACTACCCCACCTAAAACTCGTGTTCTTTTTTATAAGCTCAGAGAGTGGTGCAGCAATGGTGCTAAAGTCCCTAACAAAGTGTATATAGAAACTAGCTAGACCATGAAAGCTACACACATCACTAATTGACTTAGGTGTAGGCCAATCACGAATTGTCTTAATTTTTTCCTCATCAACCTCGACACCTTTAGAACTCATAACATAGCCAAGAAATGTGATCTGATTAGTACAAAAGGAACATTTCTTTAAGTTAGCATACAATTTCTCAGAACGTAAAACACATACAATAGAACATAAATGATTAAGATGCTCTTCTAGGGTTTTACTATAGACCAAAATATCATCAAAATACACAACCACAAATTTACCAATGAATGGACGCAAAACATGATTCATTAGTCGCATAAAAGTGCTTGGTGCATTAGTGAGACCAAATGGCATAACAAGTCATTCATACAAACCGTACTTAGTTTTGAAAGTTGTTTTCCACTCATCTCCCTCTCTCATCCTAATCTGATGATATCTACTTTTCAAATCAATCTTAGAAAAGACACAGGAACCAAGCAATTCATCCAACATGTCATCTAATCTAGGTGTGGGGTGACGATACTTTACAATGATTTTGTTGATTGCTCGACAATCAACACACATCCTCCAAGTCCCATCTTTCTTAGGTACAAGTAAGCCAGAAACAACACATGGACTCATGCTTTCCCTCACATATCCTTTGGAAATAAGCTCCTCAACCTGCCTTTGAAGCTCCTTTGTCTCCTCAAGATTACTTTTATATGCTGGCCGGTTAGGGATGGATGCACCTGGGATGAAATCAATTTGATGCTCAATTCCTCTATTAGGTGGCAATCCACTTGGAACATTGTCAGGGAATACATTTTCAAATTCCTGCAATAAAGCAACAACAACACTAGGCAAAGATGGGTCAAACTTGTTAGTGTTAAAATAAGCCTCCTTGTACAGAAGTACGATCATAGGTTGTTTGGCATAGAATGCTCTTTTGACATCACTCTCTTTTGCATAGAAACTTTCTCTTTTGCATAGAAACTTTCTCTTTTCTTCTCTTTCTCTTGTGTCATCACGTTTTCTCCTCTCTTTTCTCTTTTATTAATCTTTCTTTTCTGTTCACTCTCATTTTTAATCCTTAATTGATCCTCATAAGCTTGTTGAGGTGATAATGGTACAAGAGTGATGGGTTTTTCATTCATTACAAAGGAATATCGGTTCTTGAAGCCATCATACATAACTCGCCTATCAAATTGCCATGGTCTTCCTAATAGAATATGGCCCACATGCATAGTTACAACATCATATAAAATTTCATCATGGTACTTTTTGATAGAAAATGATATGAGCACTTGCTTATTTACCTTGACTTCACCACTCTCATTCAACCATTGAAGCTTATATGGCCTAGGATGCTTTATAGTAGGTAAATCCAGCTTCTCAACCATAGTTGTGCTAGCAACATTAATGCAACTCCCACCATCAATAATCATACTACATATCTTATCTTTGATGATACACCTCATCTAAAAGATGTTATCTTGTTACACCTTATTTTCTTCCTTGCACATTCAATGCTCGCCTTGTAACAAGAGCTACTCCATTAACTGGATACTCCTCTCCATCACTTTCACCCTCTGAAGATGGCATAGAATCATCATCTGATTCACTTTCAGTTTCAACCTCACCATTACTTCTTAAGATCATTGCACACTTATTTGGACATTAAGATGCAATGTGACCCATGTCTAAACACTTGAAACATTTAACATCTCTATTTCTACTTGGTTGGAGGTCAGAATTACTTACCTCCTTGCTAGAACCCATATTCTTGTACTTGGATAGCTCAGCTTTGGACTTATAGTTGGTCATCTCGTCCCTTTTATTCCAGTTGGCTTCTTAGATGAGGTAGATCTTGAGTTCTGCCCAAACCATGTTGAACCCTTTCATTTGAGTTGCCTTTCAACTTTCATGGCCATGTGCACCATGTCTTCTAATTCCACATAGTGTTGCAATTCAACCACGTTTGCTATGTCCCTATTTAGCCCTTGCAGAAATCAAGCCATGGTTGCTTCTCTATCTTCTTCTACATTCGCCCGAATCATGGTAATCTCCATCTCCTTGTGGTAATCCTCCACACTTTTGGTGCCCTGAGTAAGCCCTTGTAGCCTTTGGTACAGCTCCCTGTAATAGTGATTAAGGAAAAACCTCCTCCTTGTGATAGCCTTCATCTCCTCTCATTTATTAATAGGCTGCTCATAATTCCTTCTCCTAGTCAAAACAAGTTGATCCCACCAAATAATAGCATAATCAGTGAATTCAACTACAACAAGTTTTACCTTTTTCTCCTCAGAATAGTTGTGGCAATAAAAAACCAATTCAACCTTCTTCTCCCATTCTAGGTATGCATCAGGATCATTCTTACCTTGGAATAGAGAAATTGTCATTTTAATACTGTCCAAATTATGGTCATAGGTGCCTTGCCTCCCAAATTCTCTTTGATCCCTTCTATTGTTAACGATTTTGACCATAGTAGTTTGATCATCAACTTCATAATCTTCTACATCATCTTCATGGTCATAGGCACGTCTCAACTGCCTTCTTGCTTTAGGAGCCTCATATTCCCCATGCCTCCTTTGTAACTCTGCTATAGTATTAGATTGCTCCTCCATCCTTTCCCTTATAGCATCAAATCTGGTATTTATATGCTCAAATTGTTGTTGCATAGCTTTGATCATAAAGGACACATCACCAATTCCCTCCTAAGTTGCACCTTTGTCTTTGGATGTCATAGTATTACTTCTACACAAAATAATAAGATACCTCACAAAGCACTCCCTCTTGTGTTTCACTCAAAAGAAGGTGTCACACTCCCTCGTGTTTACACTCTTTATTGCCTTTTCTTTATCTGAACTTTCACTCTTGCCTTTTACCACTTGGATTTCTCCTTTCAGCTTTATAAAGAACTAAACAAGGTAAATCAAGAGTATTGTTTTTGAACAGAATAAGATAAATGGTATAAAATTGAAATTGGAGAACAAGGAATAAAAAAAAAAAACGAAAAAGGATATCAAGGCAAACGAATTTAATGAACTAAACTCACAAAAAAATCAGGATAGGGGCAGTTAAATTTAGAGGACAAACTTGGGTAACAAGACAGGAAAATGGATGGCAGAATTAGAGTTGAGCAAGAAAACTTTGTTATTATTGTGGCCAATATGACCAAACTGTTAACTTTATCAATAACTTGAATTTGATGTTTTTTTTCTTTTCTTCTTTTTGTTTTTTTTTCGTTGATCCTTCTTTTTATTTTTTATTTTTTCCTTTTTCTTTTGCTCAACACAAAACAACAGTCGAACACTTAGATACAACAATTGGAATTGAAATTAGCACATTGAGAAGGATTGCAAACAAACAGATTTGTGCATTTGAATTGTAATGCACATAATAGACAAATTGAACTGAAATAAAGAAATCATAAGGTAGACAATTGAAGAGTGAGTGGATTCAACTTGATTTAGAGCCAGGCTCTGATACTAATTGATGCGGAAAACCCCAAAAAGACATGGCTTAGGGACCCAACGCACACAAGGAATCAAATAAAAACCAGGAAAGCTAAATCAGAGTTTAATAACAGAAACCCTAGACCCAATATTCGAAGGAACATGAACCTAGGGTATTCACGAAGGATATGGATGCCACACTCTAGAAAAGAAAGGAAATGGGAGTGATAAGTCGATTTGAATGCCACAAGAAGAAGTACCTCTTGATAAGTTCTTTAGTTCTTAAAAAAATCGAGGGAGAAAAACCCTTGCTTTCTATTTCACTCAAAGTTGTATGATTTCTAGAGCTTACAAGGGGTGCCTATTTATAGCCTAAGATAGCAATCCTAAAAAGGCACAAATTCCTACTTAGGAGAAATCCTTATTTTGGAGGAATTTCGGACAAATTCCAGCAGATACAATGAACTCCTATTTAGGAGTGAATGCTATTACTTAGTTTGACCCATTAAGTATCCCAATTATATTAATTAGGCCTGGACTCTCTTTAAAACTTGAATTTGCACCATTTAAAGCTTAGTTGGCTTGAATGTCTTGAATCAGCCTATTTAGTGCTTCTTTAATCTTTTTGACCCTAGCTCGTGTTATTGGGTCTTTTGGAACGTGCAATGAACCTCTTGCATCCATTAAAGCTTTAGCTCATGTTATTGGGTTTTCTAGAATGTGCAATGGATGTTTTGCATCCATTGAAGCTCTAGCTTGTCTTATTGGGTCTTTTGGAACGTGCAATGGATCTCTTGGATCTATTAAAGCCTTCCACCCATCATCTCCACGATTCTCATCACAAAAAGTAGATAAATCATTTCAAATTGCATTGTAGCAAAGGAGACAATTAAAAAAATTAAAAAATATAAATTCAAATGACTATTGATATTATATTTATCCATAGAAGACTTTAAAATTGTAAAAATTATAAAAATGCAATGTTTTAATTTTTAAATTCAATGTAAATGTCATTGCATTTTGAGTGGAGGGAAAAACATAATATTTGAATATGTTAATTGAAGAAAAATACAAGTAATGGACTCACTTGAATAAAATACACTTTAGTAAATGAATATTATAAACAGCAATCCCATGCTTCAATTTTGGGTCATGCATAAATCTCTAGAGAGGCGTAGGGACGCTTCTTATTAGAGTCCATTGCATTTGGATTTTCATAAGTGATATGTTTGTACCCAAAATGTAGATAAATCATTTCAAATTGCATTGTAGCAAAGGAGAAAATTAAAAAAATTAAAAAATATAAATTCAAATGACTATTGACATTGTATTTATCGTTAGAAGACTTTAAAATTGTAAAAATTGTAAAAATGCAATATTTTGATTTTTAAATTCAATGTAAATGTCATTGCATTTTGAGTGGAGGGAAAAACATAATATTTGAACATCTCAATTGAGGAAAAAAAACAGTAATGGGCTTGCTTGAATATAATACACTTTAGTGGATGAATGTTATAAATATCAATGGCACGCCTCAATGTTAGGTCAGGCATAAATCTTTAAAGGGGAGTGGGAAAGCTTTTTATTAGATCCCACTGCATTTGTTTTTTCATAAGTGATATATTTGTACCCAAAAAGTAGATAAATCTTTTGAAATTGCATTGTAGCAAAGGATACAATTAAAAAAATTACAAAATTTAAATTCAACTGATTATTAACAATGCATGTATCCCTATAAGACCTTAAAATTGTAAAAATTGTAGAAATGCAATGTTTTCTTTTTTAAATTCAATGTTAATGCCATTCCATTTTGAGTGGAGAGAAAAACATAATATTCAAATATGTTAATTGAAGACAAAATACAAGTAATGGACTCACTTGAATATAATACAATTTAGTGGATGAATGTTATAAATACCAATCTTACCCTTCAATGTTGGGTCAAGCATAAATCTGTAGAGGAGAATGGGGAAGCTTCTTATTAGACCCATTGCATTCGCTTTTTCTTAAGTGATATGTTTGTACCCAAAAAGTATATAAATCATTTCAATTTGCATTGTAGGAAAGAAGACAATTAAAAACATTATAAAATTTAAATTCAATTGATTATTGACAATGCATTTATCCCTAGAAGACTTTAAAATTGTAAAAATTGTAAAAATGCAATGTTTTGACCTTTAAATTTATTGTTAATACCATTGAATTTTGAGTGGAAAGAAAAACATAATATTTAAATATGTTAATTGAAGAAATATACAAGTAATGGACTCACTTGAATAAAATACACTTTAGTGGATGAATATTATAAATAGCAATCCCACACTTCAATTTTGGGTCATGCATAAATCTCTAGAGGGGAGTAGGGAAGCTTTTTATTAGAGTCCACTGCATTTGTCTTTTCTTAAGTGATATGTTTGTACCCAAAAAGTAGATAAATCATTTCAAATTGTATTGTAGCAAAGGAGACAATTAAAAAAATTAAAAAAATATAAATTCAAATGACTATTGACATTGCATTTATCCCTAGAAGACTTGAAAATTGTAAAAATTGTAAAAATGCAATGTTTTGATTTTTAAATTCAATGTAAATGTCATTGCATTTTGAGTGGAGGGAAAAACATAATATTTGAATATGTCAATTGAAGAAAAATAGTAATAATGGGCTCACTTGAATAGAATATACTTTAGTGGATGAATATTATAAATAACAATGACACGCTTTAATATTGGGTTAGGCATAAATCTTTAGAGGAGAGTGGCGAAGCTTCTTATTAGAGCCCATTGCATTCGCTTTTTCTTAAGTGATATGTTTGTACCCAAAAAGTAGATAAATCATTTCAACTTGCATTGTAGGAAAGAAGACAGTGAAAAAAATTATAAAATTTATATTCAATTGATTATTAACAATGCATTTATCCCTAGAAGACTTTAAAATTGTAAAAATTGTAAAAATGCAATGTTTTGATTTTTAAATTTATTGTTAATGCCATTGAATTTTGAGTAGTGAGAAAAATATAATAGTTGAATATGTTAATTGAAGAAAAATACAAGTAATGGACTCACTTGAATAAAATACACTTTAGTGGATGAATATTATAAACAACAATCCCACGCATCAATTTTGGGTCATGCGTAAATCTCTTGAGGGGAGTAAGGAAGCTTCTTATTAGAGTCAATTGCATTTGGCTTTTCTTAAGTGATATGTTTATACCCAAAAAGTAGATAAATCATTTCAAATTGCATTGTAGCAAAGGAGACAATTAAAAAAATTAGAAAATATAAATTCAAATGCCTATTGACATTGCATTTATCCCTAGAAAACTTGAAAATTGTAAAAATTGTAAAAATGCAATGTTTTGATTTTTAAATTCGATGTAAATGTCATTGCATTTTGAGTGGAGGAAAAACATAATTTTTGAAAATATTAATTGAAGAAAAATACAAGTAATTGACTCACTAGAAAAGAATACACTTTAGTGAATGAATATTATAAATAGCAATCTCACACTTTAATTTTGGGTCAAGCATAAATCTCTAGAGGAGAGTAGGTATGCTTCTTATTATAGTCCATTGCATTTGCATCTACTTAGGTAATATATTTGTACCCAAAAAGTAGATAAATCATTTCAAATTGCATTGTAGCAAAGGAGACAATTAAAAAAATTACAAAATTTAAATTCAACTTATTATTGACAATGCATTTATCCCTAGAAGACTTTAAAATTGTATAAATTGTAGAAATGCAATGTTTTGATTTTTACATTCAATATTAATGTCATTGCATTTTGAGTAGAAAGAAAAACATAATATTTGAATATGTTAATTGAAGAAAAATACAAGTAATGGACTTATTTGAATAGAATACACTTTAGTAGATGAATATTATAAATACCAATCTTACGCTTCAATGTTGCATCAAGCATAAATGTCTAGAAGGGAGTAGGGAAGCTTCCTATTTGAAAGTTTCTATGCAAAAGAAAGTGAAGCCAAAAGAGTAATTTTTGCCATACAATCTATGATCGTACTTTTGTACAAAGAGGCTTCTTTTAACACTAACAAGCTTGAACCATCTTTGCCTAGTACTATTATTGTTCTATTGCAGGAATTTAAAGATGAATTCCATGATGATGTCCCAAGTGGATTGCTACCTAAGAGAGGAATTAAGAATCAAATTGTTTTCATTCCTAGTGCATCCATCCCAAACTAGCCAGCATATAAGAGTAATCCTAAGGAGACAAAGGAGCATAAAAGACAGGTTGAAGAACTTATTTTCAAAGGATATGTGAGGGAAAGCATGAGTCATTGTGCAGTTCCTATCCTACTTGTGCGAGGAAAGTTGAACAGAAGGCATGCCAAGTGGATCAAATTAATTCAAACCTTTCCCTACATCATCAAGTATAAACAAGATGATGATTCGAGAACGAATCTTTTCGAGGAAAAGGGGAATGATGAGAACCGTAGAGATGAAGGGTGGAAGGCTTCAAAGGATGCAAGAAGTCCATTGCACATTCCAAGAGGCCTAATAACACGGGCTAGAGTCAAAAAGATGAAAGAAGAACTAAATGGGTTGATTAAGGACGTTCAGGCCAACCAAGTTTCAAATAGTGCGAATTCAAGATTAGAAGAGAGTCCAGGCCTTATTAATATCATTAGAGTACTTAAAGTGTTAGGACTAAGTAATAATAGTCACTGTAAATTAGGAGTTTATTTTTTGTACAAGAATTTGTCTCTAGATAGGAATTCCTCCTAAATAAGGAATTGTCCTAAGTAGAAATTTATGCCCCTTTAGGATTGCAAACTTAGCCTATAAATAGGCACCCCTTGTATACAAAAAATCATATAAGACAACTTTGAGTGAAATAGAAAGCAAGGGTTTTTCTCCCTCGATTCTTTAAAGAACTAAAGAACTTATCAAGAGGTACTTCTTCTTGTGGCGTTCAAATTGACTTATCACTCCCAATTCCTTTCTTTTCTGAAGTGTGGCATCCATATCCTTCTTGAATACCCTAGGTTCGTGTTCCTTCGAATATTGGGTCTAGGGTTTCTGTTGTTAAACTCTGATTTAGCTTTCCTAGTAGTTCTTTGATTCCTTGTGTATGTTGGGTCCCTAAGCCACGTCTTTTTGGGGTTTTCCGCATCAGTTGGTATCAAAGCTTGGCTCTAAATCAGGTTGAATCCACTCACTCTTAAATTTTCTACCTTGTGATTTATTTATTTCGATTCAATTTGTCTATCATGTGCATTACAATTCAAATGCACAAATCTGTTTGTTTGTAATCCTTCTCAACGTGCTAATTTCAATTCCAATTGCTATATCTAAGTGTTTTACTGTTGTTTTGTGTTGAGCAAAAGAAAAAAAAAACAAAAAGAAGGATCAACGAAAAAAAAAAAGAAAAAGAAGAAAAGAAAGAAAATATCAAATTTAAGTTAGTGATAAAGTTAACAGTTTGGTCATATTGGCCATAATAATAACAAAGTTTTCTTGCTCAACAAATGTCAGGTCAAGTATAAATCTCTATAGGGGAGTGAGGAAGCTTCTTATTGGAGTCCATTGTATTCGTTTGTTCCTAAGTGATATGTTTGTACCCAAAAAGTACATAAATCTTTTCAAATACAAGTAATGGACACATTTGAATAAGATAGACTTTAGTGGATAAATATTATAAATACCAATCTCACACTTTAATGTTGGGTCAAGCATAAATATCTAAAGGGGAGTGAGGAGGCTTCTTATTAGAGTCTATTGCATTTGCTTTTTCTTAAATGATGTGTTTGTACCCAAAGAGTAGAGAAATCTTTTCAAATTGCATTGTAGCAAAGGAGACAATTAAAAAAATTACAAAATTCAAATTCAACTGATTATTTACAATGCATTTATTCCTACAAGACTTTAAAATTGTAAAAATGCAATGTTTTGATTTTTAAATTCAATGTAAATGCCATTGCAGTTTGAGTAAAGGGAAAAACATAATATTTGAATATGTTAATTGAAGAAAAATACAAGTAATGGACACATTCGAATAGGATAGACTTTAGTGGATAAATATTATAAATACCAATCTCACGCTTTAATGTTGGGTCAAGCATAAATATCTAAAGGGAAGTGAGGAGGCTTCTTATTAAAGTCCATTGCATTCGCTTTTTCTCAAATGATGTGTTTGTACCCAAAGAGTAGAGAAATCTTTTCAAATTGCATTGTAGCAAAGGAGACAATTAAAAAACTTACAAAATTCGAATTCAACTGATTATTTACAATGCATTTATTCCTAGAAGACTTTAAAATTGTAAAAATGCAATGTTTTGAATTTTAAATTCAATGTTAATGTCATTGCATTTTGAGTAAAGGGAAAAACCTAATCTTTGAATATGTTAATTAAAGAAAAATGCAAGTAATGGACACACTTGAATATAATACACTTTAGTGTATGAATATTATAAATACCAATCGCACGCTTAAATGCTAGGCCAAGCATAAATCTCTAGAAGGGAGTGGGGAAGCTTCTTATTAGAGTCCATTGTATTCATTTTTTCCTAAGTGATATGTTTGTACCCAAAAAGTAGATAAATCATTTCAAATTGCATTATAGTAAGGGAGACAATTAAAAAAAATTATAAAATTTCAATTCAATTGATTATTGACATTGCATTTATCCCTAAAAGACTTTATAATTGTAAAAATTGTAAACATGCAATGTTTTGATTTTTGAATTCAATGTCAATTCCATTGCTTTTTGTGTGGAGACAAAAACATAATATTTAGATATGTTAATTGAAGAAAAATTCAAGTAATGGACTCACTCGAATAGAATACACTTTAGTGGTTGAATATTATAAATACTAATCTCACACTTCAATCTTGGATCAGACATAACCTCTAGAGGGGAGTGAGGAAGCTTCTAATTAAAGTCCATTGCATTTGCTTTTTCCTAAGCGATATGTTAGTACCCAAAAATTAGATAAATCATTTCTAATTGCATTATAGCAAAGGTTACAATTAAAAAAATTACAAAATTTAAATTTAATTGATTATTGACAATCCATTTATCCTTAAAAGACTTTAAAAGTGTAAAGATGCAATGTTTTGATTTTTAAATTCAATGTTAATGCCATTGCATTTTGAGTGGAGGGAAAAAGCTAATATTTGAATATATTAATTGAAGAAAAATACAACTAATGGACACACTTGAATATAATACACTTTAGTGTATAAATATTAGAAATACCAATTGCACGCTTAAATGTCAGGTCAAGTATAAATTTTTAGAGGGGAGTGGGGAAGCTTCTTATTGGAGTCCATTGTATTCGTTTGTTCCTAAGTGATATGTTTGTACCCAAAAAGTAGAGAAATTTTTTAAAATTGCTTTGTAGCAAAGGAGACAATTAAAAAAATTACAAAATTCAAATTCAACTAATTATTTACGATGCATTTATTCCTAGAAGACTTTAAAAGTGTAAAAATGCAATGTTTTGATTTTTAAATTCAATGTTAATGCCATTGCATTTTGAGTTAAGGGAAAAACATAATATTTGAATATGTTATTTGAAGAAAAATACAATTAATGGACTCATTCGAATAGGATAGACTTCAATGGATGAATATTATAAATACCAATCTCACGCCTCTATGTTGGGTCAAGCATAAATCTCTAAAGGGGAGTGGGGAGGCTTCTTATTAGACTCCATTGCATTCGCTTTTTTTTAAGTGATGTGTTTGTACCAAAAAAGTAGAGAAATCTTTTCAAATTGCATTGTAGCAATGGAGACAATTAAAAAGATTACAAAATTCAAATTCAACTTATTATTTACAATGCATTTATTCCTAGAAGACTTTAAAATTGTAAAAATGCAATGTTTTGATTTTTAAATTCAACGTTAATCCCATTGCATTTTGAGTGGAGGGAAAAAGCTAATATTTGAATCTGTTAATTGAAGAAAAATACAAGTAATGGACACACTTGAATATAATACACTTTAGTGTATAAATATTAGAAATACCAATCGCACGCTTAAATGTCAAGTCAAGTATAAATCTTTAGAGGGGAGTAGGGAAGCTTCTTATTGGAGTCCATTATATTCGTTTGTTCCTAAGTGATATGTTTGTACCCAAAAAGTAGAGAAATCTTTTCAAATTGCATTGTAGCAAAGGAGACAATTAAAAAAATTACAAAATTCAAATTCAACTCATTATTTACAATGCATTTATTCCTAGAAGACTTTAAAAGTGTAAAAATGCAATGTTTTGATTTTTAAATTCAATGTTAATGCCATTGCATTTTGAGTGGAGGGAAAAACATAATATTTGAATATGTTATTTGAAGAAAAATACAATTAATGGACTCATTCGAATAGGATAGACTTCAGTAGATGAATATTATAAATACCAATCTCATGCCTCAATGTTGGGTCAAGCATAAATCTCTAAAGGGGGGTGGGGAGGCTTCTTATTAGAGTCCATTGCATTAGCTTTTTCTTAAGTGATGTGTTTGTACCCAAAAAGTAGAGAAATCTTTTCAAATTGCATTGTAGCAAAGGAGACAATTAAAAAAATTACAAAATTCAAATTCAACTGATTATTTACAATGCATTTATTCCTAGAAGACTTTAAAATTGTAAAAATGCAATGTTTTGATTTTTAAATTCAATGTTAATCCCATTGCATTTTGAGTGGAGGGAAAAAGCTAATATTTGAATATGTTAATTGAACAAAAATAGAAGTAATGGACACACTTGAATCTAATACCCTTTAGTGTATGAATATTATAAATACCAATTGCACGCTTAAATGTTAGGACAAGTTTAAATCTCTAAAGGGGTGTGGGGAAGCTTCTTATTGGAGTCCATTGTATTCGTTTTATCCTTAAAAGACTTTAAAATTGTAAAAATTGTAAAAATGCAATGTTTTGATTTTTGAATTAAGTGTCAATGCCATTGCATTTTGAGTGGAGAAAAAACATAATATTTGGATATGTTAATTGAAGAAAAATTCAAGTAATGGATTTACTCGAATAGAATACACTAGTGGATGAATATTATAAATACCAATCTCACGCTTCAATCTTGGGTCAAGCATAAACCTCCGTGAGGATGCTTCTAATTAGAGTCCATTGCATTTGCTTTTTCCTAAGCGACATGTTTGTACCCAAAAATTAGATAAATCATTTCAAATTGCATTATAACAAAGGAGACAATTAAAAAAATTATAGAATTTCAATTCAACTGATTATTGACATTCCATTTATCCCTAGAAGATTTTAAAAGTGTAAAAATGAAATGTTTAGATTTTTAAATTCAATGTTAATGTCATTGCATTTTGAGTGGAAGGAAAAACATAATATTTGAATATTTTAATTGAAGAAAAATACAAGTAATGGACTCATTTGAATCAGATAGACTTTAGTGGATGAATTTTATAAATACCATTCTCATGCCTTAGTGTTGGGTCAAGCATTAATCTCTAAACTGGATTGGGGAGGTTTCTTATTAAAGTCCATTGCATTTGTTTTTTCCTAAGTGTTGTGTTTGTACCTGAAAAGTAGAGAAATCTTTTCAAATTGCATTGTAGCAAAACAGACAATTAAAAAAATTACAAAATTCAAATTCAATTGATTATTTACAGTGCATTTAATCGTAGAAGACTTTAAAATTGTAAAAATGCAATGTTTTGATTTTTAAATTCAATGTTGATGCTATTGCATTTTGAGTGGAGGGAAAAAGCTAATATTTGAATATGTTAATTGAAGAAAAATACAAGTAATGGACACACTTGAATATAATATGCTTTAGTGTATGAATATTATAAATACCAATCACACGCTTAAATGTTGGGTCAAGTATAAATCCCTAGAGGGGAGTAGGGATGCTTCTTATTAGAGTGCATTGTATTCATTTTTTCATAAGTGATATGTTTGTACCCAAAAAGTACATAAATCATTTCAAATTGCATTGTAGCAAGGGAGACAATTAAAAAAATTATAAAATTTAAATTCAACTAATTATTGACATTGCATTTATCCTTAGAAGACTTTAAAATTGTAAAAATTGTAAAAATGCAATGATTTGATTTTTGAATTCAAAGTTAATGCCATTGCATTTTGCATGGAGAAAAAATCATAATATTTGGATATGTTAATTGAAAAAAAATTCATGTAAGGGACTCACTCAAATAGAATACACTTTAGTGGTTGAATATTATAAATACTAACCTCACGCTTCAATCTTGGGCCAAGCATAAATCTCTAGAAGGGAGTGAGGAAACTTCTAATTAAAGTCCATGGCATTCACTTTTTCCTAAGCAATATGATTGTACCCAAAAATTAGATAAATCATTTCTTATTGCATTATAGCAAAGGAGAAAATTAAAAAAATTACAGAATTTAAATTCAACTGATTATTGACAATTCATTTATCCCTAAAAGACTTTCAAAGTTATGCAATGTTTTGATTTTTAAATTCAATGTTAATGCCATTGCATTTTGAGTGGAGGGAAAAACATAATATTTGAATATGTTAATTGAAGAAAAATACAAGTAATTGACACATTTTCATATAATACACTAAGTGTATTATATTATAACTACCAATTATACGCCTAAATGTTGGGTCAAGTATAAATCTCTTGAGGGGAGTGGGGAAGCTTCTTATTAGAGTCCATTGTATTTGTTTTTTCCTAAGTGACATGTTTGTACCAAAAAAGTAGATAAATCATTTCAAATTGAATTTTAGTAAAGGAGACAATTAAAAAAATTATAAAATTTAAATTCAACTGATTATTAACATTACACTTATCCTTAGAAGACTTTAAAATTGTAAAAATTGTAAAAATGCAATGTTTTGATTTTTGAATTCAGAGTCAATGCCATTGCATTTTGCGTGGAGAAAAAAACATAATATTTGGATATGTTAATTGAAGAAAAATTCAAGTAATGCACTCACTTGAATAGAATACATTTTAGTGGTTGAATATTATAAATACCAATCTCACACTTCAATCTTGGGTCAGGCATAAACCTCTAGAGGGGTGTGAGGAAGCTTCTAATTAGAGTCCATTGCATTCGCTTTTTCCTAAAGGGTATGTTTGTACCCAAAAATTAGATAAATCATTTCTAATTTCATTATAGCAAAGGAAACAATTAAAAAAATTACAGAATTTAAATTCAACTGATTATTGACAATCCATTTATCCCTAAAAGACTTTAAAAGTGTAAAAATGCAATGTTTTGATTTTTAAATTCAATGTTAATGCCATTACATTTTGAGTGGAGGGAAAAACATAATATTTGAATATGTTAATAAGTAATGGACACACTTCCATATAATACACATTAGTGTATGAATATTATAACTACCAATCGCACGCCTAAATGTTGGGTCATGTACAAATCTCTCAAGGGGAGTGGGGTCCATTGTATTTGTTTTTTCTTAAGTGATATGTTTGTACCCAAAAAGTATATAAATCATTTTAAATTGCATTGTAGTAAATGAGACAATTAAAAAATTTATAAAATTTAAATTCAATTGATTATTGACATTGCATTTATCCCTAGAAGACTTTAAAATTGTAAAAAATGTAAAAATGCAATGTTTTGATTTTTGAATTCAATGTCAATGCCATTGCATTTTGCGTGGAGAAAAAAACATAATATTTGGTTATGTTAATTGAAGAAAAATTCAAATAATGGACTCATTCGAACATAATACACTTTAACGGTTGAATATTATAAATACCAATCTCACACTTTAATCATGGGTCAAGCATAAACCTCTAGAGGGGAGTGAGGAAGCTTCTAATTAAAGTCCATTGCATTCGCTTTTTCCTAAGCAACCTCTTTGTACCAAAAAATTAAATACATAATTTCAAATTGCATTATAGCAAAGGAGACAATTAAAAAAATTACAGAATTTAAATTCAACTAATTATTGACAATCCATTTATCCCTAGAAGACTTTAAAAGTGTAAAAATGCAATGTTTTGACTTTTAAATTCAATGTTAATGTCATTGCATTTTGAGTGGGGGGAAAAACCTAATATTTGAAAATGTTAATTGAAGAAAAATACAAGTAATTGACACACTTGAATATAATACACTTTAGTGTATGAATACTATACATATCAATCGCATGCTTAAATGTTGGGCCAAGCATAAATCTCTAGAGGGGAGTGGGGAAGCTTCTTATTAGAGTCCATTGTATTCGTTTTTTCTTTAGTGATGTGTTTGTACCCAAAAAGTAGAGAAATCTTTTCAAATTGCATTGTAGCAAAGGAGATAATTAAAAAAATTACAAAATTCAAATTCAACTAATTATTTACAACGTATTTATTCCTAAAAGACTTTAAAATTTTAAAAATGCAATGTTTTGATTTTTGAATTCAATGTTAATGCCATTGCATTATGAGTGGATCGAAAAATATAATATTTGAATATGTTAATTGAAGAAAATATAAGTAATGGACTCACTTGAATAGAATACATTTTAGTAGATGAATATTATAAATAGCAATCCCACGCCTCAATTTTGGGTCAAGCATAAAACTCTAGAGGGGAGTGGGGTAGCTTTTTATTAGAGTCCATTGCATTCGCTTTTTCTTAGGTGATATGTTTGTACTCAAAAAGTAGATAAATCATTTCAAATAGCATTGTAGCAAAGGAGACAATTAAAAAAATTACAAAATTTAAATTCAACAGATTATTGACAATGCATTTATCCTTAGAAGACTTTAAAATTGTAAAAATTTTGAAAACGCAATGTTTTGATTTTTAAATTCAATGTTAATATCATTGCATTATGTGTGGAGAGAAAAACATAATATTTGGAAATGTTAATTGAAGAAAAATACAAGTAATGGACTCCCTTGAATATAATACACTTTAAAGGATGAATATTATAAATACCAATCTTACCCTTCAATGTTAGGTTAAGCATAAACTTCTAAAGGGGGGTGGGGAAGCTTCTTATTAGAGTCCATTGCATTCACTTTTTCTTAAGTGATATGTTTATACCCAAAAAGTAGATAAATCATTTCAAATTGCATTGTAGCAAAGGAGACAATTAAAAAAATTACAAAATTCAAATTCAAATGATTATTTACAATTCATTTACTCCTAGAAGACTTTAAAATTTTAAAAATTGAATGTTTTGATTTTTAAATTCTATGTTAATGCCATTGCATTTTGAGTGGAGGGAAAAACATAATATTTGAATATGTTATTTGAAGAAAAATATAAGTAATGTATTCTCTTGAATATAAGACACTTTAGTGGATGAATATTATAAATACCAATCTCACTCTTCCATGTTGGGTTAAGCATAAACCTCTAGAGGAGAGTTGGGAAGCTTCTTATTAGAGACCATTACATTCACTTTTTCTTAAGTGATATGTTTGTACCCAAAAAGTAGATAAATCATTTCAAATTGCATTGTAGCAAAGGAGACAATTAAAAAAATTAAAAACGTTAAATTCAACTGATTATTGACAAAGCATTTATCCCTAGAAGACTTTAAATTTGTAAAAATATTAGAAATGCAATGTTTTGATTTTTACATTCTATGTTAATGCCATTACATTTTGAGTGGAGAGAAAAACATAATATTTGAATATCTTAATTGAAGAAAAGTACAAGTAATGTACTCTTTTGAATATAAGACACTTTAATGGATGAATATTATAAATCCCAATCTCACGTTTCAATGTAAGGTCAAGCATAAACCTTTAGAGGGGAGTGAAGATGCTTCTTAATAGAGTCCATTGCATTTGCTTTTTCTTAAGTGATATGTTTGTTCACAAAAAATAGATAAATCATTTCAAGTTGCATTGTAGCAAAGGAGACAACTAGAAAATTCCAACATTTAAATTCAAATGATTATTGACAATGCATTTAGCCTTAGAAGACTTTAAAATTGTAAAAATTGTAAAAATGCAATGTTTTCATTTTTAAATAGATCGTTAGTGCCATTTGCATTTTGAGTGGACAAAAAAACATAATATTTGAATATGTTAATTGAAGAAAAATACATATAATGGACTCACTTGCATATAATACACTTTAGTGGATGAATATTATAAATAGCAATCTCATGCTTTAATTTTGGGTCAAGCATAAATCTCTAGAGGGGAGTGGGGAAGCTTTTTATTATAGTCCATTGCATTTGCTTTTAGTTAGGCAATATATTGGTACCCAAAAAGTAGATAAATCGTTTCAAATTGCATTGTAGCGAAGGAGGCAATTAAAAAAATTACAAAATTTAAATTCAACTGATTATTAACAATGCATTTATCCCTAGAAGGCTTTAAATTTGTAAAAATTGTAAAAATGCAATGTTTTGATTTTTACATTCTATGTAAATGCCATTGTATTCTAAGTGGATAGAAAAATATAATATTTGAATATGTTAATTGAAGAAAAATACAAGTAATGGACTCACTTGAAAAGAATACACTTTAGGGGATGAATATTATAAATAGGAATCCCACACTTCAATTTTGGGTCAGGCATAAATCTCTACAAGGGAGTGGGGAAGCTTTTTATTTTAGTCCATTATATTGGCTTTTACTTAGGCAATATGTTTGTACCCAAAAAGTGGATAAATCATTTCAAATTTCATTGTAGCAAAAGAGACAATTAAAAAAATTACGAAATTTAAATTCAATAGATTGTTGACATTGCATTTATCCCTAGAAGACTTTAAAATTGTAAAAATGCAATGTTTTGTTTTTCAAATTCAATGTTAATGTCATTGCATTTTGAGTGCAAATAATGGACTCACCTGAACATAATACACTTGAGTGGATAAATAATATAAATATCAATCGCATGCTTCAATGGTGGGTCAAGCATAAATCTCAAGAGCAGAGTGGGAAACTTCTTATTAGAGTTCATTGCATTCGCTTTTTCTTAAGCGATATGGTTGTTCCTAAAAAGTACATAAATCTTTTCAAATTGCATTCTAGCAAAAGAGACAATTAAAAAAATTACAAAATTTAAATTCAACTGATTATTGACAATGCATTTATCCCTAGTAAACTTTAAAATTGTAAAAATTGTAAAAATGCAATGTTTTCATTTTTAAATTCAATGTTAATGCCATTGCATTTTGAGTGGAGAGAGAAACCTAATATTTGAATGTTAATTGAAGAAAAGTGCAAGTAATGGACTCTCTTGAATATAATACATTTTAGTGGATGATATTATAAAGAGCAATCTCACGCTTCAATGTTGGGCTAAGCATAAACCTCTATAGGGGAGTGGGGAAGCTTCTTATGAGAGTCCACTGCATTTGCTTTTTCATAAGTGACATGTTTGTACCCAAAAAGTAGATAAATCATTTCAAATTGCAATGTAGCAAAGAAGACAATTAAAAAATTACAAAATTTTAAGTTCAACTAATTATTGACAATGCATTTATCCCTAGAAAACTTTAAAATTGTAAAAATTGTAAAATGCAATGTTTCATTCTTAAATTCAATGTTAATGCCATTGCATTTTAAGTGGAGAGAGAAACCTAATATTTGAATGTTAATTGAAGAAAAGTGCAAGTAATGGACTCTCCTAAATATAATACATTTTAGTGGATGAATAATATAAAGACCAATCTCACGCTTCAATGTTGGGTCAAGCATAAACCTCTATAGGGGAGTGGGGAAGCTTCTTATGAGAGTCCACTGCATTTGTTTTTTCATAAGTGATATGTTCGTAATCCAAAAAAGTAGATAAATCATTTCAAATTGCAATGCAGCAAAGAAGACAATTAAAAAAATTACAAAATTTAAATTCAACTGACTATTGACAATACATTTATCCCTAGAAAACTTTAAAATTGTAAAAATTGTAAAACGACAATGTTTTCTTTTTAAATTCATTATTAATGCCATTGCATTTTGAGAGGAGAGAAAAACTTAATATTTGAATATGTTAATTGAAGAAAAATACAAGCAATGGACTCACTTGAATAAAATACACTTTAGGGGATGAATAATATAAATACTAATCGCACGCTTCAATATTGGGTGAAGCATAAATCTCTAGAGGGAAGTGGGGAAGCTTCTTATTAAAGTCCATTACATTCATTTTTCTTAATTTATATGTTTGTACCCAAAAAGTAGGTAAATCATTTCAAATTGCATTGTAGTGAAGGAAGACACATTAAAAAATTTACAAATTTAAATTCAACTGATTATTGACAATGCATTTATCCCTAAAAAGTTCAAAATTGTAAAATTGAAAAAATGCAATGTTTTGATTTTAAATCAATGTTAATGCTATTTCATTTTGAGTGGACAGAAAAACATAATACTTGAATATGCTAATTGAAGAAAATTACAAGTAATGGAGTCCTTTGAATAGAATGGACTTTAGGAGATGAATATTAAAATAACAATCTCACGCTTCAATTTGAGCCAAGTATAAATTTCTAGAGGTGAGTGGGGAAGCTTTTTATTATAGTCCATTGCATTCGCTTTTGCTTAAGTGATATGTTTGTACCAAAAAGTAGATAAATCATTTTAGATTGATTGTAGCAAAGGAGAGAATTAAAAAAATTACAAAATTTTAATTCAACAGATTCTTAACAATGCATTTATTGCTAGAAGGCCTCAAAATTGTAAAAATTGTAGAAATGCAATGTTCTGATTTTTAAATTTATTGTTAATGCCATTGAATTTTGAGTGGAGAGAAAAACATAATATTTGAATATGTTAATTTTAGAAAAATACAAGTAATGGACTCACTTGAATAGAATACAATTTAGTGGATGAATATTATAAATACCAATCTCATGCTTCAATGTTGGGTCAAGCATAAATCTCTAGAGGGGAGTGGGGAAGCTTCTTATTAGAGTCCATTGCATTCGCTTTTTCTTAAGTGATATGTTTGTACCCAAAAAGTAGATAAATCATTTCAAATTGCATTGTAGCAAAGGAGACAATTAAAAAAATTACAAAATTTAAATTCAACTGATTATTGACAATGCATTTATCCCTAGAAGACTTTAAAATTGTAAAAATTGTAAAAATGCAATGTTTTGATTTTTAAATTCAATGTTAATGCCATTGCATTTTGAGTGGAGAGAAAAACATAATATTTGAATATGTTAATTGAAGAAAAATACAAGTAATGGACTCACTTGAATAGAATACAATTTAGTGGATGAATATTATAAATACCAATCTCACGCTTCAATGTTGGGTCAAGCATAAATCTCTAGAGGGGAGTGGGGAAGCTTCTTATTAGAGTCCATTGCATTCGCTTTTTCTTAAGTGATATGTTTGTACCCAAAAAGTAGATAAATCATTTCAAATTGCATTGTAGCAAAGAAGACAATTAAAAAAATTACAAAATTTAAATTCAACTGATTATTGACAATGCATTTATCCCTAGAAGACTTTAAAATTGTAAAAATTGTAAAAATGCAATGTTTTGATTTTTAAATTCAATGTTAATGCCATTGCATTTTGAGTGGAGAGAAAAACATAATATTTGAATATGTTAATTGAAGAAAAATACAAGTAATGGACTCACTTGAATAGAATACAATTTAGTGGATGAATATTATAAATACCAATCTCACGCTTCAATGTTGGGTCAAGCATAAATCTCTAGAGGGGAGTGGGGAAGCTTCTTATTAGAGTCCATTGCATTCGCTTTTTCTTAAGTGATATGTTTGTACCCAAAAAGTAGATAAATCATTTCAAATTGCATTGTAGCAAAGGAGACAATGAAAAAAATTACAAAATTTAAATTCAACTGATTGGTGATAGTTCATTTATCCCCAAAAGTTTTTAAAATTGTAAAAATACAATGTTTTGATTTTTAAATTCAATGTTAATGTCATAGCTTTTTGAGTGGAGAGAAAAATCCACATCTTTGAATATGTTAATTGAAGAAAAATACAAGTAATGGACTCACTTGAATAGAATAGAATTTAGTGGATGAATATTATAAATACCAATCTCACACTTCATTGCTCGGTCAAGCATAATCTTAGAGGGGAGTGGGGAAGTTTCTTATTAAGTCCATTGCATTCACTTTTTCTAAAGACAATTAAATCATTTCAAATTGCATTGGTAAAGGAGACAATTAAAAAAATAACAAAATTAAATTCAATTGATTATTGACAATGCATAAATCCCATAAGAGTTCAAAATGAAAAAATTGTAAAAATGAAATGTTTTGATTTTAAATTCCATGCTAATGCCATTGCATTTTGAGTGGAGGAAAAACATAAAATTTGAATATATTAATTGAAGAAAATAAAAGTAATGGACACACTTGAGTAGAATACAATTTAGTGGATCAATATTCTAAATACCAATCTTATGCTTCAATGTTGGGTCAAGCATAAATCTGCAAAGGGGAGTGGGGAAGCTTCTTATTGGAGCCTATTGCATTTGCTTTTTTTAAGTGATATGTTCATACCCAAAAAAATAGATAAATCATTTCAAATTGCATTGTAGCAAAGAAGACAATTAAAAAAATTACAAAATTTCAAATTCAACTGATTATTGACAATGCATTTCTCCCTATAAGACTTTAAAATTGTAAAAACGCAACGTTTTGATTTTTAAATTCAATGTTAATGCCGTTGCATTTTGAATGGACAGAAAAACTTAATATTTGAATATGTTAATTGAAGAAAAATGCAAGTAATGGACTCACTTGAATAGAATACACTTTAGTAGATGAATACTATAAATACCAATCTCATGCTTCAATGTTGGGTCCAGCATAAATCTCTAAATGGGAGTAAGGAAGCTTCTTATTAGAGCCTATTGCATTCGCTCTTTCTTAAGTGATATGTTTGTACCCAAAAAGTAAATAAATCATTTCAAATTGCTTTGTAGCAAAGAAGACAATTAAAAAAATTACAAAATTTAAATTCAACTGATTATTGACAATCCATTTATCCCTAGAAGACTTTAAAAGTGTAAAAAGGCAGTGTTTCGATTTTTAAATTCAATGTTAATGCCATTGCATTTTGAGTAGAGAGAAAAACCAAATCTTTGAGTGGAGAGAAAAATATAATATTTGAATATGTTAATTTTAGAAAAATACAAGTAGTGGACTCACTTGAATTGAATACGCTTTAGTAGATGAATATTATAAACAACAATCCCACGCTTCAATTTTGGGTCAAGCATAAGTTTCTTGAGGGAAGTGGGCAAACTTCTTATTAGAGTCCATTGCATTCACTTTTTCTTAAGTGATATGTTTGTACCCAAAAAGTAGATAAATCATTTCAAATTACATTGTAGGAAACAAGAGAATTAAAAAATTACAAAATTTAAATTGAACTAACTATTGACAATGTATTTATCCCTAGAAGACTTTAAAATTGTACAAATTGTAAAAGTGCAATGTTCTTATTCTTAAATTTATTGTTAATGCCAATGAATTTTGAGTGGAGAGAAAAATATAATATTTGAATATGTTAATTTTAGAAAAATACAAGTAGTGGACTCACTTGAATTGAATACGCTTTAGTAGATGAATATTATAAACAACAATCCCACGCTTCAATTTTGGGTCAAGCATAAGTCTCTTGAGGGAAGTGGGCAAACTTCTTTTTAGTGTCCATTACATTCGCTTTTTCTTCAGTGATATGTTTGTACCCAAAAAGTAGATAAATCATTTCAAATTGCATTGTAGGAAACAAGAGAATTAAAAAATTACAAAATTTAAATTGAACTAACTATTGACAATGTATTTATCCCTAGAAGACTTTAAAATTGTACAAATTGTAAAAGTGCAATGTTCTTATTCTTAAATTTATTGTTAATGCCAATGAATTTTGAGTGGAGAGAAAAATATAATATTTGAATATGTTAATTTTAGAAAAATACAAGTAGTGGACTCACTTGAATTGAATACGCTTTAGTAGATGAATATTATAAACAACAATCCCACGCTTCAATTTTGGCTCAAGCATAAGTCTCTTGAGGGAAGTGGGCAAACTTCTTATTAGAGTCCATTGCATTCGCTTTTTCTTCAGTGATATGTTTGTACCCAAAAAGTAGATAAATCATTTCAAATTACATTGTAGGAAACAAGAGAATTAAACAATTACAAAATTTAAATTGAACTAACTATTGACAATGTATTTATCCCTAGAAGACTTTAAAATTGTACAAATTGTAAAAGTGCAATGTTCTTATTCTTAAATTTATTGTTAATGCCAATGAATTTTGAGTGGAGAGAAAAATATAATATTTGAATATGTTAATTTTAGAAAAATACAAGTAGTGGACTCACTTGAATTGAATACGCTTTAGTAGATCAATATTATAAACAACAATCCCACGCTTCAATTTTGGGTCAAGCATAAGTCTCTTGAGGGAAGTGGGCAAACTTCTTATTAGAGTCCATTGCATTCGCTTTTTCTTCAGTGATATGTTTGTACCCAAAAAGTAGATAAATCATTTCAAATTACATTGTAGGAAACAAGAGAATTAAAAAATTACAAAATTTAACTTGAACTAACTATTGACAATGTATTTATCCCTAGAAGACTTTAAAATTGTACAAATTGTAAAAGAGCAATGTTCTTATTCTTAAATTTATTGTTAATGCCAATGAATTTTGAGTGGAGAGAAAAATATAATATTTGAATATGTTAATTTTAGAAAAAAACAAGTAGTGGACTCACTTGAATTGAATACGCTTTAGTAGATGAATATTATAAACAACAATCCCACGCTTCAATTTTGGGTCAAGCATAAGTCTCTTGAGGGAAGTAGGCAAACTTCTTTTTAGTATCCATTACATTCGCTTTTTCTTCAGTGATATGTTTGTACCCAAAAAGTAGATAAATCATTTCAAATTGCATTGTAGGAAACAAGAGAATTAAAAAATTACAAAATTTAAATTGAACTAACTATTGACAATATATTTATCCCTAGAAGACTTTAAAATTGTACAAATTGTAAAAGTGCAATGTTCTTATTCTTAAATTTATTGTTAATGCCAATGAATTTTGAGTGGAGAGAAAAATATAATATTTGAATATGTTAATTTTAGAAAAATACAAGTAGTGGACTCACTTGAATTGAATACGCTTTAGTAGATCAATATTATAAACAACAATCCCACGCTTCAATTTTGGGTCAAGCATAAGTCTCTTGAGGGAAGTGGGCAAACTTCTTTTTAGTGTCCATTACATTCGCTTTTTCTTCAGTGATATGTTTGTACCCAAAAAGTAGATAAATCATTTCAAATTGCATTGTAGGAAACAAGAGAATTAAAAAATTACAAAATTTAAATTGAACTAACTATTGACAATGTATTTATCCCTAGAAGACTTTAAAATTGTACAAATTGTAAAAGTGCAATGTTCTTATTCTTAAATTTATTGTTAATGCCAATGAATTTTGAGTGGAGAGAAAAATATAATATTTGAATATGTTAATTTTAGAAAAATACAAGTAGTGGACTCACTTGAATTGAATACGCTTTAGTAGATGAATATTATAAACAACAATCCCACGCTTCAATTTTGGGTCAAGCATAAGTCTCTTGAGGGAAGTGGGCAAACTTCTTATTAGAGTCCATTGCATTCGCTTTTTCTTCAGTGATATGTTTGTACCCAAAAAGTAGATAAATCATTTCAAATTACATTGTAGGAAACAAGAGAATTAAAAAATTACAAAATTTAAATTGAACTAACTATTGACAATCTATTTATCCCTAGAAGACTTTAAAATTGTACAAATTGTAAAAGTGCAATGTTCTTATTCTTAAATTTATTGTTAATGCCAATGAATTTTGAGTGGAGAGAAAAATATAATATTTGAATATGTTAATTTTAGAAAAATACAAGTAGTGGACTCACTTGAATTGAATACGCTTTAGTAGATCAATATTATAAACAACAATCCCACGCTTCAATTTTGGGTCAAGCATAAGTCTCTTGAGGGAAGTGGGCAAACTTCTTATTAGAGTCCATTGCATTCGCTTTTTCTTCAGTGATATGTTTGCACCCAAAAAGTAGATAAATCATTTCAAATTACATTGTAGGAAACAAGAGAATTAAAAAATTACAAAATTTAACTTGAACTAACTATTGACAATGTATTTATCCCTAGAAGACTTTAAAATTGTACAAATTGTAAAAGTGCAATGTTCTTATTCTTAAATTTATTGTTAATGCCAATGAATTTTGAGTGGAGAGAAAAATATAATATTTGAATATGTTAATTTTAGAAAAATACAAGTAGTGGACTCACTTGAATTGAATACGCTTTAGTAGATGAATATTATAAACAACAATCCCACGCTTCAATTTTGGGTCAAGCATAAGTCTCTTGAGGGAAGTAGGCAAACTTCTTTTTAGTATCCATTACATTCGCTTTTTCTTCAGTGATATGTTTGTACCCAAAAAGTAGATAAATCATTTCAAATTGCATTGTAGGAAACAAGAGAATTAAAAAATTACAAAATTTAAATTGAACTAACTATTGACAATGTATTTATCCCTAGAAGACTTTAAAATTGTACAAATTGTAAAAGTGCAATGTTCTTATTCTTAAATTTATTGTTAATGCCAATGAATTTTGAGTGGAGAGAAAAATATAATATTTGAATATGTTAATTTTAGAAAAATACAAGTAGTGGACTCACTTGAATTGAATACGCTTTAGTAGATGAATATTATAAACAACAATCCCACGCTTCAATTTTGGGTCAAGCATAAGTCTCTTGAGGGAAGTAGGCAAACTTCTTTTTAGTATCCATTACATTCGCTTTTTCTTCAGTGATATGTTTGTACCCAAAAAGTAGATAAATCATTTCAAATTGCATTGTAGGAAACAAGAGAATTAAAAAATTACAAAATTTAAATTGAACTAACTATTGACAATGTATTTATCCCTAGAAGACTTTAAAATTGTACAAATTGTAAAAGTGCAATGTTCTTATTCTTAAATTTATTGTTAATGCCAATGAATTTTGAGTGGAGAGAAAAATATAATATTTGAATATGTTAATTTTAGAAAAATACAAGTAGTGGACTCACTTGAATTGAATACGCTTTAGTAGATGAATATTATAAACAACAATCCCACGCTTCAATTTTGGGTCAAGCATAAGTCTCTTGAGGGAAGTAGGCAAACTTCTTTTTAGTATCCATTACATTCGCTTTTTCTTCAGTGATATGTTTGTACCCAAAAAGTAGATAAATCATTTCAAATTGCATTGTAGGAAGCAAGAGAATTAAAAAATTACAAAATTTAAATTGAACTAACTATTGACAATATATTTATCCCTAGAAGACTTTAAAATTGTACAAATTGTAAAAGTGCAATGTTCTTATTCTTAAATTTATTGTTAATGCCAATGAATTTTGAGTGGAGAGAAAAATATAATATTTGAATATGTTAATTTTAGAAAAATACAAGTAGTGGACTCACTTGAATTGAATACGCTTTAGTAGATCAATATTATAAACAACAATCCCACGCTTCAATTTTGGGTCAAGCATAAGTCTCTTGAGGGAAGTGGGCAAACTTCTTTTTAGTGTCCATTACATTCGCTTTTTCTTCAGTGATATGTTTGTACCCAAAAAGTAGATAAATCATTTCAAATTGCATTGTAGGAAACAAGAGAATTAAAAAATTACAAAATTTAAATTGAACTAACTATTGACAATGTATTTATCCCTAGAAGACTTTAAAATTGTACAAATTGTAAAAGTGCAATGTTCTTATTCTTAAATTTATTGTTAATGCCAATGAATTTTGAGTGGAGAGAAAAATATAATATTTGAATATGTTAATTTTAGAAAAATACAAGTAGTGGACTCACTTGAATTGAATACGCTTTAGTAGATGAATATTATAAACAACAATCCCACGCTTCAATTTTGGGTCAAGCATAAGTCTCTTGAGGGAAGTGGGCAAACTTCTTATTAGAGTCCATTGCATTCGCTTTTTCTTCAGTGATATGTTTGTACCCAAAAAGTAGATAAATCATTTCAAATTACATTGTAGGAAACAAGAGAATTAAAAAATTACAAAATTTAAATTGAACTAACTATTGACAATCTATTTATCCCTAGAAGACTTTAAAATTGTACAAATTGTAAAAGTGCAATGTTCTTATTCTTAAATTTATTGTTAATGCCAATGAATTTTGAGTGGAGAGAAAAATATAATATTTGAATATGTTAATTTTAGAAAAATACAAGTAGTGGACTCACTTGAATTGAATACGCTTTAGTAGATCAATATTATAAACAACAATCCCACGCTTCAATTTTGGGTCAAGCATAAGTCTCTTGAGGGAAGTGGGCAAACTTCTTATTAGAGTCCATTGCATTCGCTTTTTCTTCAGTGATATGTTTGCACCCAAAAAGTAGATAAATCATTTCAAATTACATTGTAGGAAACAAGAGAATTAAAAAATTACAAAATTTAACTTGAACTAACTATTGACAATGTATTTATCCCTAGAAGACTTTAAAATTGTACAAATTGTAAAAGTGCAATGTTCTTATTCTTAAATTTATTGTTAATGCCAATGAATTTTGAGTGGAGAGAAAAATATAATATTTGAATATGTTAATTTTAGAAAAATACAAGTAGTGGACTCACTTGAATTGAATACGCTTTAGTAGATGAATATTATAAACAACAATCCCACGCTTCAATTTTGGGTCAAGCATAAGTCTCTTGAGGGAAGTAGGCAAACTTCTTTTTAGTATCCATTACATTCGCTTTTTCTTCAGTGATATGTTTGTACCCAAAAAGTAGATAAATCATTTCAAATTGCATTGTAGGAAACAAGAGAATTAAAAAATTACAAAATTTAAATTGAACTAACTATTGACAATGTATTTATCCCTAGAAGACTTTAAAATTGTACAAATTGTAAAAGTGCAATGTTCTTATTCTTAAATTTATTGTTAATGCCAATGAATTTTGAGTGGAGAGAAAAATATAATATTTGAATATGTTAATTTTAGAAAAATACAAGTAGTGGACTCACTTGAATTGAATACGCTTTAGTAGATGAATATTATAAACAACAATCCCACGCTTCAATTTTGGGTCAAGCATAAGTCTCTTGAGGGAAGTAGGCAAACTTCTTTTTAGTATCCATTACATTCGCTTTTTCTTCAGTGATATGTTTGTACCCAAAAAGTAGATAAATCATTTCAAATTGCATTGTAGGAAACAAGAGAATTAAAAAATTACAAAATTTAAATTGAACTAACTATTGACAATGTATTTATCCCTAGAAGACTTTAAAATTGTACAAATTGTAAAAGTGCAATGTTCTTATTCTTAAATTTATTGTTAATGCCAATGAATTTTGAGTGGAGAGAAAAATATAATATTTGAATATGTTAATTTTAGAAAAATACAAGTAGTGGACTCACTTGAATTGAATACGCTTTAGTAGATCAATATTATAAACAACAATCCCACGCTTCAATTTTGGGTCAAGCATAAGTCTCTTGAGGGAAGTAGGCAAACTTCTTTTTAGTATCCATTACATTCGCTTTTTCTTCAGTGATATGTTTGTACCCAAAAAGTAGATAAATCATTTCAAATTGCATTGTAGGAAACAAGAGAATTAAAAAATTACAAAATTTAAATTGAACTAACTATTGACAATGTATTTATCCCTAGAAGACTTTAAAATTGTACAAATTGTAAAAGTGCAATGTTCTTATTCTTAAATTTATTGTTAATGCCAATGAATTTTCAGTGGAGAGAAAAATATAATATTTGAATATGTTAATTTTAGAAAAAAACAAGTAGTGGACTCACTTGAATTGAATACGCTTTAGTAGATGAATATTATAAACAACAATCCCACGCTTCAATTTTGGGTCAAGCATAAGTCTCTTGAGGGAAGTGGGCAAACTTCTTATTAGAGTCCATTGCGTTCGCTTTTTCTTCAGTGATATGTTTGTACCCAAAAAGTAGAGAAATCATTTCAAATTACATTGTAGGAAACAAGAGAATTAAAAAATTACAAAATTTAAATTGAACTAACTATTGACAATGTATTTATCCCTAGAAGACTTTAAAATTGTACAAATTGTAAAAGTGCAATGTTCTTATTCTTAAATTTATTGTTAATGCCAATGAATTTTGAGTGGAGAGAAAAATATAATATTTGAATATGTTAATTTTAGAAAAATACAAGTAGTGGACTCACTTGAATTGAATACGCTTTAGTAGATGAATATTATAAACAACAATCCCACGCTTCAATTTTGGGTCAAGCATAAGTCTCTTGAGGGAAGTAGGCAAACTTCTTTTTAGTATCCCTTACATTCGCTTTTTCTTCAATGATATGTTTGTACCCAAAAAGTAGATAAATCATTTCAAATTGCATTGTAGGAAACAAGAGAATTAAAAAATTACAAAATTTAAATTGAACTAACTATTGACAATGTATTTATCGCTAGAAGACTTTAAAATTGTACAAATTGTAAAAGTGCAATGTTCTTATTCTTAAATTTATTGTTAATGCCAATGAATTTTCAGTGGAGAGAAAAATATAATATTTGAATATGTTAATTTTAGAAAAATACAAGTATTGGACTCACTTGAATTGAATACGCTTTAGTAGATGAATATTATAAACAACAATCCCACGCTTCAATTTTTGGTCAAGCATAAGTCTCTTGAGGGAAGTGGGCAAACTTCTTTTTAGTGTCCATTACATTGGCTTTTTCTTCAGTGATATGTTTGTACCCAAAAAGTAGATAAATCATTTCAAATTGCATTGTAGGAAACAAGAGAATTAAAAAATTACAAAATTTAAATTGAACTGACTATTGACAATGTATTTATCCCTAGAAGACTTTAAAATTGTACAAATTGTAAAAGTGCAATGTTCTTATTCTTAAATTTATTGTTAATGCCAATGAATTTTGAGTGGAGAGAAAAATATAATATTTGAATATGTTAATTTTAGAAAAATACAAGTAGTGGACTCACTTGAATTGAATACGCTTTAGTAGATGAATATTATAAACAACAATCCCACTCTTCAATTTTAGGTCAAGCATAAGTCTCTTGAGGGAAGTGGGGAAACTTCTTATTAGAGTCCATTGCATTCGCTTTTCCTTAAGTGATATGTTTGTACCCAAAAAGTAGATAAATCATTTCAAATTGCATTGTAGGAAACAAGAGAATTAAAAAATTACAAAATTTAGGAAAATACAAGTAATGAACTCACTTGAATAGAACATAATTTAGTGGATGAATATTATAAATACCAATCTCACCGTTCAATTTTAGGTCAAGCATAAATCTCTTGAGGGGTGTGGGGATCCTTCTTATTAGAGTCCATTGCATTTGTTTTTTCTTAAGTGATATGTTTGTACCCAAAAAGTAGATAAATCAATTCAAATTGCTTTGTAGGAAAGAAGGGAATGAAAAAATTACAAATTTTAAATTGAACAGACTATTGACAATGTATTTATCCCTAGAAGACTTTAAAATTGTAAAAATTGTAAAAATGCGATGTTCTGATTTTTAAATTTATTGTTAATGCCTTTGAATTTTGAGTGGAGAGAAAAACGTTACTTTTAGAAAAATACAAGTAATGGACTCACTTGAATAGAATATAATTTAGTGGATGAATATTATAAATACCAATCTCACCCTTCGATGTTGGGTAAAGCATAAATTTCTAGAGGGGAGTAGGGAAGCTTCTTATTAGACTACATTGCATTCGCTTTTTCTTAAGTGATATGTTTGTACCCAAAAAGTAAATAAATCATTTCAAATTGCATTGTAGCAAAGGCAACAACTAAAAAAATTACAAAATTTAAATTCAACTGACTATTCACAATACATTTATCCCTAGAAGACTTAAAAATTGTAAAAATGCAATGTTTTGATTTTTAAACTCAATCCTAATGCCATTGCATTTTGAGTGGAGAGAAAAACGAAATATTTGAATATGTTAATTGAAGAAAAATACAAGTAATGGACTCACTTGAATATAATACACTTTAGTAGATGAATAATATAAATACCAATTGCACACTTGAATCTTAGGTCAAGAAGAAATCTCTAGAAGGGAGTGGGGAAGCTTCTTATTAAAGTCCATTGCATTCGCTTTTTTTTAATTCATATGTTTGTTCCTAAAACATAGATAAATCATTTCAAATTGCATTGTTGCAAATGAGACAATTAAAAAAATTACAAAATTTAAAGTCAACTAATTATTGACAATGTATTTATCCCTAAAAGTGTACAAAATTGTAAAAATTGTAAAAATGCAATGTTTTGTTTTTAAATTCAATGTTAATGTTATTGGATTTTGAGTGGATAGAAAAACATAATATTTAAATATGTTAATTGAAGAAAAATACAAGTAATGGACTCACTTGAATAGAATACACTTTAGTGGATGAATATTATAAATACCAATTGTACGCTTTAATGTTGGGTGAAGTATAAATCTCTAGTGGGGAGTGGGGAAGTTTTTTATTAGAGCGCATTGCATTCGCTTTTTCTTAAGTGATATGTTTGTACCCAAAAAGTATATAAATCATTTCAAATTGCATTGTAGGAAAGAAGACAATTAAAAAATTACAAAATTTAAATTGAACTGATTATTCACAATGCATTTATCCCTATAAGACTTTCAAAATTGTAAAAATTGTAAAAATGCAATGTCTTGATATTCAAATTTATTGTTAATGCCATTGAATTTTGAGTGGAGAGAAAAATATAATATTTGAATATGTTAATTGAAGAAAAATACAAGTAATAGACTCACTTGAATAAAATACACTTTAGTGGAAAATATTATAAACAACAATCTCACTCTTCAATTTTGGGTCATGCATAAATCACTATAGGGGAGTAAGGAAGCTTCTTATTAGAGTCCATCACATTTGGCTTTTCTTAAGTGATATGTTTGTACCGAAAAAGTAGAGAAATCATTTCCAATTGCATTGTAGCAAAGGAGACAATTAAGAAAATTACAAATTGAAATTCAACAAATTATTGACAATGCCTTTATCCCTTGAAGTCTTTAAATTTTTTAAAATATTAGAAATGCAATGTTTTGATTTTTAAATTCAATGTTAATGCCATTGGATTTTGAGTGGAGAGGAAAACTTAAAATTTGAACATGTTTATTGAAGAAAAATACAAGTAATGGACTCATTTGAATAGAATACACTTTAGTAGATGAATATTATAAACAACAACCCACTCTTTAATTTTGGGTCAAGCATAAACCACTAAAGGGGAGTGGGGAAGCTTCTTATTAGAGTCCATTGGATTCGTTTTTCCTTAAGTGATCTCTTTGTACCCAAAAAGTAGATAAATCATTCCAAATTGCATTGTAGGAAAGAAGAGAATTAAAAAATTACAAAATTTGAATTGAACTGACTATTGACAATGTATTTATCCCTAAAAAACTTTAAAATTGTAAAACTTGTAAAAATGCAATGTTCTGATTTTTAAATTTGTTGTTAATGCCATTGAATTTTGAGTGGAGAGAAAAATATAATATTGGAATATGTTAATTTTAGAAAAATACAAGTAATGGACTCACTTGAATAGAATATGCTTTAGTAGATGAATATTATAAACAACAATCATACGCTTCAATTTTGGGTCAAGCATAAATCTCTAGAGGGGAGTGGGGAAGTTTCTTATTAGAGTCCATTGCATTCGCTTTTTCTTAAGTGATATGTTTGTACCTAAAAAGTAGATAAATCGTTTCAAATTGCATTGTAGGAAAGAAGAGAATTAAAAAATTACAAAATTTAAATTGAACTGACTATTGACAATGTATTTATCCCTAGAAGACTTTAAAATTGTAAAAATTGAAAAAATGCAATGTTCTGAATCTTAAATTTGTTGTTAATGCCTTTGAATTTTGAGTTGGGAGAAAAACATAATATTTGAATACGTTAATTTTAGGAAAATACAAGTAATGGACTCACTCAAATATAATACAATTTAGTGGATGAATATTATAAATACCAATCTCACCCTTTCAATTTTGGGTCAAGTATAAATCTCTATAGGGGAGTGGGGAAGCTTCTTATTAGAGCCCATTGCATTCGCTTTTCTTAAGTGATATGTTGTACCCCAAAATATAGATAAAATCATTTAAAATTGCATTGTAGGAAAGAAGAGAATTAAAAAATTATAAAATTTAAATTGAACTGACTATTGACAATGTATTTATCCCTAGAAGACTTTAAAATTGTAAAAATTGCAAAAATGCAATGTTCTGATTTTTAAATTTATTGTTAATTCCATTGATTTTTGAGTGGAGAGAAAACATAATATTTGAATATGTTAATTTTAGGAGAATACAAGTAATGGACTCACTTGAATAGAATACAATTAGTAGATAAATATTATAAATAGCAATCTCACCCTTCAATGCTGGGTCAATCATAAATCTCTAGTGGGGAGTGGGGAAGCTTCTTGTTAGAGCCATTGTATTCGCTTTTTCTTAAGTGATATGTTTGTACCCAAAAAGTAGATAAATCATTTCAAATTGCATTGTAGGAAAGAAGAGAATTAAAAAATTACAAAATTTAAATTGAATTGACTATTTGACAAT